>OW386289.2:79520407-79859835 GCA_936432065.2 Rutpela maculata | reverse complement strand
CAGTAGTAAAGAAATGACAGTTCTGTGACAATCCCCCCACCACTTTTCAATCCCCCCACCACTTTTCAATCCCCCCTCCATTTTTCCCCAGGCCCCGCCCAATCTCCCCACCACTTTTCAATCCCCCCTCCATTTTTCCCCAGGCCCCGCCCAATCTCCCCACCACTTTTCAATCCCCCCCTCCATTTTTCCCCAGGCCCCGCCCAATCTCCCCACCACTTTTCGATCCCCCCTCCATTTTCCCCCAAGCCCCGCCCAATCTCCCCACCACTTTTCGATCCCCCCTCTACTTTTCTCACAATCCCCCCACCAATTTCTCAGAAACCCCCTCCATTTTTTCATAAGCCACACCCATCACCTCCCTACCTCATCGGAAATGTTATAGGTTAGGCAGTACATATTTTACCATTGCTCCAAACACTTAATTATTATGCCCGTCTGTGTATGGATATGTATCAGATGTAAGAGTGTATTAAAGGAATACAGTACGTTCAAAAATGAAAAAATATTCACCGTGTGTGACAATTGTGATATACAACCTATCAAGGCACCTGCTGCATAATTGATTTCACATTTCATACTAATAAGTGAAAGTAGTGGCGGATTTTCAACCTCCCCTCCACCATAATTTAGGATCATTCCCTCCCTTCATATCATATATATGATCATCATCATATATATGTATGGTGAGGACCTCCCATCTCTCCCACCACAACTCAAAACCTCCCACCGCAATTCAGCACCCCCACTATATCAAATTATTCTGATTATAAAAAGAGACGTACACAGGCATTGTAACAAAGTTTTTTGTGTCAACTAGTTAAAGAAATTCAAGTGTTCACAATGGCTTACAGTGGTAGTTTATTTAGTTTACCTGAACTGAGTATTAATGATTTAATTAATAATTTACCTCCAGCACCGCAAGACAAAAATGAAATAGTAGTACTTGGTGAGCGAAGGTACCAACTGAATAAATCTAGAAGTAAATATGTGACAACGGGATTATCACATGACTTCTGTTATAACCCATGTGTGAAGCTAAGTGGAAACAAACTTGATGTAATAATTTTTAACGAAAAGGAGTGGCTTCATTTTCTCACGTATCAAGGTGTAATAACTAATTATGTATACTCCAATGATAAAGTTGAACCAGTAGAGACTGATAACTTTCTTATAAAATTTGAGCAAATTTCCTATTCCAGAGTTATAAAAATAATAAAAAATAACTCTTACATTTACTTGGGATATGAATCGATTTGCAAGTTGTGGGAAGCATTACCACTCATTAAGGCTAACATTGAGACCTTAAAAAGATTGCAATTCCAAAGTTATTTCAGGAATGTGGTGAGAGAACTACAACATCAAGAAGGAAATGTATTTGAAAATGCAGTAAATCTTATTGAAAAGAATAAAAATGGCTATAATGAAAATACCATTATGCTTATGGAGTTAATTTATATTTATCCAGATATATTGGAAGCTGAATATTGTGGTAGGATCTAAAGATGAAGAAAGTGACATTTAATTTAAGAGACAATAAGATTAATTTTATGGTGGTGTGGAATTTTGCGTATAAATTATCAAGAAAGAGATATTGGGAAATTGTAGCCCTCGATAGAGTTCGGTTTAATAGAAGAATAAAACAAACTTCAAATATTATAAACCCCATTTTAGACAGTACTCATAGATATAATGTATATAATGAGAGATTTTGTAATTTATATGATACTTAATCATATATAACCACATAGGTAGTATTTTTGTATTTATGTATGTGAAATAGATATATAGAAATAAAACATATTTATGCTTGAATATTTGTTTTATTAGGTAAAAATATATTATAAATTAAATAATACATGAAAAAAGTAATAAAATATAGATTATATTCATACAATGCTATTATTTGAAATCCATGAATTATGCTTATTGCTTAATCCTAACCATTTAACATAGAGCTTGTTATTCTTTTTTCTTAAAATTTTTTCCACGAGATATACATCGGGATACTTTACTTTCTGCATTTCTTCCTCATAAAAACTCCCTAAAATTTCCTCTCCCATTTGGTCTTGTAAAAGGTAAGTTCTAGGATTACCTTTATGAACTTTCCTAATTTTGAAAATTTCATTAGACCAGTTAGGCATATATCCCTTTGAAAAAGCTTGTCGATATTTACTAATCCTCACATAATCATTTACTTTAAATTTTTTTTTCCTTGGATCGACTGTTTTCGGGTGGTTATAGACAGTTTTTAATAAGCGTTTTTCATCTTTCTTTTTAACATTTTTAGGTTGCATCCCAATTGTCCTATGTTTAGTGTTATTGTATTCAACAACAATATCCGGTAACAAATTTAACCACTTATAGTTTCCGTTTAGACTAAAAAGTTTCCACATTTTATTTTTTAAAGTCCTATTAACTCGTTCCACAACACTTGCTTTGAGATCTGTATAAGAGCTATAATGGTTAATTTTCATCTCATCCATTAATTTTTTAAATTCTTTATTGTAAAATTCTTTACCCAAATCTGTTTGCAAATTTTTCGGTACAGCTTTGATATCTGATAAGATCTTTTTCATTGCTTCCGTAACATTTTTTCCGCCTTTAGTTTTCACAGGTTCACACCAAACAAATTTTGAGAATACGTTAATAACTACTAAAATATATTTATAACCTTTGTTTACTTTAGCATAAGGGATCATCTGTACAAGATCTGCTTGAAAAAGATCATTAATACCTTTAACAATAACTCTTCTTCGTTTAAAAGATTTTCTAGCTGGTTTATGAAGTTCATTTACTATTTCCTTTTTAATGTTACTCATCTTTACTTATCGATAGGGTAAATGAATCCTTAACTTCCCACATACACTATTTATCTTATTATTTTAGCCTCTTTTAATTCCTCTATTATTGAAATTATCTCGTTATTATGTCCCGTATTTCCTGCCAACTGTGAAGCTATGAGTAGTCTTAATCGGTCTATTATTTCATTATAATCATCAAAATGTTTATATTCAATTTTTTTATTATCAAGTTCCATCAGTGTTAATGCACCACCTTTTTTTTTTTCATTATTTGCCTTCCTTATTTGTTCCCTTGTCTTTCTCATTTGTTCAGGTGAAGAAAGTGAACTCACTCTCGATCTCGTCACGGGTGGCTTAGCTTCTGAAGAAAATGTATTTATTCTTGGTCTTACCACAGCAGGTATTGCCGATGCACTTTTTTTATTAGCCCTTTCTTGACTCATCGAGTGCAAGGTAGAAACACGTGGTTTAATAATATCTATAAATTTAGACGCATTTGATGTAGATAGACCTCTCTCCGGATCATAACCTAGGTAATGAGCATTACTCCTCCTAATTATATCAATATACTGATCCACATCAGATGCTCGATGCCCTGCTGGATGCTTTTTGAACATTAATTCATACAATCCTGGCGTACCTTTGTATGGAAACTGATCATCAATAATAAAATTAGCACCATCAAAATCAACAGTTGCAGTGCCAATAGCGAATTTCTTCTTAAATGGGTCGAAGTAAATACCAAAGGTATCATCAAACTCGTTTTGTGAATCCTCAATTTTATCTTGTATGTATGCTCGCGGTAGAGGTGCATTAAATTGTTGCAAGTATCTCTCATTTTCTGATAGTACGGATGGATCTACTACCTGTGATGGAAAAGTTTCATCAAAGAAACTCCCTACATATTGAGGTCTTTCTTGGGTAGAGTCAAAATGAAATGTTTCATCTTCCAAATTAGTGGGTGCTGTGTGATAAAATTCAAGAGGGACTGGATCAATTGATCGCCTGTTTAAACTCTCATTTTTTATTTCTGTTTTCAAAAAAGATTTACGTGGATCACTTTCATTATTAACGATAGTTGTTACTAATTCACGAAGAGGTCGCGTTATCGGTTTATAAGTTTCCTCCAATGCTAACTGAGATTTAGCAATATCAGTTTTCAAACTTCTATACTTTTGCCTTAAGGCATCTCGCGTCTTTAACAGCTCTGCTGCCACTCTACTATCCATGGTGAATGGTTGATAATATTAATGTCTCTATTTTATATATGAAAAAATTGATCAAAACCTTTTCGATATCTCCCAGAGTTGATTGGACAATCTTTATCGATTACAACGAATCCATATTTATCATTCCAACAAAATGCACAAAGTTCTTTGAAATCTTGGAAACTCATATCAACGTTTACATGATCATCATAGATATGTTTGAGATTGGTAAGGTCCTGAGGAAATATCACAAGAAGATTGGCATTGTCTCTACATAATTGTTTAGGGATAGCAGCGTAGGTTTGACATAAATAAAAACAATCAGTGTTTTTATGACGCCCAAAAGAAAAATAGCTTTTAATAATACTTTGATCACATGATACCAAATCATCGAATATTATGACTGAATTCGGTTTTATTTCTTCTGGAGGTATCACTGCATCCCCGTCATTATATTCGAAATATCCAATTTCATTCATAGGTTTCACAAGCATCCTCAGATATTCATATTTCGGTTGGTATAGAGATTTAGAATATAAATAAATATTTTCAAAACGTAAACCGTTAGGATGTTCCAACAAACTAAGCATTACATTTGTTTTTCCAGACCCAGAACTTCCAACTAGAAGTCCCCGTTTCGACTGTCCACCAAATAAAATACCATGTTTTTGAAAAGTCTTTGTCTTGGAAATTTTGTCGTGATTGACTATTGGTAAAATTGTTGCTTGCTGTTGAATCTGCATTGTGTTCAAATAATCACATCACACTAGTGTGAAATCGAACTGCATTAGAAAGAGAACTGCTAAAAACTGATCAAGCATAACCCTCTACTCTATATAAAAGGGTATTCTACAAAACCAAGAATCAGTTTATTCCATAATTTGGGATATAATGGGTCGAACCAAAAGTTCACAGCTTACTTGTACTAGAAACTCTAAAAAGAGAGGACGTGGTCTGCTCAATAGTATAATAAATAAACTTCCCGTGGAACTACATATACCTGGTTATAATTATTGTGGGCCAGGAACTAAACTCACAAAACGCCTAGAACGAGGTGATAGAGGAATTAACCCATTAGATGAAGCGTGTAGAGAACACGATATAGCATATTCCAAATTTGAAGAGGTTGAAAAAAGGAATCAAGCAGATAGGGAATTAGCTGAAGCTGCATTTAAACGTGTAAAAGCACCCGACTCTGGTTTTGGTGAAAAAGTCGCTGCATTGGGAGTTGGTGGGGTAATGAAATTAAAGAGTAAATTGGGAATGGGTCTTAAGCGACGAAAAAATCGTGATTCAACGAAGAAGAGGAAGAGAGGTGGACAAATAAATGTAAAGGTTGCTGTAAAAAAAACATTAAAATCAAAGAAGCGAGGGAAAAGAATTCTCAACACTCCAAAAAGAGGGGGGGTTCTTCCACTTCTGTTACCTCTTTTGGGAGCATTAGGAGCTGTTGGAGGGGGTGTAGCCGGTATTGTGAAAGCAGTTAACGATTCCAAGTCAAATGGTAAGGTGATAGCTGAACAATTGAGGCATAATTTGGCGATGGAACAGGCCGCTAAGGGGAAGGGTTTATATTTAGGCCCTCATAAGAAAGGTTCTGGATTATATCTTAAGACGTATAACAGCAAAAAAAACTAATTAGGCTACCTCACCGTCCACTTACTAACATAGATTTAATGAAATACTCGAAAATTCTAAAAATTCCAAATTTTCGAGGTATTTTCATGAGAGATACACTCCCCAAAAAAATTAGGAAAAAAGAATCTGGTATAGTAAATCTGGATATCAATGATGGAGATGGAACTCACTGGATTGCATATATAAAGAAAAATAAGGAAATAGTTTATTTCGACAGTTATGGAAATTTAAGACCCCCAGATGAGTTGAGAAAATATTTTTTAAGTGATGGTAGCCTGAATGAAATAAAATATAATTATGATTCTGTACAAAATTATGATTCATATGTCTGTGGACATTTATGTCTATTATTTTTATATAATCAATGTAAATAAGTTTTTCTTATTCATTTTCTAATAAACGTTCAAAGTATCACTATGTCTTTTACATTCGCTCTCAGTGGAGAATCTTCTGTATTAAATTACAATTTCAATCCACCGATATATTTAGATGATGAGGCAGATTATGAAATTGGATTAACTAATTTTGATACTTATAATATTATCCCAAATATTGACAACAACAATAATAAATTTGCGTGGGGAAGAAATAATGAACATATAGTTCAAATACCTGTAGGGTGTTATGAAATCGATGATATTTTAAAAATCATGACAAATAAAATAGTTCAAGAAGATGATGAAGCAGTTCTTAGGATTGATATAGATATTAACACATCCAAGATTATTATAAGAACAAACAGGATAATTAATTTTAACGTGGAGGATTCGATAGGTCCAGTATTAGGCTTCAAGAAAAGAGAGTTAAACGCTAATGATACTAATATTTCCGATGATCCAGTAAAGGTTTCCAAAGTGAATGCTATCTGCATTGACTGTAACATTGCTGTTGGTTCTTTTTTTAATGGAAAACCTGTTCACATCATTCATCAGTTCTATCCAACAGTTCCAATTGGGTATAAAATAGTAGAATCACCTCTAAATATTATTTACTTCCCAGTGAGCGTTAAAACCATCAACAACATCACAGTTAAAGTGATTGATCAAGAAGGACATCTTGTCAATTTTCAAAAAGAAACGATAACTGTTAGACTACATCTTAGAAAATCAATTCGATAATAAAATGGTGTTGATATTTAATTCAAGGTCTCCCATTCATACACAAAAACCACACTATAAAAGGATACGTAGGAAAAAAGTCAACAGTTCTAAAAACACTCTCAACAGAATAACATCAGCAAATCGACGGTTCTTAAAATCACTTGGATTCGAAGTATTAGTATAATGGAATTACTTAATATAACCGAGCAACCCATAATTGACAACTCCGTAGTAGAATATCAGTATCATTCATATCAACCCAATATATCTGGAACTCTAGATTATAATGATGAAACGAGAATTACCATTCAGGATTTAGATACCTATACAGCACCATGTTATAGCTATTTATACATCGAAGGAAAATTAACAAATGAGGATGGAACTTCACCTACCAACTTAGAGTTTATCAATAATGGTGTTGCGTTTTTATTTCGAGAAATTAGATATGAGTTAAATGGAATAGTAATAGATTCCGTGAGAAATGTTGGCTTAGTTTCAACTCTATTTAATTATCTATCACTGAATCAAAATGAAAGTGTTTGTATGGAAAATGCTGGATGGTTCCCAAAACAGAAAAAAGGTAAAAAACCTAAAATTTTGATAGATACAAGTGGAAATTTCAACGTCTGTATTCCATTAAAATTCCTGGTTGGTTTCTTTGAAGATTTTCAAAAAATAATCATTAACATGCGACAAGAATTAGTACTGGTACGTAATAGTAATGATTTTGACTGCATTACAAATACTAAGGATGAAGTAGATAAAGATGGTGTTGCTATAGATGAAAAGCCGAAAATCACGATTTCTAAATTATTTTGGAGAGTTCCACATGTTACCGTGGGTATTTCAGAGCAGCTTCGATTAAATAAAATTATAAGTAGGAATGTGGATCTTCCTATAACATTTAGAAGTAGGGAACTGATTGAATATCCATCTCTACCGGCCTCAAGCAGACATACGTGGCCTGTCAAGACATCTACTAAAGTTGAAACTCCTAGGCATGTAATAATAGCATTCCAAAAAAATAAGAAAGGAAATATTAGGGCTGATATGAGTAAATTTGATGATTGTGATCTTAGAAGCATTAGAGTTTTCTTGAATTCTGAAAGATATCCATACAATGATTTATATCTAGACTTCAAGAATAACAAATTTGCAACTCTCTATCAAATGTTTGCCGATTTTCAAGAATCCTATTACCCCCACCAAATAAATCAACCCATTTTCAATCCCACTGAATTCAAAGATTTTGCACCAATAGCTCATATTGATTGTTCTCGTCAAAAAGAAGCTTTACAAACAGGATCGGTGGTTATGAGAATAGAGTTTGAGACTGGCACCCCTACTACCACGGATACTAATGCATATTGTCTCATTCTGCACGAGAAGCATTTCACCTATAATCCTCTAACAAAAATCGTTCGTCAGCAGTAAAATGCGCATGACATATTTTTACCTATATATAAAAAAATTATAATGTAAATTATTAGTATGAATATGAGATCAGACTATATTCAAAAGTTAAAAGAACACAGAAAAAAATTACGTGACTTAAGAAGAGCGATTGAATTATACTGTATAAAAGAGAAGATGCTAAGAGAACTACAACGTTTAAAGATATGAAAATTATTATCGATGTTCAAGGATTTCGAATCGAAAACAATAAGTTTATTGTTAAAGAACTGGCAGGATATGATGGAATGAAAACGTGTCACTATATATTTAAACCACCCTACCCATTTAAGATGCTTTCACCAGACTTACAAAAACAAGTGTGCTGGTTAACAGGAAATTATCACTGCATTAAGTGGTCTGATGGCTTTACACCACTACACATGTTTGGAAAGATTATTGATAATTTGGTCACATCTGATGATTGTGTTTACATAAAAGGAGGAGAAAAGGCGAACTACATTAGACAGTTCACTTCACAACCCGTTATTGAATTTGAGGAGCAGCCACCTTTACGAAAATCTAGTGCAAAATGTTTTTATCATTTAAATACTAATTGTATGTGTGCACTTTCTAATGTATATTATTTGTATGAAAATTTTATAATGTCATGAGTAAAACAATAAAAAAACTATAAATGAATTTCTGTTGTTTTTATTTAAAAAATTTTATAACAATACAACTACTAACAAATACAATTCCAATTTAGCTACACATCTTCACTACTATCAGTCAGAATCCCCATTACAAGCTATTACCTTGCTGGCAAGATCCGGCTCCAAAAATTGTTTTATCCGATCCAAATATGCGCATAGATTCAAATCTATCAAAGATTGCACAAAGCAGTGCTGACAGATCGCCCTCTCCAGAAAGTTGCAACATTTTCTATATGCTTCATCAAATCTCAAGGCTAGATCGTTACACGCATCCTCTTCGTACATTACCATTCCATAAACTATTTTGTATTTCATATTTGAAAATATATGTCTTAAATAAATCACACCACTTTCTAAATCAACAATTTTGATTTCTTCTTCCAAATACGCCAACATCTTGAAATTTACTGTTTATTTCTTCCCGAACTAAATTGATAGTCACTAAAGTGTCCGTGTTTTATAATGAAATTCCCACCTAAATATATAATTTTATCGTTGCATATACTCAATTTAGCTACACATCTTCACCACTGTCACTGTCAGAGTCCCCATTATAAGCAATCACCTTGCTGGCAAGATCCGGTTTTAAAAATTGTTTTATCCGATCCAAATACACACACAGATTCAAATCTATCAAAGATTGTACAAAGCAGTGCTGACAGATCTCTTCATCCAGAAACTTGTCACATTTTTGAAGACCTTCATCGTACTTCTTGGCTACCTCGTTACACTCTTCCTCTGTATAAAATCTACCCATTCCATAAACCGCTTCATGTTCCGCATCGAATCTCAAATTTGAAAATAATTGTCTTAAATGATTCACACCACTTTGTAAATCAACAATTTCGATTTCTTTCACATACGCCATCCACATTTTGAAATTTACTGTTTATTTCCCCCCCCCCGAATTAAATTGATAGTGACTAAAGTGTTAAATTAATGCTCCAGTTTTATAATGAAACTCCCACCTAACCATATACCCCACCTATTTCTTAAATGTCTATACAAAGAAAACAATTTTATCACTTGATTTACCTACCCAGCTGCACAGACAGCAGTTCTATTTTCAATTAGCAAATCAGCATTTGCATAGTTAACACTTTACAATCAGAATAATGTTATTATTGTATTATCTATCCACACAGTCAGCAGTTCTATTTTTAATTACCAAATCAGCATTTGCATAGTTGACACTTTACAGTCTAGACATAAATGTTATTGCAAGTTCAGCAAAACTATTCCTCCACTTAACCCAGCTAAAGAAAATATACAACTATAAAAGGAAACCTAAGCTTGTGAATGGCAGTTGCTTAATAAAATTTATATAACCCAAATTAAATTTAATATCTGAAATGAGTACAGTGTGTGTATGTAATATGTTCAGGAGTCCTGCAGTAAATTATTGCACGTGGAATTATAAATTGGTGCAAATAATTAAAGAACGCTTCCCTGAAGAATATGAAGTTTTGAGAAATTTACCAGGTCAACGTTGGGTAATAGCTGGCAGTTTTATATGTTTGCTATTAAAATTAACTAACACCAGTGGGGGTATGGACATATTTTATTTCAACAACGAATTTAGTGAGAAATGTGACAAAGCTGATTGGCATCCATCCTCAAGCTACCGCAATGTTTTTAATGTATTCAACCATCGAAAATATAATATACAAATTATAGAATTTATAAATGTAATACCAGGGATACATCTGAGCCATGAAATATTCCAATTGCTGTGGTGTTTTGATTGTGTCTTGGTTAGGAAAGCCCTACATTTAAAAAGTGCTTTATTTGTTGACTGTAATTTTGGTCCTGTGAAATTTGGAACTCCTTTTCGACAAGAAAAATATAAAGATCGTCTCCTGCAACCGATTATCACTCAGCCCAAAACACTGTACCTAATAGCTTATGAATGTATACACAAAATCTAATAAAAAACATAATCAGAGTATTAAAGTTGTTTCATTATATTGTACACACACATCCACTTTCAATTCATATATGATTTAACTGTAATAAGATGGGATGATTAAACGATAAAAAAACACAAAATTTTTATAATAGTGTTTTATTAGACAAAGTTAGTGATGTTATTCATATTATTTACAATAAATCAAAGTCCATTGCTAAATTTTCCTGTTCAATAATTTCATCGGCTAGCCTTAAAAGAATTGTGAGGTTATCTTCAGCGGTATTATGGTCAGCGTTATTGTGTAAATTACTGATAGAGTAATGCCCCCACGCCAAAGTTTTTGTACTCCCGGGTACAACATATCGTTTGTCGTCGTGTGCTGAGAGTGCAACCTTATTTTTTAGTTCGGTATATAGAGTATGCAGATGTGATGAGAATACATACATTTTTCGAAATATCAATCCACCATCCTCAACAATTTGTTTATAATCGATCAAATGTAATTGATTTTTTACAATACTTTTTGAGACTCCTTTAGCTTTCTTTGTGACGTCACCATTTGCTTGAACACAGTAAGCTTTTGCTCCAGTGCCAAAGAAGCTATCTATTGGTACACCTGCATATTCGTCTTTCATTTTGCCTACAACTGATTCCGTTTTTGGAATGTTGTGTATATTTGGAATAGGAAAATTTGATGTGTCGAATAAATCTATATATTTCTTAATGTCATCGTAAACGTTATCAGTGTAAATCTCTAGAATTAAAGAGTCTGTATCGGTGTAGCATAGAGAAGCTTTGTCATCATATTTCTTTTTTATGAAATTATAAAAAAAATCATAAACTATAGTTTTAGATATATCTAAAATGGTAAAACCTACATAGAGCGGCTTATCGTATAGTATTTTTAACAAAGACATTTGCACTGCTACTAAATTTTCCGAAAACACTGTACAGGATTTGAAATTTGGTTTTGCAATTAATCCTTCAGCACCAACACTGCCTATACTATTTGCCCAATGCGATACTAGCCTCACATCAGTTCTATTGTCTACATTTTCCATAGTTTTGCCAAATATTGCATTATTAAAAAATTTAAAAAGATCTCGCTCGAATGCATTTTTTGAACAATTTCTAAGTTTAGTATTCAAATCTATATAAGTTTTTAACCAAGCAGATTGTGAAAATTCAATGACTCTATGTATTTTTTTAAGTATTAACCCATGTTCAATGCATTGTTTTAAATTTCTGTAATGGATTATATATTTATGTTTATCATGTAAATTTAATAGTAATTTTGAATTTTTAGAGTCTGGAGGTATAATATTTTCAGGGCAGAAAGGCAAATCATTATGTTTATCATGTAAATGTTGTGGGTATTCCAAATCTACTTCAAGTACATAACCCTTTGGTGAATCATCACCAAGATTAGTACAATCAAAGTTTTCAATTTCACAATCATTTAACCATCTAAAATTTCCTGTGGGCATACATTGACTCATCGCACAACCGTAAAGGTTTGTGGCGTCTAAATATAATATATATGATGTTGGTTCTAATGGATTATAATTTAAAATAAATGGGTTGTTTGCCACAGCCTTTCTATTACTACACTGACTGACACCACCACGTATTCCCTTCCTAAAAAAATGTAGCATATCTATATCAGTTAAAAGTTCAAGTTGAATACCAGTTTTTCGTAACATAGCATCCCAACTTAATGACGGAGCCGTTAAATATTGTGCAGGATCTAATTTATATGTTTGCATGCATATTTGTCTGAAATTTTCAAAAATATCAGCAAGAAGCAGCACGTCCGATACCAAGTAAATGTCTGAATATTCACCAAGAGTTTGACAATTAAAGGTTTGCCACACATCACAAGCACGATTATAATCCTCCTGAGAAATTGATTCACCACTCAAAATATTAAAAAACTGTTCAAGTGATGGTAATTCAATGTCATTCAATTTATCCATGGATTCAACGTATGAATATGGGAAAACACCTTTTCGTCTTATTAAATTGAATTGTTTCTCATCACTGTAATATTTTTTCACTTCGAGGCATTGATGTGGTTCCAATGTTTGACTTAATTTATCTAATGAAGCGGGTAAAAAGCGAAATGAATCCACAAACCTCAATTTAATGTAAATATTTTTCGGTTTTTCATCATTAGATTTATCAACAAGAATGTGTTTGGAAAATGTAATATATTTTTCTTTATTTTGTGCAATAACTTGTATTTTTTCTTTCTTTAAGGCTAATTTCTTAATAAATAGATGAGAATCATAATTTGTTAAGTTGTGGAAAAATACTGGTATAAATTTAGGAATTTTGAAATTTAGATTACAAGAAGAATGCGCAGCTCCTCTAAAATTACCAGAAACGTGGCAGTGATCGCGGACCTTTCCTTCATCATTCTCAAATGGTTTATCACAAATATGACAAATTTGACTGTTGTCGAAAAATGTTTGTTGACTTTCTGTCAATGGCTTCATTTCGACTATATTTTTCAAATGATTCTGATACAATTGTAAAACATGTTCTTCCAATTTTTTAACAAAAACTTCCGCAACATCAGTACCTCGATAATATTCAAGTGTGGAAAATTTATCATCAAAATTACACTTTATATAGAAACAAAATGAATATGGTTCATGCTGATATGTTTTAACAGTAAATGATTTACTATCGCATGGTTCGTTGTGATGAATCGGTTTTAATAAACTTTCAAAGTCAGCATATATCACGAAAGGAAGGGGTAATTGTTTTTCAAAATTTGTAAATTTCAGGATATTCCCAGCAAGCCTTTCACCACACTTATTAATTAGAGGTTCTGGGTTTGGTAATATGGTACATAAATGGTTACAATCATTGCTTTGGTGGGTCATTAATTTCTCACGAGAGTTAAAAAAATATAGGCAACCATCACAAATATAATTTCTACCATCATGTTTTGATCTCTGAGAAGAAACTAATCGCGATAAGTCTTTAATAAGTGTGTAGTGACTGTTCCCTTTATTATCCGTAATTAGTAATAAGTTCACATGTGTATTTTGTCGACTATGTGTAAAATATAAGGGACCTACAATCTCACTGACCATTTCACCATTTTTAAATTGAGTATCTATTCCAAATACATTTATAGATATATTATTTAAACTTTCAAATTTATGAATGTCTTTAAGTTTAACAGGAAAATCTATACCTTCAAAATTTAATAATGTAGAATAATGAGGATAAGATGAAACTCTCCTTGGATTTCCATTGGCTGGGAAGATGGCGGCGTTGACAGCCCAAGCGAAACATTTTTCATCCCCACTCTCGATATTTAAAACAGCTTTTCTATTTTCTATTTGCCTCGGCAATTTAATGTATGATGATGCAAATAGTGGATTATACTTATTAATGTTGACCTCGAGAAAACTAACATGTTTCAAAGCCCATCCTGAGTCTCGCTCCTGAAATGTTGAGGCTTTCTCTAGTATCTCCTCCTTAAAGTCATTATATAAGTTTAATAAATCGGTTGAAAGTGTTACAACTTTATTTCTTGTATTGAATGATTTTATTTCTGACAATTCTTTCTCTTCAATAACATATAACCCAAATAATTCCACATTAATTTTTAAGCTCGAGTACATTTTAATATATTCCTCAATCAAACGGAAAACTTTCTCTTTTATTTCATCCAAAAACTGGGATATATCAACACTGCATTCCTTTGAAGAAAAACGAAAACTTGCAATACGATTCTTAAACGCATTCTGCAGCTTTTCAATTCCGTCTCCAGACATATCAATCCCTTTATTGTGTGCAGAACTTCTTAGATGACCAGTTAATTCATTTTTTTTCACTTTTTTATCACATACTGGACAACGAGTCTCTTGTGAATTTGTAGGAAACTCTATGCTAGATGAGGAAGAAGGGCCAGGTTGATTTACTGATTTATCCTCAACACATTGTGAATTTTTTACTTTCATTTTTTTGGTTGTATGACTTTCACTGATCTCTCTATAGCGACAACTTTCCCGTTGATGACGTAATAAATTACCTTTTAAAGTAAACATTTTCAGGCACTGAGGACACTGCATTGTTGAAATGTACGTTCCGATACAAGAAAAACTCTAGTATTAAAAATCAGAAATGTTCACATCTCTTTATATCTCTCAGAAGAAGTGGTGGGGGTACCTGCAATAGCATACTAAATTTACATAGGTCACCGTGTAAAAGATGTGCATCTGAAGTTATCTATTGTTTAAACGCTTCATTGCATAGTGGAATAAAGTTATATTAATCATTTAAGATTTCATTGTAAATAAATTTCATTTAATTAATAATAAATTTATGCTGTAATAAAATAAGTTTTATCATAATAAAATACTTTTTATTTACTTATGTGTTATTTAAATAATATATGAACAGTAACTGATAAATTGCGAAAAATAATAGCCCATTGTTCTATTTATAGCTGGTTTTTATAATGAGGAAGTATTTATTATCTTGAATGAAGAAGCCTTTGTTTGTTATATGATTACACAACTGTGCTTTGATATTTTATCTACGGTGTTATATTTTATTGTCTTGATAATTTTATAAAGGAATGTTATTATAATAAATTGTGTAATAAGAATGGTATATGGACTGTAGGTAGTATACATATTTGTGGTAATACTTTTGGGGGGGGGGTAATTTTTGGGGGTATTTTTTTTGGGGGGGGGGGATTTTTGGGGGGGGTAATTTTTGGGGGGGGTAATTTTTGGGGGTAATTTTTCTGGGGGGGGGTAATTTTTGGGGGGACTTTTTTCGGGGGGGGGAATTTTTGGGGGGAACTTTTTTGGGGGGGGGTAATTTTTGGGGGAATTTTTTTGGGGGGGGGTAATTTTTGGGGGCTTTTTTTGGGGGGGGGGGTAATTTTTGGGGGTAATTTTTTTTGGGGGGGGGGGGCAATTTTTGGGGGGACTTTTTGGGGGGGGTATTTGGGGGGGTAATTTTTGGGGGCAATTTTTTTTGGGGGGGGGGGGTAATTGGGGGGGGGGGGGTAATTTGGGGGGGGTTGTGGTATATAGTGTAAATACAGTGAGTCATCAATGAATAATACAAATTATGGTACTTCAATACTTGCTGACTACTTCTATTTATACGAACGTTACATGTTTGTTTCATTCCCATCAAAGTATATAACTTGATAATGCCTCGAAAGAGGTGATAAATAACAATGTAGATAAATAAGGAGCCTACATATTTTTTTATCTATTCATATCAATTCTTTACAAACAATACCCGCTTGCAAGTTCAGCACATTATTTCCTTACTTTGTAGTATGTGTTTATAGTTTCTGTATGACTTGACAATGCTTCTTTCATTATTATGATAAATAACAATGTAGATAAAAGACGCTTACATATCTTTTTCATTTCAATGAATTCATTTAGTAAATTATTACCGTACTCATCTATTCTTATCAATTCTTCACAAACAATATCCACTTGCAATTTCAGCACATTATTTCCATATTTAAAGCTTGACTTTATCAGAAATACATTTAGTTTCAGTCTCACTTTTCTTGCGTTATTTATCTACTATAAAAAATCATTAAAAATGTGTGCACAAAAAAGTTTCTCAAGTAACAAACGTTCGGCAACTCCTGATGAATTATATGAAGACATATCATTTGAAGAAAAAGTGTGTCAGCGAATGAACTCAATTCGTTCAGTTGAATCTGTAGATTCTGAGTTCTGCATTACTGAAGGTGATCTTGGAACTCTTCGCCCCATTTTTGAAGCAGTCCCATCAGCCCCATCAGCTCCATTAGCCCCATCAGCTCCATCAGCCCCATCTGCATCACATCAAAGAAGTGAGGTTGCTCGTCGTAGTTCTGAGGAAAATGAGGATGACTCGGAAGATGAGCTCTTCACAAATTATATTCATCAAGTTAAGAGGAAATGTGATGCTCATGATGATGAAATGAAGGGAGCTAGAACTAAATTCCTGCACGAGGTACGGAAGGTATTAATTGTTGAGTCAGGGAGGTATACTCGACACTGCCAAAATCAGCAAAATACTTTAAATAGGGAACTTAAAAAAATTGAAAAAAAACAACGAGAATTAGCCGATTTACACTCCCATATAAAAACGAAGCAAAATGAAATTGAAGGAAGTTTGGAATATGTGAGAGACTTTGTAGTAAATTTTCCATTTAAATAGAGTATTTTTTTATTGCTTTTTAAATTTATTTTAATTATTATTATTATTATTGTTAATACTCATTAATATATGCATATTCATAAATTGTATTTACAAAAATAAATGTATAAAATTAAATGTGTATTTTTGTTTTCTTATTACAACTCTAATTATACAGGGTGGTTCAATGAAAAATTAATTTATTTCTTAAATAAAAGGACACACATTATTGTTTGTTTTTTTATTATTTCACCACATAAAAAGGTATTATCATAAATATTTACAATTATTTAACACAGCATAAATCACCCACATTTTTGAAGCCCCCATTTACATACATTACATCTGGATTGCGACTCTGGTGGGCCATCCACATGACTATGCCATTCTGGTCGGTTATGGTGTACAAAGCAAGGTAGTTGAACCATTAGTTTAAAATCTTGTGTATATACTCTTGGTAATTTAGACCATGCATAAAGAAGTTCAATGGGTTTGACTTTTTCAATCAGATATATTAATGGGAAATGTTGTAACTCTTCCTCAGTAAAATCATACAAATTTTTACCATGCTGGTGCTCTTTTATTAATTCACTTCTTTGACAGTGTGGGCAGCTCAGTGCTGAATCCATATTTTCCGAAAAATCCTTACAATTGATCTGGTAACTAATCACGAAGAACACAGTGTGATGTAGTAAACTTTTACATCCGACACATTCATACACGATTAGTATAATAATGTTAAGGTGTTTAGAATTGTGGTAAAATATGTACTGATTAACCTATGACATCTCAGATTACCCTCTTCCATGGTAATTATGGGGGGGGGGGGAATTATAGTAGGGATGTGAGGTGGGGGGTTTGAATTATGGTGGGAGAAAGATTTTCATGTATTCCTTTAATACACTCTTATCTGATACATATTCATACACAGACGGGCATAATGATTAAATGTTTGGAGCAATGGTAAAATATGTACTGCCTAACCTATAACATTTCCGATGAGGTAGGGAGGTGATGGGTGTGGCTTATGAAAAAATGGAGGGGGTTTCTGAGAAATTGGTGGGGGGATTGTGAGAAAAGTAGAGGGGGGATCGAAAAGTGGTGGGGAGATTGGGCGGGGCTTGGGGGAAAATGGAGGGGGGATCGAAAAGTGGTGGGGAGATTGGGCGGGGTCTGGGGAAAAATGGAGGGGGGATTGAAAAGTGGTGGGGAGATTGGGCGGGGCCTGGGGAAAAATGGAGGGGGGATTGAAAAGTGGTGGGGAGATTGGGCGGGGCCTGGGGAAAAATGGAGGGGGGATTGAAAAGTGGTGGGGGGATTGAAAAGTGGTGGGGGATTGTCACAGAACTGTCATTTCTTTACTACTCTGAAGTATTAGCTGTATAATAGTTCGGACTTGCGTAGGAGTTATTTTCAGTATAATATTCCTCATTGATATTTTCGTTCGTAAGGGTTATCTTGAGCGTAATAACTTTAGTTTTGTTGCTCTTGATTTTCGGGTTGAGTATTTCGATTGAGATGAAGCGTTTTTCTATTTAAATTTGGTCTACAATAACTGGTTAGGTTGAATCGCAGGTGGTCTTGCATTATTGAAATTTGGATTTGGTGCAATGACGGGTGGTCTTTGTTGCTGAAAGTTTTGTGAGCTTCCGGGGTTTTGGTTATAGTAGTTAGGTCTTTGTTGTTGGAAATTTTGCGGATTTCCAGGATTTTGATCATAGTAATTAAGCCTAGGATAGATTTGGGGGTACCAAAATTTGGGGGTCGATAACTTTGTTGTCTTTGACGACATTCGTTAGCGACGTGTCCCTGTAGAAGAACGCACTACCGGGCGCCAAAATGACGCGACACCAATTTATTTCTCAGGGGGCGCCAGTCGCGTATTACCCAGTTCTTCTACCTCCCAGGCGGGTTCGAGATAAGATGCACTTCGGTAGCCGAGTAATGGACCAAGGCTGCACTACCACAGATCGGAAACTACGCTCTCTCTGGACCCGAATTCCCTCGTTAAGGGTTTAGGCACCTCTTAATTTCCTGAATTTTTGCATAAAAAAATCCCAACAGAAGAATTTCTCTGCGGAGGGATTAGTTTTGGTACGCGGAAATCACGTTTTGGTCTATTAATAACGGAATATATTTCTCAAAAAACGCATAAAAAAATCCCTATCAAACCTCCGTAAAGCAACCAGAAGGTCGAACGTTAATGCGAATTAACTCGACACATCCGGTTTTCTATACGAATGTTCCAGGGATTATAGACCATCAACAGGCCTCAAGATCAATTAAGAAACAATAGTTCAAAGAATCCGTTTATTTAACAGAATTGGCTATACAAAATTCTCAAGATAAGAATCGTGCCTTCCTCAATCAAGGTAGTGACTTTCAGACCATACAAGCGAGAGCGCTCACGCTAACGATCGATTAGGTAGAAAAGATTCATACATACCTTCTCAGAATCAAAATGCGAGCTTTTAGAATCATTTCAGACTCTGGGTAAATGAATAATTAAGGCTGACTGAAATTAACTTAAAAAAGTTTTACTAAATGAATTTAGTTTCGCTAGAGACTACTTAGCTTTAAAGTTCTTGTATCGTGGAGATTCACGTACTCAAACACATTCAGAGGACTTATTACTGCATAAGTTGAGTGGCGTTCGATCAGTCCACGACTTACTAACCCTTATCACAGTCGTTCAATATTATCGATTTGGCAGCGTCTCACCTCCGAGCGACTTTTAGGCAAAATTGAATTTTTGGATTTTTATGCACAAGGCGTTTTCCTCTATAACTTTGTCATTTGAAAAGCCCTGTTATTGGCTTTTCTACCATTGCTTTGTCTGGACCACTCAACGCGCTCGACCAAATTGCGAGCCGCTGGGTCAATCCAAACTCTTTCCATGCGAGAAACCGGCCTTGTACATGTGCATTGATTTTTATCAATTTTTGCTTATCGGCACTACGCCGACTTTGACAAAATCTTCTATTTTGCCTTTCGGATGCAGTGCATCGTTAAAATTTTATGCTCATACTTTAGAATTGGGCTTTCAATGACCGTACCTCAAAGGTCAATGTCTTTGGTTGAGGAATAAAAAATAAAAAATAATTTAAAGTATATTTTCGTGGTACTTTTTAAACTGACCTTGTGGTACTTTTGAAAAATCCATTTTAAGACCAATTTTAGCGTACTTTTGAAAAATCGATTTTCGAGCCAAATTTCAAGGTACTTTTGAAAAACTAATCTGCGGGTGAAATTTTGGCGTACTTTTGAAAAATCGATTTTCAAGCCAAATTTCAAGGTACTTTTGAAAAGTTAATCCGCGGGTGAAATTTTGACGTTCTTTTGAAAAATCGATTTTCAAACCAAATTTCAAGGTACTTTTGAAAAGTTAATCCGCGGGTGAAATTTTGGCGTACTTTTGAAAAATCGATCTTCAAGCCAAATTTCAACGCAGTTTTGAAAAATTAGTCTGCAAGTGAAATTTTGGCGTACTTTCGATAAATCGATTCCTGAGCCAAATTTTGACGCCCTTCCAAAAATATTATTTTTCAAAGTCCAATTTGTGGTACCTTTGAAAAAAGTATATTATTCATAAATCTTTGTCATTATATACTTCTACTCTCATATTCCGAACCAAAAACATTTTTCCTAAGTGAAAATTCGGTGTTTCTTCGAATTTTCACCTGGTCATTTCCAACGCCTTATAGAACCCAAAACAGTCCTTATGGACTGATTTGCACCTCTGCAGACTCCCAAAAACGTCTTTAAATGAAATCTTTGCCTAAGTCGAATTTTGATTATGTCTTCAACTTAGGACGATTTTGGAGAGTTCTACAACATCCCATACGTTTGCAAAATGAACAATGTCTTGCAGGTAAGGGGAAGTTTTGGTTACGCATGGAAGTGATTGCACTATTGTTGCGATTGGTTTTTTGCGTTTCAAAGTAGTTTAATTGGAGTTCCTTTCGAACTCCCGTTATTGCTTTTAGCATATTCTCGGGGTCGCTTGCCCTGACAACATGCGCGAGTTTGGGTTCTAGTCCCGTGAGTAGGGTGTTCAAAACCATACCCTCAGTTAATTGCGTTTGAGCTTGTTTTTGTGCCGCTGTTAACCGCTGTTTATGAACAGGAGTATGCATTTTTGCTTCGTGGGTTTGTAAGTCCTGTATTAAGGAGATTAGGTCTCTACTATCTCCGAAATGATTTTCTAAGAGAGTCTTTCTTCCCAATGAGTAGGATTTCTAGAGTTCACTAGTTCAGCTGCACGACCTTTTAATTTGTTTTTTATATGAACAGTTAAAAGTACCACCTGATTACCAAAGAAGTTTTAACTCCTAGATAGCTCAACCCTATCTCAATTCTGCGTACAACATATCCTGACATTTTCAAGTAAAGAACCGCCCATTATCTCTCCCGCTCTGCTCCCACTCTAGGCCCAACTCCAAATACGCGTGTTGTCTATGCGCATGCCTCACTTCCAGTTGCTTCTAGTCGCAAACTTTCGCGACGTTGACAAAGATCAGAGACAAAAGTCGTTTAAAGCGGGGAATTTTGAAGTGGTCAAATGCAATAACGTTGTGCGATCGGAGAATGTAGAGAAAATGGTGGTAGTTTGGCAACACCGCTGGTTGCTCCAGTTAGTTGTTAGTGCCGATTGATATTTGATTGCGTTAGCGCTGTAAGAGCTAAAAATCTTGTTTAATAAACTCGAACTGATCCGACCTAGCAATGGTAAAGTCCGACAATTCAAGCATTGCTATCTCGCTTTTTGAGGCGTGTTAATATTGCTTTCTCCGTTTAGATGTTTGCAGCTTTGTCATATAGGAATTTCTTATGGGTTAAACCATCTAGTAGTTAAAGATCTTTGCTGATTACCAATTGACATGTCATAAGCAGTTCTGCATGAATTTAAAAATGTATTTAAATATATTTGGTTACCATAATATTCAGGAATAATTGAAAATATTTCGCTCAATTTATATGGTTCAATAGCGTCTGGTTGATGTCGAGGTTGAGGTTGAATTGGTGGTTGTGGCTCTTGCTGTTGTTAGTTTTGTTGTTGGTGGGCCATATTTCTAGTAGTTACTGGCATAAACTAATTTTAATTTGAAATACTTAGACGTATTTTACTTATAATAGCAAAGGACAATAGAACTGTTCTTTCCACGGACTATGCACAAGAAATGGTGCGATTATTAATTCTAATTCAATTTGCACCTAAAACGAGATGATTCAATAAGTACTTACACAAAAATCTTCATTTGTAGATAGGTCCTTTTTTGATTGAGGGATTGGAATCCGCCGCCCGTCGTCAAAGGTCTCCTTGTTCCGACGATCCTTGTCCTGAAGTTAGGCCCTTTTTTGGGGTGTTCCTTGTTCTTCTTGGAGGTTTTCGTTGGTTAGGCTTTTCTTCCAGGCGTTATTACCAATCCTACCGACTGCGCCACTTTTATATCACGTAGAATTCACTTTTTAAAAACTTATTTTTGGTTTTACAAAATATTTTATATGATTATATTTGGTTAGATATAAATGTTACAATGGTTAAATATATACTAACTCTAATTCGTTTCTCGGTTATATTTATAACGTTTTCTTATCAACGTAGGCACATGCATTTCTCGGAACTTATGCTGTGCCAGCGTTACACATGAGAAACCTTAGATTGAAGAGGAAGTTGTGATCGCTTAGATAAATTGTATTAAATTATATCACGTAACGAGACAAGGATATCAAGTTACTTACTATTGGATTAGATACTTATTAAATAACGAATAAATACTGTTTATTTAGCATATAACACGCATTATGGAAAAACACTTAATTTTTAGACATATTTTATATATGGTTAGAATCGATTTAGCAGAACAAAACATATGCAGATATGACTAAAGCAATGTAAAGCATTAATTCACGTCGCTAACTAGAATATGACTGAAAATGGATAAAACTCATTTTGTAATGACCTTCTTCCTATATAGCATCACCTAGATCTTCATTTTTTTTTGTCCGTTTAAAACACTTGCTTTAGAAAAAATTTCCATTCGCCATATTTAATCAGCCTTCCCAAAAACATAAATGTCCTGTTTCAAAAATAAATTGCTGTACTCTTTCAAATATTAAATATTTAAATCTAGGGATGGTTTTCACACTTTGGGGGTAAGAGCTAGTGCCAGGATAATACCGAATCTGACGATAGTTTTTACTACAGTAATCACCTATAATAAAAAATTCCATTACATTTGAGATTATTCCTAACTTTTACATATGTTTTACCTCAGGGTACTGAGCAATTAATGAAGAACTTTTATTATTATTATTTTAGGTGTACGGATCAGGCGACCAGACTAGATCTTTCCAGTACGTTTCGGACTTAGTAGAAGGGCTTGTGGCACTTATGAATTCTAATTACACCCAACCTGTGAATTTAGGCAATCCAGTAGAACACACAATAAACGGTAACAAAACGAATTCTCAATAATTTCCATTTCTCTTAGACATTATATCTTTATTTCAGAATTCGCCACGATAATAAAAACACTCGTAGGGGGAAACAGTAAAATAATACACGTTAGCGAAGTAGAAGATGACCCTCAAAGGCGGAGGCCGGATATTACGAGAGCAAAAACGTATCTGAACTGGGAACCAAAGGTTAATCTTAACGACGGACTTCAAAAGACTGTTGAATATTTTATACAAGAACTTAAAAGATTTAAGCACACGCCTAGAAATAAATTCATCATTGCCAAACACCCTTAATGCTGTGTTTTTTTCTCTTTTGACTGTTTATATTGTAAAAAGTAAAAGTTGTTTTATATTTATATATATGTACAGGGTGATTCAAGTTTTAATAGCGCGAGTTTAACAAATCGAAACCAGGATGTTGAGTGTAAAATGTTTCATAAAATTTACTCGGAAAGGTTTTCTAAAATATAAACAATTGTTCTTGTCTTTATAGTGGAGTTAAAATAAGCATTGAAAAAGGTGAATAAGGAATTGTTTTGCTGCAGCGATTTTATGATTTTAATTTGTTTTGAGGGTGACAATAAGTGTAATGAGAAGTTTTGGATTAAATCTGTCTATTGCTTCCTATAAAATTTATCAATTTATGTTGCTAAGCTAAAATTGTTTGCTATTTTTCTTATTATCTCCGGATCTAGTAACCGTATCACTAATATAAAAATACCAAATTGTTAGTAATAAAATTTTGAATGAAACTAGACTAGACAAATAAACTTTCTGATAATTTGTTAAATTGTAAAAAAACAAAATCCATTAAAAAGTGCCCTTTTTGTATAATTTAAGAAATATGATGTAATAATGTAATAATTTTAAAGAAATAAGGTGAGACCATGTCAAATTTGGGCGTAAAATATTTATTAAAACAACTGAAAATCAAGAACTTCAAAATTTAATTCGTTATTAATTACATGCATCGACTCGTAAGAAGGCAATTTTTTTCAAAATGTAGGTTATTACATGTGTTTTACAATGGTTTTAGGAAAAAAAAAATGTTTTGATTTAAACCCTTTTTCTGTAATTTGTTTATAATTTTCGATTGTAATTATACACAAATTTAAATAACTCTGGATTTTTTATCAAACGAAAAACGACAAAATAATTATTAAAGTAGATGAAAAACTGGTTTTTCTTTTTCATGACAAAAATTAAGTTGTAAAAAAAAATAGAAAATGTGTATTATTTTATGTTCTCAAAGCCGCTTTATTCAACGTCATTTTAAAAATTGTAATTTTGGATTGTTTTCAACCAGAAGAGCCAAAAATATAAGTTGGAAAATGACCAGTCCAAATTTCAAGAAGAAATACCAATTTGTTTAATTAACCGAAACACAAATACTAATGTACTTGGCTCCAAATACAAGTATAGCATTATTATTTTCTTTAAAAGTTGGTTTTTTCATCTACTTTCAATTATTCGTTTACTGCTTTTGGTTTGATGAAAAATTCAGAGTTTTGAGTTTTTTAATATCCACAATTTCGAAAATTATAACAAAATTTAAAAAAATGGTTAAAATGAAGAAAACATTTCTTTGTCTTACACATAATAACCTACATTTTGAAGAAAAATTGTCCTCATATGAATCAATGCATTTAAACAATAAGCGATTGAAATTTTTAAATCATTTTTTTATTTTTAGCCGTTTAGATAAATAGTTCATGCTAAAATTTGGCAGGAAGGTTTAGTTCTATAAAAGGCATGGTTTCACCTACTTTCTTTAAAACTGATGCAATATTTCTTAAATTATAGAAAAATGGCTATTATTTTTTTACAATTTAACAAATTATCAGAAAGCAGGTCTAGTTTTATTCGAAATTTTATTGTGAACTATTTGGTACCTACTTTTATTTTTGCAATGCAATCCAAAACTTCCCGTTATAGTTATCGCCACACCCAAACCAAATTAAAACCATAAAATCGCTACAGCTAAACAATTCCATTCTAAATTAAATTTGACTACATTATTAAGGACCTGTAGCTCGATTAGGAAAACATTTAAAATATTATAGTTTATCAGACATTATCTGTTAAAATTGTTTATGCTTTAGTTTATGAAAATCATGCTAGTAAAATCTGAATCTACCAAAATATACAGTGTGTCCTCGGATTGAGTTCAGAAGAGAAATTTTTTTATTTTATGCGTTTACAAAAGAAAGTCACTGCTGTAGGGTTCATAGCGTCCTGAAAAGCCTGGAATAACGAGGAAATTTGAAGTTGCCCAAAAATGCCAAGTAGAAGTCAGGAAATTTGGAAAATTTATTGAGAAATAAGGAAATTTTAAAATAAAAAGAAGGGTTTAAATAAAGCAAATTTCATCAAGAGTGACTTTTTTGACAAACCCGTAAATAAAAATGGTTTTTCCCTTCCTGGACATACTGTATATTAAAGAATTGTTAATTTTTAAAAATAAAAACTTAAAAATATCAAATAAATGTATTTTTATATTTGTAATATAACCGAATCATTATACAGGGTGCATCACAGTTAATGGCCTATTAGACTTTTCAGAAAAACTACAAATATGAAGCTAAAATCCTTATGGGAAATGACCTTCGGTCAAATTCTTTGAAGCTCTGGATTCTGATAGTTCTTGATGTGTAGAACATGAGATCTCAAGGGCACTAAGTTCTAAAAACTTTGAGATATAGCACTCTGACGTTGGACGTGTATTCCGCAACATAGTTAAATTCTTATGGGAAGTGGCTTTCAGTCAAACTCTTTGACACTCGGGATTCTGGTAGTTCTTGATGTGTAGAATAAAAGTTCTCAAGGCCACTAAATCTTAAAAACTCATATCCCTCTAAAGTTAAACTTTACATACAATCTGCAAAATAATTAAATCCTTATGGGAAATGGCTTTCAGTCAAAATTTTTGAAATTCGGGATTCTGGTAGTTCTTGATGTGTAGAACAAAAGTTCTCCAGGGCACTAAGTCCTAAAACTCATGGTTTTGAGATATAGCCCTCTTAACTATGCTGCAGAATGCATGTAAAGTCCAACTTCATGCAGAGGGCTACATCACAAAACCATGAGTTTTTAGGACTTAATGCCCTTTAGATCTATCGTTCTACACATCAAGAACTACCAGAATCCAGAGTTTCAAAGAAATTGACCGAAAGACATTTCCTATAAGGATTCTGCAGGGTCCTTTTTGGGAAGAGGGATTTTCAGTGGTGCTATATTTATTATTTATTGAAGATAACGTGAGGTATGTGACACTTCGGTTAAGCAGAAGTAAAAAATCAGGTCTGTTTGATTTTTAGAAAAACCGGTGCAAAACCGCCTTTTTTTCCAAACACTATTTATTAGGTATGTGACTCGACTAAATTACTGGGTGAGTGCAAACGCACCCTTTCATTGGTAAATTGGGGTGACCTTCGGCCATCTCGTCGGTGGTATTATTGTCAACCTATAAACCGGCACTTTTCTAAAATCACCGATGGACGCATTGGTAGATAAAATTTGAAGCTGATTGGCTTTTGTTTTCAAAATAGCCAATCATATAATGTTATTGCTTACCGGTGCGCTCCACCGGTGAATTTAGAAACCTGCGGATTTATAGGTTGACAATAACAAGGATTATACACATTGAAGTGTGTATAATCCTTGATTGGCGGGAAGGCCAGAGAGTCGTTTCTGGTATAGGCACGAACTTCATAAATTAAACTGTACTTCACAACGCACATATCCCAAACTAAAGCCACAGAAGACTAAACAATCAGAATGGAAACTGGCGGCATATCCTTTGTACAATTTAATTCCAGAATCGCGTATTTTGTTGGAATAGATATCAGGGGCGTATTTTGTAATGTTGTAGCACAGTATAGAGAAGACCAGTAGTTTCACTCGCAGCGGTCCCTTTGATATTTGTTGTACACGATTTTATTTTTTTTAATCCACTGCGCATCTACTGTTTGTATCCCACGCGCATTTCGTCGGAAACTGGCGACAGTGGCGACTGTTCAGAAACATTCAACGTAAGCTAAAATAAACATCCACCCCACCCTACATCATCACTGTCGTCGTGCCGTCCACTGCGCATCGAATAATTTAAGCCCAGGAGCATCGCATGCGCACTGAAAATCTTATACAACTCTTCCGGCTGAGTAGGACTACTGGTCTTCTCTCTACTGTGGTTGTAGTCAGGGTCATAGACAAAAGGAATTAGATAGGACACTGTAATACAAATGAGCAAAACCGTTTTTTAGCGCCTCCTAGCGGACTGGAAGAAACTATATCAGAATCTAGCGCGAATTTTAAATTAGGAAAATCAATATTCTCAAATAATTTTGCAGCGTGTATACACTACCCACCAAAAAGTGGGTACCATATAAGAATTTTTTTTTGGTGATACAAAACTATATCTTTCATAGATACTGGTGTTTTATTTCAAACTAGATATTAATAGTTGTTACAATCTAACATTGCATTTTCATAAATTTAGAATCTTACTATTACACAGGGTGTTTTCAAGTATGCGGTCATTAATTTCTAGTGGTGATTCTACATAAAGAAATATGAAAAAAAGTTGATATAAAAATGGGTCCGGAAATCCCTCCTAAGGGCGCTGCGGGCCTCTGAAGGGGGCACACAAAATTAACGTTTAATTTAATATCTCAGGAACCCTTTGAGCTACAGTGACTAGTATTTGCATGTGATTCGATAACAATAAAGGTCATTATGTGATGTTATCCACCAAGGGTAAATTCAATCAGGGGTGCACAAAATTGGAAAGGGGACACTTACTTCTCCCCCCAAATTTTTTAATGTGAATTTTCTGTGATTGTCTCATCGGAATATGATTCCCTGGCTATAAATACACAAAAAAGGTTATCTTGTTGTAACTACGTACGACCAACCGGTTTCGAGAAATTTGAACCTAAAGGAATTTTTCCAGTCTTCTTGCGTAAACTGAATTTTTTCAATGAATTCATAATTTCTTTAAGTTTCAATTTCTATAAACCGGTTGGTAAGAGTTCATAAAATTGGTATTTAGTATATACAAGAGAAGCTAAGGTCTCCCCCATTATTAAAGGGGATGAAAAAAAATTGTGATTTAGTGTGTGTACAAGAACCAGAAACCTCAAAATATTTTTTTACCTCATCCACCCTTACTACCACCCCCTATCACCACCCCCATCCTACTACCGATGTGGGGTATCGTTTTATGGGTTTTTGGGGTAGAGGATTTCAAATATTATATTATTAAAGTTCCTTAAACAATTATTTCCACATACAAAATTTTTTCGTTGTGAGTAACTTTGATAGAAAATCTAGACGTGGAAGTGGTGATTCCTTGGGCAGCGGTTTCTTATGTAGAATCACCACTAGAAATTAATGACCGCATACTTGATTCACCTTGTATATGTTAGAATTATTTATTATGAATTATTATTAAACCTAAAAATTCATGTCACATTACCATATTCTTAAAGTCATTTTGTGGTTTTGACTGAGCTATTTCGTAATAAAAAATATTACTTCATAATTATTTGATACTTAAAATTGATGATAACAAATAATTGAATAAAAATATTAGCCATATAAGATGTATTGTATCGGTTGGAATTAAAAATAGTGAATTAGGGATTGTTGTATCAAGATAAAATTCTAAATTCTGCATATCGACTCTCACAACGAAAACTGTAGTAACTCATAAAATTCGTGTTTGAGTTACAATAGTCGAAAAATCGATTATGAAGGTAAGTTTTCCCTAGAAAACTATCGTAATTTTCTGTGAACTTTAGAGAATCCATAATACATCGTGAACTGTATAGTAAGTTGTTACAATTCTTCGATTCTTAAGGACACCATTTAAACAATTAATCACATTTTTCTCAGAATTGAAATTGAGTTGCTATAGTTTTCTTAGGGAGAGTTGATATTAGAAGTTTAAATGTTGAGGTGCTGGAGCACCTTGCAGCGCCTCAAAGTGCCTGACGCCCAAGAGCACTGTCCGTTCTACCCCATAGGATGGCACGGCCCTAGTGATTTTTATGAAATCTTTCTCAAACTGGCTTGGCTTAGCAGTGGTCCCATAATAATTTCATTTCATCAAAAATATGTCTAGTGTAGGCAAAAATTTTAAACAAGATTTTTTTTAGTAGCAAAATTATTAAATACTCTACTGACAAAAAGTTCAAATTTTGTTGAAATTGCATTAAAATTGGTTGATAGGTATTTTAGGAGTAGCTAATACCAAATCTAATGTCAAAAGTTAAGGATTCAAAATAGTCAATCCAATATTGTTGCGATAATGATTTCAGGATGATCTGATGTTAAAGCTTAAAGATTCAAAATGATGGGTAATTTATTTTACAGTGTAGAAGCTAAATAGAGGCTAGTAAAAAGGGTGAAAAAAAATTTTGGAAAAAAAATTGAACTGGCTTCAAAAAAGGTCACTAAAGTATGAAATAAAATTTCCTCGTCGTCCAGTTAACTGACCGTTATTACCCAATATCGATATCGAGGTTGGTGTAAAAATAAAGAAATAACGTATTTGATGGATTTGAATATCAATATCAGGAAATAAAGTTCAATTAACTGCAGGTCGGTGAAATTCTATTTCATAATTTTTAGCCTTTTTTGTGAATGTAGTCAATATTTTACTTTTTCAGTATAAATATGTAGAAATATTGTCATAGTACCAGTTTTGTTATAATACATTTTATAAGTCAATGGCAATCAAAAGAACTGATTACTATAATATAGGTTTTGACAAATTGATAAAAAATATCCTCAGCAATCAAAGGTTTATAACAGATTATGAAATAAATAAATCGAGTAGTTCTTGTGGACTTTTATTACCCTCTGTAGGTTTCTTTCTTATTAAAATATTTTAATTAAACTGAACTGCTCGAACATTATTATATAATATATATAACCGACAGAAAAAAAAACGAATAATTATATATTTATTGACATACAAGTAATGTTAGTAATATATGCATATTATGTAAATAAATTATTTCTTTTTATAAGTTTTTTTAAATATGTCCCTGCACTGAATAAAAACATTGGGAGCATTTCCAGGAATAGGTCGTCGATCCTGACCATGCAATATTCTATTAAGTTGTTTTAGATAATTATGTCCCATTGTTTTTATAAAATACTTAAATACTGTTTTTTTAATACTACCATTATGTGCGCAGTTTGTGAAATTGATTTTCTCATATAATATCTTATATATATAAGCAAATAATACTTTTTCCTTATGTAATTCTCTATTTAAAATAAATTTAATTATATGTAAAGCTTCCGTCATTTTAAACAAAAAATAATTGCTTACATATTTTAACTTTGAATTTGTATACTGTTTCATATTTATGAAATAATCAGAAACAGCAGTTCCTTGTCCATCAGCCTCCAAAATTATTCTTGCACATTCACAGTCCTTATAAGAAGTTTGTGCTTTTTTTAACAAATATCCACAGACATATTTTAAAACTTGCAATTCTGTCTGGCTCAGTTTATTCTGGAAATTGGAAGGTATGTTACCAATATCAACAACAATGTCTTCTTCATCCTCTTCACATAAACCCTGTAAATAGAATAAGTATTAAACAGATTAAGGCAAGATATAGCTCCTTTCAATTTACCTGTGAAACAAATCTTTGCAAAGTAATAAAAATCTCTGATTCATCATCCTCGCAATTTGCTCCTTTAGAATGGCTTGATGTCAGATCTTTCACCAAAAGACTTTTATAAAAAGGGGTAAATGATGCATATGTTGGGTTATTGTACCTTGCTCCCCTTTGCCTTATTTTTCCAAAGAAATTTTCAGTTGGATCCTGGTTGAACATTCTTAAGGACATCATTTGTTAGCATATCATTGTTGTCAAAATGTTTGTGGCGTACTCTACAACTGTTATAAAATTTGTTCTGGTGTCGTGTGCTCGGTTTGTAACCGTTCATTATTACATAGTGTGACCCATTTATTGAACAGATCCAGATTTTTCGCCGGATTTGGGAAACGATGTTTCTTAGCTGAACCTCCATGGGGTTCCCACTGAACTCTACTATATAAATGGAAGGTCAATATCAGCACTTTTCTAAATTCACCGGTGGACGCACCGGGTGAACAAAATACGAAGCTGATTGGCTATGCTTTTCAAAATAGCCAATCAAATAATGTTATTGCTTACCGGTGCGATCCACCGGTGAATTTAGAAATCTGCCCTATCTATACCAATTTTTACGTGAAATTGAACCTCGCGCAAGTATGGCGACCTTAAAGCGGAGCGCAATCGCACTAAAAATACGCCAGAGCCGGTCTTATTGTTACTGCAACTGTTTAAAACACGGGATTTTGCAACGATTCTTGCAACACAGTACCATACAAGATTGCACCATGTTGTCTCAATTAACTGTTTATAACAGTCACAAAATTTATTTCACAAAATAATCAATTTATAACAACTTTACATAAATGACAGAAATAAACAAAGAATAAAATGAGTGACACCGACTCTGGAAATTACATCTAATCCAAGACTTACGCTACGGAATCTATGAGAAACGAATAAAGCACAGAATCGCGTCAGCGCATAACTTCCGTAGACAGCCATTTGGTTCTTGCTCAGACATCAATTTCTCTACTGCGTCGACGCGTGGCTTTATATTTTGAGTTTTATTCTGTGGCGTAATTGCCGTATTTTGTTCACGCGCATATACCTATATTGGCCTTCCATTTATAATAGTAGAGTTCAGTGGGGGTTCCCAGCAAACCATTCACGGAACAATATATTCCTACCATCTTATAACCTAAAGAATTATTACAATTACCGGTAAATATGCGCAAAAATATTAATCTGAAAAGAAAGCACTGTAATGATAAAAAGTAACTTAGTTACTCACCTTATTTCGTTAGAAATTTTCAAGGATGAATAAACGCTTTTATAGATATTTTGAAATACAGGCGAAAAGTGACAAACATCAACCACAATCTGCAACTAAATTAAATGATCACCAGTCGCTGTTGCCAACATGATAAACACACACGCATATCTTATTAGAACCAAAGATGTTTTAACTCCTAGATCGCTCAACCCCATCTCAATTTTGTATAAAACATATCCCACTTTTTCAAGTAAAGAACCGCCCATTATCTATCCCACTTTGCTTCCACTCCGGGCCCAACTACAAACACTCGTGTTGTCTATGCGCATGCCTCGAATCTCGTTGGTGTCCTGTCGCAAACCTTCGCGACGTTGTCAAAGATCAGAGACAAAAGCCGCTGAAAGCGGGGAATTTTGAAGTGGTCAAACGCAATAACGTTGAGCGATCGGAAAATGTAGAGAAAATGGTGACAGTCCGGCAACACCGCTGGTTGCTTCGATCAGTTGTTAGTGCCGGTTGAGATTTGATTGCGTTTGCGCTTTAAGAGCGTAAAATCTTGTTGAGAAACTCGAACTGACCCGACAATAGCAATGGTAAAGTCCGACAATTCCAACATTGGTGTCTCGCTTTTTGAGGCGTGTTAATATTGCTCTTAGTGATGGGTAAAAGCAGTTATTTTTTAATAACTGTTTCAACTGCTACTGCTATTTTGAAATAACAGTTTAAAATAACAGTTTAAAAATAACAGATCGATGAGAAGTGCTAGCATGTGCTTACCGCAGCGCGCAGTTTGCAAATGTTATTTCAGAGACGTTATTTTATACATCATGCTGCTGTCGCTGCTGCTTATCTGTTATTTTCTCACCTGTTATTTTCGATCGGAAATAACAGTCTGTTAATGCTATTTACAAATAACAGTTATAAAATAACAGGTTGTTAAATAGCAACTCATCTCTAATTGCTCTCTCCGTTCAGATGTTTGCTGCTTTGTCATATACGAATAAACCCATGATACTATTACTCAGATAAACAAAGAAATATATGGATAAATAATACTTTCCGTCTCCGCGTAAGGTATATCACGTATTCATTGTTTACATGTCTATCGAGGCGTTCATTGGTTCTCTTCCGAAGGACGTTGACCGTTGTTTACATTTTCTTGTGCCGCCATATTGTTTTATTGCTTTTAACGCTGTTTTTATCCAGTTATAAACAATTTTGTGTTGATTTTGCAGTTTAATCACGTTTTATACGGTTCAAAAATGACTACGGATTGTTTAATTTACTAAAAGACCTACAAAAGGGAGTAATCTCGTTCGTTTTATATGCAAGCATTGTTGTGTACATAGTCGTAGGTTAGGGTTATAGTTAGGTTTATTGTCTTATTGTTTTGTTGATTTAGCAATAAATAATTTTTCCTTCTGCCTCTCTCGTCTTTACACTCAAGTAAAAAACGTAAAAAGACAGTTGTGTGATTATCAGATAGATTAATAGATTTAGATTTATTTCTCTAAATTTGAATGTTACATAAGTATACCTATTTAAATTTGGTACGAGTATTTCAAACTTTACAGAATGTTTACATTATTACATAATAATAGACTGTATTAACTTTTCAAAATAATAATGCACTGGGTTCGATCCCCAGCTTTAAAATTGGCAACGTTGATATGTAATGGATGTATATCTGCGTTTTTCTAAATGTGTAACCCCCTTCTGAACAGTCTTGACTTTGAAATTGTTGGGGTTGCCTGATATATGTGGTACGTTATGTTGTTATTCCGTAGGCTCCCAGAAAATATTACGTTTAGAAAAAAGTGACTCGCTCTCCTACAGGTAACCGACCAAAATTTGAAGCATTTACAATTAGGTATGCTTTAATCGTTTCAAGTTTGATGACTTTTATGTAACCCGGACAGGAAAAAGATGTTTAAGAAAAATGTTTGTTTCCTATTAGTTTTACCAAGAGACTCATTTCACTTCCGTTATCGTATCAAGGGTGTCTCATATAATTTGCTTTTTAATACTAACAAGAGTCGAGTCGAGGCTACTCTCTGCTTTATCTTTGCTTTTACTGGAATTAATTCAGAATCGATACCTACAGACCCGACGAGAGAGGAGGGGTGCGGGGGTGATGCCCCCGGGCTTGTCTAGGGGGCCCGGAAATTTTAAAATTTTTTGAGGGTCCATATTTTCTCTCCACGGCTCTGCCAAGATACCGATATAAATTAAATTTACTAAGCTAGAAAATTAACTGCAATTTATTATATTTTTTAATAGCCATATCAGATTGAAATAATTTGATGCGTTGTATCGAAAACAGATTTGATAAAGAATCTGTTATCTTTATCGTAACTATATCCAACAATATTAAAATTAAAAACTGGAAGTAATGGTGCGGGAGCTAAGTGGCTTTTTCGGGCACTCATCGTTACAAGCATTTTCTATGCGCTGATTAATTCTATCGAACTTGACAAAATAGACTTCTGGCTTATGTCAGCCCGTCGAGTTGGCCATGGTTCAAGATATAAAAATCAGTGAAATTATATCATCGTTACAAAGCCAAGTTTTTTTGTGTGTACACATTTTATGTTTAGAATGAATAAAATAAGATCGCCAGAAAGTGTGGGCCATCAGGGACGCAACCAGAAAGGTCAAAGAGGTAAAAAAACGAAGTTATATAACATCATCGTTACAAACTTTTTTAAGGTTGAACATATTTTATGTTTTGAACACAGAAAAAAATTCCCAGAAAGAAAATGTTTAGGATTTTTGAAGAAAATTGGATTTTTTTCCGCATATTTCATCTCAGAACTCTAAACTCATCGTTACAAGTTCTGGCTCCTTTTTAAAATGTAAATAAGCTCCTTCAACAATAGAATAGCCTCCCCATAAACAAAGTCAACAAAAGTACCATAGGCTGTTAAATATACAGGAATTTAACACTTTCGGCTAACTTGACTCCGTACCGTATCTCACATGTATTGTATCATTATTACCTTTCTGGCTGCGCCTTCTGACGGCCCACACTTTCTGGCGATAATATTTTATTCATTCTAAACATAAAATATGTACACACAAAAAAATGAGCCTTGTAAAGATGACATGATTTCACTGATTTTTAAACAGTGTTCGTGACGCTCCTGACAGGAGGTGCCCCGCCAGAAGTCGATTTTATGAATTGTTATCATCCATTAAACCATAAAAATATCTCAAAGTTCATAAAGCGATGAGCTGCCGAAAAAGCCACTTAGCTCCCGCTCTATAAGGTAGTGCATTATGTAGAGTATATTTGTTTACAATATAGAGATTTAAAAGTAATATGATGTTATTTTTGTTTTATGTATATGGTACGGGTAGTGTATGACCAGATTCATTATACAGTATCGGAAAATCTTGGATTAGGCATGCAAACAGAGCTGCCTACGCACATGTGGTGAGGAAAGCAGGTAGCACGAGTAGGATGTGTTATACGATAAAAAAAATAGCCTAGTTGTTTCGCTCTCGCTTGCTCTTATTGTCATACCTAATCAAACGCTTGCCGGTACTGTTGAGTGATAAGTATGTAAACTTTTAGATGAATATGTTATACTGTAATATGAAAAAATACTAGTTGGTTTCATTTATATGCTAACATATATAGATGTTTTTATTTTCTTGACCGTTAATATCAAATTAAATGTTGATGCAGTTATATCCTGGGTTATCGGTCTTTATAATAAAATTACTCTTTTCTTACGTTTCGGTTTATTCAACCATCGTCAGGGAACTACAATTAAGTGAAGACCAATATTTTTTTAAATGCTATTTTGTATACACATACAATTTAAATCCATGTGTATAAAAAATAGCATTTGAAAAAATATTTGTCTTCATTTAATTGTAGTTCTCTGACGATGGTTGAATAAACCTAAATGTAGCAAAAATAATAATTTTATTATAAAGACCGCATAACCCCAGGATATACCTATATCAAGTTACTTTTATATCCTAACTTTTTTTTTTACTCAGAAAATGTAGAGTAACTTATCGTTTAAGAACCATTTAACTTTGAGAATTGACAGTTCAATACTTTCATTTCTCTTCAATAACACATTTTGTAAAAATTCTAACCAAACAGTACTCTTTTTGTCTCAATAGAGTCGTATTATTGTCAGATATAGTATTAAGTAATAGTCGAGAACATTAATCGATTATTTTAAAAATTTTAACCCCCTTATCTGTCTACGCCTCTGATTAGGCGACTCCATAAACATAAACATTCCTCTCCACTCTGCCCCTTTGAAGGTTATCCTCCCTACACACAACTTCTGTGTACTTCAAATGAGATTATTTATCCATATATTTCTTTGTTTATCTGAGTACTATTATAATACTATCATGGGTTAAACCATCTAGTAGTTAAAGATCTTTGATTAGAACGTGCAGCAAAAATTGACGAAAATCGTTAGTAACAGCGACAATCAACTTTCCATGTTTTCTTATGAATATTAATAAATTATGTTAACTGCCACTAACTGAATTACTTATTTTATATCTGGAGTATTTCGAAAATAATTATCATTTGGCAACGTTGTTTTTCAACAGTAGCGACCTCAAACGGATAGGAAGAAACTAAAACAGACCTAAAATTAAAAAAACCAATAAGCAATTATTACCTTAAAAAAAAAACAACTAAAATTTTTTTCGCAATAAAAAAAAACGGAATGAGCAGGGGCCGAAACGCCGACATCATGACTTGGAAGACGACGCCTTAAGCACTCGGCCACCAACCTTTCTGAGTCTACTTAGCTAAAGACTTTATAGTTGGAACACGCAACGGATAGATTTTGCTTTTTAATGCATTTTAATCTAATTTTATTATTAAAAGAACTCGATATCTTCACAAATAAACTGCCGAATCTTTGCAAACTCTTTCGAATATAAATTATTTTGGATAATGTTAAAAAACATTATATCCTCGAATAAAAACGCCAATACTTATCCCTCACGACACGGTTTATTTTTTTTTAAACTTTACACTCTGCTTACGATAACAAAATGCCATTAGCGAGTTTTAAAGTTTGTAATCCGATAAAATATAAATAAATTTAACACCGAAAAAAGACGACAATATGACGTGATGTGTAGCACGTCATTTTAATGTCATTTATAAGACGTTATTCTGTCGTCGATTTTTAGTGCCCTGACGTATTTTTGACCAGAATCACCAGATTTTGACGTCATTATAACGTACCCTTGCTACCTGGGTAAGGGCGAACGTAGATGCATCTTCACTCTGTATGTGTCTCGATACTCCAGTGAAGCAACGTGCAGCGTGGTTAGTACTTCGATGGGTGAAATCCATCTTGGGAAACACAGCGATCTCGTCCCATCTTCTAGCAGCTTGTATATCGATCAGTGTATACGCGGAAACTATGTAATTTTAAAATGATTATTACGTAGTGGATATACCATCCTTCAGAGGGTGTAAAGCAGGCGGTCCCTTGTTTATTAAATGTTAGGCAAGTAAGAGATCCCTACTCTTCTTAAGAGAAGAGGTTCGACAAAATTTTCAGGTTGGGGGTAGGTCGTTTCCTGGCATCGGTGGTAGGCCCTGGTAGAGGAAATAGGCCGACGTTAAATAAATAGATAAAAAAGAAAAACATCAATAAATTATCAAAACAATATTACACAATGAGACGTAAAATAATGTTTTTAATTGATAAATTCCATTTTATTGTCATGGAACCTAGTTGATTTTTCTGTATTACAATGAAAACGTGTATTTTAATTATATTTAAATAAAATTTATAGTTATATGAAGAGACTTTTTTACCAAACTGAAAATTCTCAAAAAAACATTCATTTCTCCAATATTCAACTTATTGGTAAATAATGAAAACGTTTTCAATCCGTCCCTGACTTTGGGCAAAAATTCTGAAAGACGGATCTGAAAACCTATCATGGCGGCCAGTATGAGGGGTGTGAAACGTTTGGACCGTTGATTGAAAAGTCCTTATAGATGTGCAACTATGTGGCCAAAACCCAAGATTTGTAAAAGAGACAGGTTGCCTGGTAACTCAGGAGCCAATAAAATTCTTGCGCGGGAGTGACGTGTCCAGAGGACCTTTTAAAATTAACATGCACAACAAATGACCTACTTAAAATATGAATATCCAAAATAATATTTTCAATAACTGTGTAAGCAGAAATAAAAGATATTAAACAAAGTACGACGAGATCAACGAGGTTAGGGATACACTGGTCGACTGTTGTATCTTTTACCTCTGTGACGTAAGTTGTAGAAGCGGGTCCTCTGGATGACGCGCAATATGGCGCTCCTAGTTACCAGGCAACCTGTCCTCTACAGACCTATATCTCCATCCGCACTTTTCTAAATTCACCGGTGGACGCACCAGGTGGACAAAATACGAAGCTGATTGGCTATCTGTTTCAAATTAGCCAATCAAATAATGTTATTGCTTACCGGTGCGATCCACCGGTGAATTTAGAAATCTGCCCCATCTTACTCATCACGATTCCCCTCACGTCCCTATCCACATATTGCATGATACAAAGAATACAAGGTATGATATTGCGCATGTGGGCGGAGCCAAATCGACAGTTGTTTCGTCACGCGGTGATAATTTTCTACCCGCTTCCTTCGTAAAAGTGAGTTTGCCGACGTCTGTGGTAGTTGTTTTTTGGATTATTTTACTTATTTTAGTGTACTTGCAATAACCTTTAGTTATAAAAATGCGTTGTGCATTGGCATCATGTAAAAGTGACAATATGTTTAAAACGTATTTGCGCGGAGATAAAGCTCATTTATAAAGAACGATGGTTACTAAGAACACTAAGAATCCCTATTTATTCAAAATTCCAATGAGTTCAGGCAAATCCATGATACAAATTCTTTGTATCATGAGGAAAATCCTATATAATTTAAAATCCCGCTATCACCGCGTGACGTCTTGCGCCAACCGGACCAAATTTGTCGAACTGAAGATCATACCTTTCTATTTGTATCATGACATATTGTTCGTTGACTAGAGATGGTGCGAAAGAACCGAACCTGTTCTTTCGGAACAGGTGCGAGCTAACAGTTCCGCGGAACAGTTCTCAGATTTAGAAAATACTAGTTCCGACTCCGCTGGACTCTGTCATGCGTTTGAGCGGAGCACTGGCACAGATCAAACAAACCAGATGTTTCACTTATGACGTTTCATGGTTTAGATAATAAATCAACTCCTGGAAGGTACGAATTTGTGTAGTGATCTGCGGCACGGTAGCTCAATCGGTTAAGGCGTATTGAGTGGCGAATACGCTGATCGACTCGCTACCCCGCTCTGAGTTCGACCCCCAGCCCCGGTATTGACAACATCGGGGGGTGTGGATGTATGTCTGCGTTTTTCCGAATGTGTAACCCCCTTCCGGACAGCCTTGGCTTTGGATTTGGGGGTTGTCTACTATCTGTGGTGTGTTTATGTTTATGTTTATATACCAAGCAGTCTTAACCAGCGAGTATAGACACAGGAGGGAGGTGATGATGTAGAAGAACGCACTACCGGGCGTCAAAATGACGCGACACCAATTTATTTCTCAGGGGGCGCCAGTCGCGTATTACCCCGTTCTTCTACCTCCCAGGCGGGTTCGAGATAAGATGACTTCGGTAGCCGAAAAGCGGGACCAAGGCTGCACTACCACAGATCGGAAACTACGCTCTCTCTGGATCCGAATTCCCTCGTTAGGGGTTTAGGCACCTCTTAATTTCCTGAATTTTTGCATAAAAAAAATCCCAACCGAAGAATTTCTCTGCGGAGGGATTAGTTTTGGTACGCGAAAATCGCGTTTTGGTCCATTAATAACGGAATATATTTCTCAAAAAACGCATAAAAAAATCCCTATCGAACCTCCGTAAAACAACCAGAAGGTCGAACGTTAATGCGAATTAACTCGACACATCCGGTTTTCTATACGAAAGTTCCAGGGATTATAGACCGTCAACAGGCCTCAAGATCAATTAAGAAACATTAGTTCAAAGAATCCGTTTATTTAACAGAATTGGTTATACAAAATTCTCAAGAAAGAATCGTGCCTTCCCCAATCAAGGTAGTGACTTTCAGACCATACAAGCGAGAGCGCTCGCGCTAACGATCGATTAGGTAGAAAAGATTCATACGTACCTTCTCAGAATCAAAATGCGAGCTTTTAGAATCATTTCAGACTCTGGGTAAATGAATAATTAAGGCTGACTGAAATTAACTTAAAAAAGTTTTACTAAATGAATTTAGTTTCGCTAGAGACTACCTAGCTTTAAAGTTCTTGTATCGTGGAAATTCACGTACTCAAACACATTCAGAGGACTTATTACTGCATAAGTTGAGTGGCGTTCGATCAGTCCACGACTTACTAACCCTTATCACAGTCGATTAATAATATCGATTTGGCAGCGTCTCACCTTCGAGCGACTATTAGGCAAAATTGAATTTTTGGATTTTTATGCACAAGGCGTTTTCCTCTATAACTTTGTCATTTGAAAAGCCCCGTTATTGGCTTTTCTACCATCGCTTTGTCTGGACTACTCAACGCGCTCGACCAAATTGCGAGCCGCTGGGTCAATCCAAACTCTTTCCATGCGAGAAACCGGCCTTGTACATGTGCATTGATTTTTATCAATTTTTGCTTATCGGCACTACGCCGGCTTTGACAAAATCTTCTATTTTGCCTTTTGGATGCAGTGCATCGTTAAAATTTTATGCTCATACTTTAGAATTGGGCTTTCAATGATCGTACCTCAAAGGTCAATGTCTTTGGTTGAGGAATAAAAAAAAAAAATAAAAAATAATTTAAAGTATATTTTCGTGGTACTTTTTAAACTGACTTCGTGGTACTTTTGAAAAATCCAGTTTAAGACCAATTTTAGCGTACTTTTGAAAAATCGATTTTCGAGCCAAATTTCAAGGTACTTTTGAAAAACTAATCTGTGGGTGAAATTTTGGCGTACTTTTGAAAAATCGATTTTCAAGCCAAATTTCAAGGTACTTTTGAAAAGTTAATCTGCGGGTGAAATTTTGGCGTACTTTTGAAAAATCGATCTTCAAGCCAAATTTCAACGCAGTTTTGAAAAATTAGTCTGCAAGTGAAACTTTGGCGTACTTTCGATAAATCGATTCTTGGGCCAAATTTTGACGCCCTTCCAAAAATATTATTTTTCAAAGTCCAATTTATGGTACCTTTGAAAAAGTATATTATTCATAAATCTTTGTCATTATATACTTCTACTCTGATATTCTGAACCAAAAACATTTTTCCTAAGTGAAAATTCGGTGTTTCTTCGAATTTTCGCCTGGTCATTTCCAACGCCTTATAGAACCCAAAACGGTCCTTGTGGACTGATCTGCGCCTCTGCAGACTCCCGAAAATGTCTTTAAATGAAATTTTTGCCTAAGTCGAATTTTGATTATGTCTTCAACTTAGGACGATTTTGGAGAGTTCTACAACACTCCCCTCCTTTGGTTGAATCTTTTCTACTCATCGATTGCCTTTAATTTCCATATTCACTTGTATGTCTGTATGCCTTCATTTGACGGTCTGACCTATGGTACAGATGTTTTAAAAATAACGGCCTTAATTGGGGCAGACGGCTGATTCGCCTATCTAACTTAAAATAAATACATTTTTTAAACAATACGACAAGTTGATACAACATTTTTATCAACTTAATTACACCCGCGTCGAGGTGCGAAGCGAAGCGAAGCGTAGCACAATTTTGATTAGCGTCCACTCTCACTAACTCGTTGCACTCGCTTTTTTGCCCTGGTCTCGCTCTTGCTTAACTTCGGTCCTTTCTAGAAGAGGCTGTCTATATCTCCATGCCGCAGCTTGGACGGTCCTCGCCTTTGAGTTCCAGACTTCACCATGCCGCGCCCTTGCGACAGGCTGGGTCATCTTTCCATTTTTGCACATGGAAAATGCAGTTCTGCAACTAGATTGACTTTTTAGCAAGTCGTCGACTGGAACGCGTCGACTAACAAACACAATGTGTTGTTTTTAATGAAATATTTTTCTAACATGAATTTTGTTAACTTATAATGGTTAGAAATTGGTTCTTCGTAAGGTAGATTGAATCGGCTTACGATACTCGTGCGGTCATCACTACTTTGTGAAAAAAGTATAAAAAAAAAATTGAAGCGTCTTCTTGAGCGAAGAACGGCTTCTGAAACTCGTAGTTTCCATTTGGGGTATACGTTAATTTTGTTGACTTAAAATGATTAAAATAGAAGTTGTCTTCTTGCATAAGAAAAACAGCTTCCGAAACTCGTACTGATTCGTACTTATGCCTACGTCCATTACTCGAACTTGGCGGCTCTCGCTCTTGAGAAGCTAGGCTTACCGGATCGCGCTCTTGCGTCGGGTTCGCCGTCTTTCCATGTCTGCTCATGGAGTAGACTTTAAATTTTCGATTCGACCGCATATAGGTCAAAATCGCTACTTAGAATTTTGAGAAAAAATATAAAAAAAAAAGCGAAAACGGCTATTAGCCGTGGTCGACCTCAGAAATATCTAGAGGTGACTCTTCTATATCTGGCTCATCCCTGCCAAAAATTCCACATAGAAACTTATAAAAAAAAAGTGATGCGGTTTTATCGTTCCTATAAGTTATATTAGTATTATACAGACAGGATTTTATCTGTTTTATTAAGTTTTAAATCGGTTATGAAACAGTAATTCCGAATGAGCTATTTGGAATTATCATGTTGCCCTTTCATGAGTACTTATATGAAATATACATCAACAAATCTACAGTTTAGTGTCTGCAAATGCACCCTTGCCCTTATATCTGTAAACATATGGAATTACAGATACAACTTTAAAGATATTCTAAACTTTTCTATAAGTAATATCATAAGAGTTCCAGTCCGTCCTTTCTCCAGTATCTATCGTATGTAACACACCATGTATCAACATGTTTTTATTGTAAATTTCAAGATTGTCTTTTTATTAGTATTAATGTGGATATACATGTCAACAAATGTACAGTTTCAATTGTATATTTTACAGATGTATTTTTATTGTAAACTTCCATTTTGCTTTTTTATTAGTATTAATTTGGATATGCATGCCGACAAATGTACAGTTTAAATTGCATATTTCAAATAGAAATACTAATATTGTGGTAAACACAAAATACTGCAAAGTCCTTATTTCCTTGGGTGTTCTTGTTCTAGCCTAGAAGCAATGAATGAGTTAGCAATGAAAGAGACTGCTTTACTTTTAATTTAACAAACACACGTCAGTTCCTTAGGTCACATTAGATTAGATTTGAATTAGCGACACGTATACAGCTCCCTCTACTGGAGCCTGGAGTTAAAGTTGCTGCTATTTCTATCAGTTTCTACCAGAATGGAGCAGCAAACATTTACTTATACCACATCAATGACAATTTATGAGAACAGTATCTAAAGTAAAACGTGCGGCTTTCCGTGGTTAAATGGCAAGTGTTTCTATAAGAAACGAGCTGCATTAGGTTAGGACAGTTTTGACTTGCAATTGAAGATTACTAATTATAATGTTTGAATAGGGATTTATGAGATCAGTTTCTATGAGTATTAATGTTTTTTTTTCAGTAATATATTAAATGTGTTTTCATATGTTTGAATGGGTAAAAAGAAAGGTCAGTTTTCAACTGAAATTACAAATACAAATTTAATCAGTTCGAATGGGGTTATATGCAATCAATTTCTAACAGTATTTATGCTGTTTTCCGATTATAATTGTGATGAGGTTTGATCAGTAACAAATTGTTCACTACATGTTACGATATGGTCGGAAATTCCAGATACATATTTAGTATTACTTTGAAAGGATTGATGATAGCAGTTTCTACGAGTGTGTATTTGTTGTGCCAATAGTAAATTATATAAGTCTTTATCAGTATGCATTCGGATCTAATTTAAATATGAAAATTATATCAGAATAAAGCAACCAAATATTTTAAACAGTATCTATTTGTAAATCCAGACATTTACTTATACTATCTCAATGAGAATTTATGAGGACAGTATCTAATGTAAAACGTGCGGCTTTCTGTGGTTAAATGACAAGAGTTTCTATAAGAAACGAGCTGCATTAGGTTAGAACAGTTTTGATTTGCAATTGAAGATTACAAATTATAATGTTTGAATAGGGATTTATGAGATCAGTTTCTATGAGTATTAATGTTTTTTTTTTCAGTAATATATTAAATGTGTTTTCATTTGTTTGAATGGGTAAAAAGAAAGGTCAGTTTTCAACTGCAATTACAAATACAAGTTTAACCACTTCAAATGGGATTATATGCGATCAATTTCTAACAGTATTTATGCTGTTTTCCGAATATAATTGTGATGAGGTTTGATCAGTAACAAATTGTTCACCACATGTTACGATATGGTTGGAAATTCCAGGTACATATTTAGTATTCCTTCGAAAGGATTGATGATAGCAGTTTCTATGAGTATGTATTTGTTGTTCCAATAGAAAATTTGTCTTTATCAGTATGCATTCGGATCTACTTTAAATACAAAAATTATATCAGAATGACACAACCAAATATTTTAAACAGTATCCACTTGTAAATCCAAACATTTAAAGATATATTTTAATGAGAATCAATCAGAACAGTATCTAATGTAACGCGTGCGGCTTTCCGTGGCTAAATTTTAAAAGTATTTTTAATAAATAGCTTTAACGGATTTGAACAGTTTTAATTTGCAATTCCAGATGAATAATTTTAATTGTTAAATAGGGTTCTATGAGATCAGTGTCTTTGTGTAATGTTTTTTTTCCAATAAAAACACATTTTATTGAAAAAAAAAAAACGTTACACTGACCTATTCATCTGGAAATGCAAATGAAAACTGTTCGAATCCGTTAAAGCTTATTTATTGCAAATAATTTTAAAATTTAGCTACGGAAAACCGCACACGTTACATTAGATACTGTTCTGATGGATTCTCATTATAATATTATCTTTGAATGTTTGGATTTACAGGTGGACACTGTTTAAAATATTTGGGGTTTCATTCTGATATGATTTTTGTATTTAAATTAGATCCGAATGCATACTGATAGAGACTTATATAATTTACTGTAGGAACAACAAATAAATACTCGTAGAAACTGCTCTCATCAATCCTCTTTAAGGAATACTAAATATGTACCTGGAATTTCCGACCATATTGTAACATGTAGTGAACAATTTGTTACGGATTAAACCTCATCACAATTATATTCGGAAAACAGCATAAATACTGTTAGAAATTGATCGCATATAACCCCATTCGAAGTGATTATACTTGTATTTGTAATTGCAGTTGAAAACTGACCTTCCTTTTTACCCATTCAAACAAATGCAAACACATTTAATATATTACTGAAAAAAAACATTAATACTCATAGAAACTGATCTCATAAATCCCTATTTAAACATTATAATTTGTAATCTGCAATTGCAAATCAAAACTGTTCTAACCTAATGCATCTCGTTTCTTATAGAAACACTTGCCCTTTAACCACGAAAAGCCGCACGTTTTACATTAGATACTGTTCTCATAAATTCTCATTGAGATAGTATAAGTAAATGTCTGGATTTACAAATAGATACTGTTTAAAATATTTGGTTGCTTTATTCTGATATAATTTTCATATTTAAATTAGATCCGAATCTTTACTGATAAAGACTTATATAATTTACTAGAGGAACAACAAATAGATACTCGTAGAAACTGCTCTCATCAATCCTCTTGAAGGAATACCAAATGTGTACTTGGAATTTCCGACCATATCATAACATGTAGTGAACAATTTGTTACTGATTAAACCTCATCACAATTATATCCGGAAAACAGCATAAATACTTTTAGAAATTGATCGCATATAACCCCATTCGAAGTGATTAAACTTGTATTTGTAATTGCAGTTGAAAACTCTTTTTACCCATTCAAACAAATGAAAACACATTTAATATATTACTGAAAAAAAAAACATTAATACTCATAGAAACTGATCTCATAAATCCCCATTCAAACATTATAATTTTGAATCTTCAATTGCAAATCAAAACTGTTCTAACCTAATGCAGCTCGTTTCTTATAGAAACACTTGCCATTTAACCACGGAAAGGCGCACGTTTTACATTAGATACTGTTCTCATAAATTCTCATTGAGATAGTATAAGTAAATGTGTGGATTTACAAATAGATACTGTTTAAAATATTTGGTTGCTTTATTCTGATATAATTTTCATATTTAAATTAGATCCGAATCTGTACTGATAAAGGCTTATATAATTTACTATAGGAACAACAAATAGATACTCGTAGAAACTGCTCTCATCAATCCTCTTGAAGGAATACTAAATGTGTACTTGGAATTTCCGACCATATCATAACAAGTAGTTAACAATTTGTTACTGATTAAACCTCATCATAACTATATTCGGAAAACAGCATAAATACTTTTAGAAATTGATCGCATATAACCCCTTCGAAGCGATTAAACTTGTATTTGTAATTGCAGTTGAAAACTGACCTTTCTTTTTACCCATTCAAACAAATGAAAAGACATTTAATATATTACTGAAAAAAAATATTAATACTCATAGAAACTGATCTCATAAATCCCTATTCAAACATTATAATTTGTAATCTTCAATTGCAAATCAAAACTGTTCTAACCTAATGCAGCTCGTTTCTTAAAGAAACACTTGTCTTTTAATCACGGAAAGCCGCACGAATTACATTAGATACTGTGCTCATAAATTCTCATTGATGTGGTATAAGTAAATGTTTGGATTTACAAATGGATATGGCTTGACTCATTTTGCTGGTCAATTCGGATATAAACTGATAACAATTTCAACAGCAACTTTACCTAACTCTTATAGAAACTTATTGACCATATAGGTTCTCATAGATACTTATTAATTTTTGATAATTTTCAATACGGATTGATGAGATTTTTTTGACAGGGATCTCGAGCATCTTCGGGATCTCGACTTATTACATCCGGCTCATCTTGAGCACTTGCGGGAACATTGATTTGAACTAGTGTGGTATCGCTACGTCGCTCTGACCTGGGCGCGATCTCATTGTCTGATGAGGAAGCGTCGTCACTAAGATGAATTTCATCCGGACTATCTTCTGATTCTTCAGACAATTCCAATTCAACATCGGGGTCTCCCTTAGGTGCCGGCCTGATGGCATCGACATGTAATCTCGTCGAAGTTACCCCCTTGTGAATGAGGTAAACTTCATTGGACAATCTCTTTAAAACCTTGTGTGGCCCACTCCACGACGGTGTGAAGGTATGATCCTTCCTGATCCTTTTAGTCATTACCATATCTCCCACTTTATATACGACCGGCGTTACCGCCACTTTGGGCGCGTAACGCCATTGGTAATTTGTTTGATTTTTACGAATCTCTTTGACTCTTTCAAGGCGGGGAACGTCCGCTTGATTACGACGTTCTTGTCTATAAGCGAACATATTCCAATCACCAATCTGCGGTAATTCATAGCCGAGCACTACGAAACTGGGCGTATGCCCCGTAGCGGCGTTTTTTCTTGTTCTCAAGATATATGCCATCTGACTAACATGTCGATCCCACTCGTCGTTGGGTGAACCATATAATAAGGTTTTTAAGATCTTCTTGGCTTCTTGCACCCTCCTTTCTATTGGATTGGCCTGTTGGTGGTAAGCTGCTGTGAAGAATCTTTCAATATTGTTACGTGTACAGAACGTATCGTAAAAGCCGGAATTGAAGTGGCCTCCCTGGTCGGAAATGATGACCCTCGGAACGCCATATCTCGCCACTAGTTCCTCTTCGATAAATTGTGCTATTGTTTTTCCACTGACTTGGGTGAACGCCTTGGCTTCGACCCACTTACTAAATACATCCTCTACCATTAATATATATCGGTTATCTGCATCTTTGGTTCGCTGAAGCGGTCCGATTACATCGACGCTTAGAACTTCGAACGGATGCGATGGAGCATGGCTTCTGAGAGGAGCCTTCGGTTGTGATTGTCTGCTTTTTACGGAATTACAAATAATGCACTCATTTAAATATTTGTTAACTAGTCTCGACAAATTATTAAAATAATAGCGGCCCGAGATGATTCTAACAGTTTCATCGCGGCCGGGGTGACCTACTTCCGGTCGGTCGTGAAAATGAGATATTACTCTCATGACCATACGTTTTGGTACGTATAATTTTTCTATAACATTTTCGCCTCTCGTCCAAAGTGTGCCGCCTATCACTTGTCTTGTATTGACGAATTTCACCTCTGCCTCGGTTTTATCTGCTTGTCGCACTAGAGTATTCCATCGTTCGATTTGGTCTTGGATATCTCTGGAGTGCGTTTGCGCTTCTCTGACCTGATCGTTTAATTCCAATGTGGTAATCACTGATATTCGTTCCTTGTACGAGAATTTTGGTGGGTACATTCTCTCCTCTTCGTCGTCTGCTTCGACGTTTGGGCCTTGAGGATTCCTGCTAAGATAGTCAGCCAATATATTTTCCTTGCCGGGACAATGTTCTATGGTGAAGCTGTATTCCTGAAGTAATAATGACCAACGTGTAAATTTCGTTTTCTCGTCCTTATGCTTATTTAACCATAGTAAAGCTCGATTGTCGGTTTTGACTATAAATGGACGGTCTGCCAAATATATTTTGTATTTCCTTATATAATTAACGACGCTCAAACATTCCAATTCATTAATATGGTATTTTCTCTCCGTCGGAGATAACGTATTACTAGCATAAGAGACGATGTGCTTCTGGTCATTATCCCCCAATTGATATAATACTGCAGATAATCCTATTAAGGATGCGTCCGTCTGCAGTATGAACATTTTATTGAAATCTGGCCGGTGCAGTCCTAGAGGTTTATTCAATACTTCTTTTAGTAAAATAAAAGCTTCTTGGGCTTCCGGATTCCACTTGAAGCGCCAGTCTTTCGAGAGTAGTCGGGTCAAGGGCTTTGTAATTATTGCAACATTAGGGATATATTCACGTACCCAATTACACAGACCAAGGAAACTCTGAAGCTGGCGCCTCGTCGTAGGGGCCGGATAATTTTGTATCTGTAATATGTGTTTTTCTAATGGTTGAGTGGTGTTGGCATTTATTTGATGCCCGAGATAGGTTATGCTTGACGTGGCTACCACACATTTTTCCGGTGACACCTTTAAATTATGCAAACGCAGGCGTTCAAAGACGGCTCTCAGATGGTTTACATGCTGTTCTATATTTTCACTGTAGATGATAATATCATCGAGATATACTTTGCAGAAATGATGCAAGTAGCCGGTCAATACGTCTCTTGCCATAAATTTTTGGAATGTACATGGAGCGGTCTTCAATCCGAAAGGCATCACGTTAAATCGGTAAGATGCTCCATCTAATGTTGTAAACGTAGAATAGTTTTTTGACGACTCCTCAAGAGGGATTTGCCAATATCCGCTCTTGAGGTCCAACACCGTAAATATGTTGGCGTTTCCTAGATCCTTTATACTCTCGTATATCTTTGGTAAGACGGATGCTTCGTCTTCCGTTACTTCATTTAAGTGACGATAATCAATGCAGAAGCGAGGCTTCTTGCCGGGCCTTTCAATTATAATGGGAGGCGAACTGTACTGAGCGGTACTCGGTTCTATGACGCCGGCTTTCAGCATCTCTTCAATTTGATCGTACATAACTTTTTTCTTAGAAGGAGACATGGGGTAGGGTTTGATATTGAACGGGCGGTCATCTTTAATTTTTATTTTATGTTTTGTTGTCACCGTGGTAGCTTGGGTAGGCACCGCGGTGAACAATTCAGCAAATTCCTCGAATAGAGGTTTTAAATTATCGTTTTCGATGATCAGTTCTTCGGGAAGCCGGCATTGCTTCCTTGCTTGATGTGCCGCTTGATTCCAGAAGACGGTTATTCGCTCTTCGGTGCCGACGTAGACACATTTACGTTGATAATCGAATACGACATTGTGAGCATATAAAAAGGGGGCTCCCAGAATGAGCTCTTCGTTTAAATTTTGAATGACCTGAAACGTGGTCTGAAAGGGTACATCTAGTACATTAACGTTTATGGTCGTAGTCCCGAGGGATTCTACTAAACCATCGCCACAAGCCATAACAAAAGTTTGGGGAGCTGTAAGTTGATCAATGTCGTTCAAAAATTTCGGTTGGATAATATTCCTTGTCGAACCTGTATCCAATAAAGCGTTAACCGCTCGATTATTAATTATAATCTTAATGCGAGGCAGAGGGAAAGCGTCGTTGGTTTGATTGATAGATTCTAATGGAGTGAATCGGTGGGGAGATAGGTTGACTTCTTGATCCTTAAACAGGTAATTAAGGTCAGGAAGGTCATCGAAGTTTTTTAATTTAAACTTCTTGCTTCGGAGCTTCCTCGAGGGTCGCTTCGAGCCTGCTGGGGCCTGGTAGGCGGGGCTGGTACAGTTCGGCCTGGGCCATCGCCTCTGACCCCCGCTTGGTTTCCCGTATTCATATTACGATAGGGATTGTTTGGGCATTCTGCATGAAAATGCCACTGCTCCGTTGGGCAATATCTGCAAGGGCGATACGGGACTCGGGAGTTCCTTACGTCTCCAGTACCCCTTCTCGGTATATCCCCTCTGGGCAGCGAGGAAATATTATTTGCAAAATGCACCCTTGGTGCTGGCGGATTATCTCTTCTTTGAGATCCATTGAATGGTGTCCTAGATGCACCAAAGGAACTGGAGGACGGCTTCGCTAATGCGGAGGGTTCCGTTCTCCAGTTACTGCTCGTTTGCTGATTCCCTTGAGCTGAAGCGGTAGAGGTGGACGCTTCTCGGTCTTTGCTTTTTTTTGCATTTTGCAGAATCTCGAATTCTTTATTCTCATCCATGATTTTGGCCATTTGTTCGGTCATCGTCACTAGTGTATTTGTATCTAGTATGACGGCACTCTTTAGGAGCATTTTCATATCAGGTCTCAACTGATTGAAGATGGTAGCCGCCTTCATCGCCTCCGGCTTAAACGGATCGATCCTGTTGAAGAGGCATACCTTCCTGGAAATAAATACTGACGTATTTTCCTCGGCATCTTGTTTCTTGCCATATAAATTAGCTACTGCTTCGGTGAGTACTTCACCTGAATCGTAACGGCTTCTGAACCGCTCGAGGAATAGAGGATACGTGGTAATCAGGGTTCGGTATTGTTCGAACCATTTCCTAGCATCGTCTTTGAGCTGTTCTGATATTTTATACAGACGGTCGTTATCCTGCGTAATTCGTACTCGGACGAAAAATTCCTCCATATGATGAATGAAGGTTTCAGGGTCTTCGTGTTCGAAGCCATGAAATTCCGCATTTGGATGCTTCGACCGATACTTATGCTCGTGTGTGGCTTCGCTTAGAGCTTTGGCAAGACCTGCTGCCATTTGGGCAAACACTTGTTCTGAGGAGGGCTGTATGACTCCTTCAGTGGTACTCGGGCCAACCCCCGAACTACCCAGTACATCCTCCGCGCACGGCCTCTCTAACCCTCTAGAGACGTTGTCCATCACAGATGTCGGCTCGTCGTAAAACTGGAAAGGCGTTGATTCATCCATATCCTTTCCAGAAAGCCCTGCTGACTAACAACGCCCCACGTTGGGCGCCATGTAGAAGAACGCACTACCGGGCGTCAAAATGACGCGACACCAATTTATTTCTCAGGGGGCGCCAGTCGCGTATTACCCCGTTCTTCTACCTCCCAGGCGGGTTCGAGATAAGATGACTTCGGTAGCCGAAAAGCGGGACCAAGGCTGCACTACCACAGATCGGAAACTACGCTCTCTCTGGATCCGAATTCCCTCGTTAGGGGTTTAGGCACCTCTTAATTTCCTGAATTTTTGCATAAAAAAAATCCCAACCGAAGAATTTCTCTGCGGAGGGATTAGTTTTGGTACGCGAAAATCGCGTTTTGGTCCATTAATAACGGAATATATTTCTCAAAAAACGCATAAAAAAATCCCTATCGAACCTCCGTAAAACAACCAGAAGGTCGAACGTTAATGCGAATTAACTCGACACATCCGGTTTTCTATACGAAAGTTCCAGGGATTATAGACCGTCAACAGGCCTCAAGATCAATTAAGAAACATTAGTTCAAAGAATCCGTTTATTTAACAGAATTGGTTATACAAAATTCTCAAGAAAGAATCGTGCCTTCCCCAATCAAGGTAGTGACTTTCAGACCATACAAGCGAGAGCGCTCGCGCTAACGATCGATTAGGTAGAAAAGATTCATACGTACCTTCTCAGAATCAAAATGCGAGCTTTTAGAATCATTTCAGACTCTGGGTAAATGAATAATTAAGGCTGACTGAAATTAACTTAAAAAAGTTTTACTAAATGAATTTAGTTTCGCTAGAGACTACCTAGCTTTAAAGTTCTTGTATCGTGGAAATTCACGTACTCAAACACATTCAGAGGACTTATTACTGCATAAGTTGAGTGGCGTTCGATCAGTCCACGACTTACTAACCCTTATCACAGTCGATTAATAATATCGATTTGGCAGCGTCTCACCTTCGAGCGACTATTAGGCAAAATTGAATTTTTGGATTTTTATGCACAAGGCGTTTTCCTCTATAACTTTGTCATTTGAAAAGCCCCGTTATTGGCTTTTCTACCATCGCTTTGTCTGGACTACTCAACGCGCTCGACCAAATTGCGAGCCGCTGGGTCAATCCAAACTCTTTCCATGCGAGAAACCGGCCTTGTACATGTGCATTGATTTTTATCAATTTTTGCTTATCGGCACTACGCCGGCTTTGACAAAATCTTCTATTTTGCCTTTTGGATGCAGTGCATCGTTAAAATTTTATGCTCATACTTTAGAATTGGGCTTTCAATGATCGTACCTCAAAGGTCAATGTCTTTGGTTGAGGAATAAAAAAAAAAAATAAAAAATAATTTAAAGTATATTTTCGTGGTACTTTTTAAACTGACTTCGTGGTACTTTTGAAAAATCCAGTTTAAGACCAATTTTAGCGTACTTTTGAAAAATCGATTTTCGAGCCAAATTTCAAGGTACTTTTGAAAAACTAATCTGTGGGTGAAATTTTGGCGTACTTTTGAAAAATCGATTTTCAAGCCAAATTTCAAGGTACTTTTGAAAAGTTAATCTGCGGGTGAAATTTTGGCGTACTTTTGAAAAATCGATCTTCAAGCCAAATTTCAACGCAGTTTTGAAAAATTAGTCTGCAAGTGAAACTTTGGCGTACTTTCGATAAATCGATTCTTGGGCCAAATTTTGACGCCCTTCCAAAAATATTATTTTTCAAAGTCCAATTTATGGTACCTTTGAAAAAGTATATTATTCATAAATCTTTGTCATTATATACTTCTACTCTGATATTCTGAACCAAAAACATTTTTCCTAAGTGAAAATTCGGTGTTTCTTCGAATTTTCGCCTGGTCATTTCCAACGCCTTATAGAACCCAAAACGGTCCTTGTGGACTGATCTGCGCCTCTGCAGACTCCCGAAAATGTCTTTAAATGAAATTTTTGCCTAAGTCGAATTTTGATTATGTCTTCAACTTAGGACGATTTTGGAGAGTTCTACAACAATGACACGTAACAATAATTAAAAGTCACCTAATAAATACTCAAAAAAACCACTTAAATGTATAACAATAAGAACTCTAAGCTTCAATAGAATACACTGCATTCCAAAATAATTAATATCACTGTTGTAGCTGATGACGACTTCCATCTCTGAGATTTCAGTACTAAACACTCTCTCCTGTGATATTGTACTCGCTGGTCTTAACTTCCATGTCAACCGCTAGGTTGCTCTGTTTATGACTTCTGCGCAGAATCCTGGAAGGTAAACGTCACACGACAAAAAATGAAACTGGTTACATAGGCACAGATCAAACAAACCAGATGTTTCACTTATGACGTTTCATGGTTTAGATAATAAATCAACTCCTGGAAGGTACGAATTTGTGTAGTGATCTGCGCATATACCAAGCAGTCTTAACCAGCGAGTATAGACACAGGAGGGAGCTGATGACACGTAACAATAATTAAAAGTCACCTAATAAATACTCAAAAAACCACTTAAATGTATAACAATAAGAACTCTAAGCTTCAATAGAATACACTGCATTCCAAAATAATTAATATCACTGGTGTAGCTGATGACGACTTCCATCTCTGAGATTTCAGTACTAAACACTCTCTCCTGTGACATTATACTCGCTGGTCTTAACTTCCATGTCAACCGCTAGGTTGCTCTGTTTATGACTTCTGCGCAGAATCCTGGAAGGTAAACGTCACACGACAAAAAATGAAACTGGTTACATAGGGAATACTATTAAGTGAAACATCTGGTTTGTTTGATCTGTGACATAGGGAATACTATTAAGTGAAACATCTGGTTTGTTTGATCTGTGGCACTGGGCTCCTATTTTCAAACTCATGCGAGGCGATTCCGTGTGCGAGATTTACTGATTGTCGAACGAAATCAGCAAAACCGTATTTTCAAATCCCATTATACGATAATTTTGCATTCGTATGCGATTATTTCCGTTTAATTACATCGGATGGTCAAAGCTAACCGAAATTGAAAGTCGCATGCGAAAACAGACGATTATTTGAAGGTTATGTGAATGTGTTTTAATCTTAATCATAGGAGTAAATGATTTGATAAATTTAGCAGCTATAGAAGCCCTAGAACAATATTAATATCAACTTTATTAGTTAAAATATTCTCTGGCTATTTCTTCGACATAAAGTGAAAACAGAGGCTAATTTTCTCAGTAATCTACTAAGTATAACCCCATTTTTAAAATTTGATTCAATTTAAAAAATGAGATTTACTAGTTCATGTGGTAGAATAATAAGTCCCAACTAGCAAAATACAGAAAAATATCTTCAGTGTTTTCTTTTTCTGAAAAACATCCGCAGAGCCCAAAACTTCAGTAGCATGTCTAATAGCCCCCTCCAAGTCCTATAACTTCTTTTTAAATGTTTTTTCTAAAATACATTGTTCTGCAAATTTGGCCAACTTAAACGGGACACTGATATATGTATATTTTTATCTTTGCAAATTTTATTAAGACCAAACGTTCATTGTTCAACGTTAAACATTTTTTTTCTACGATTGTGTAAAAAACGGTACTTTATAGTGCATCAGTTTGAGTGCAATAAGTATCACTTTGTTGCACTAATGCAATTTTCTGTTTTTATTGCACTATTTAACACTGAAATATTAAAACATTATTTGTTAAAAATGCCAAAATGTGAAAAATGACATTTTATGCAAAATTTTAATTTATTTATTTTGGTGATTTTTGGACTATACGTTGGCATCCCGTGTCGTATGCTATGTTGTCAAGTCTACTTATACGAAATTCAAGTCGCATATAATTTTAAAATCCGGTGATGTTTGAAAATCCTGATTTTAAGTGGTACTCGAATAATTTTCGTGCACGAGTACTCGCACACGGATTAAGACGCATGAGTTTGAAAATAGGAGCCCTGAGCACATGATAAAGTTGTACCTTCGGACACGGAGCCGGAGTGGAGTGAGCAGATCAGACTTGCGGACTTTTTGGTATTGGTGGTAAATTAACAGATCAAACGACTTACCTGTAAGGAAATTTGATCCTAATTATACGAACAGTCCTGTCCGAAATTATTACCACTTGTAGTAGTGCTAACTTCTACCAATACCGTACAACGTTTAAAGAATTTTTCTTCGCCCGTAGTTATCCTGTCCCTGCGCCGGCCCTGTTGTGTCTTACTCGACGCGCCACCTATCGTGTTCATATCACATCCTCACTGTAGTTTAAAGAATCCTGTATCTGTAGATCGTTTTTATATCTCAATGGGGGCCTCGTTATACGTTATACATACGTACACATTTTTGGGCACTTGGGAAGGGTGTAATAATTTCGGACAGGACTGTTCGTATAATTAGGATCAAATTTCCTTACAGGTAAGTCGTTTGATCTGTTAATTATACTTCACAGTCCTGTCCTCATTATTACCACTTGTAGATGTTTAGAGAAAAAATAAACGATCTATAGAGCTGGAGGGTTGTTTTGAAAAAATACGTTTTATAAATGTATTTCTATCGTAGATATGAAACACGTTTTTCGTTTTACAGGAATTGATAACACTTGTTATCGCAGTTACTTAACTGTAAACTTACTTGGAAAATAAGAATACAAAAGTTTATCCTAGAAACAAGACTTGAGAAAGTCTGCAAGCAGTCTTCATTTAAGGCTGAACAAAATGATACTGGTAGTAAAAATAAAAAACTTCGTATAACTACTCGGCTTGAGGTAGCCGAGTCTTTTAAAATCCCCTGAGGAAATGAGTTTGTATCGACATATTGGTAGGCTTATTATAAAAAATCTAAAAAAGTGCTGAATTTACTTGACCACCCAGACCTTTTGCGGGCTGCGCTGAGGTTGCAGCGTGTCTAGTAGTACAGCTTGAATATATACCAACCCTTGAATACGTATCAACACCACTTTTGAAAAAGTACCTTTTTGACCTAGCTGCTTATTGATTGCACTGCTGCTGGGTTATGGAGGCTTCTTATAGGTAAGAATTAATGTGTCATTATCGGTAGTTCTGAAATCTTTTGTCTTTTCTATGTGGGCAGTAAGTAAACTCGCAAGGCACAAATTTGTCCTTTCATTGAAGGGTATAATGATTAGCGGTTGGTATCTTCTTTCTTTTCCAGTAGTCTTAACTCTATCAGGGACATATATTTCAAACCTGTCCTCGAACTTTTTTATATGTTTAAATTTTATTTTGAAAAGGTTTGTAACCGGTGAGCTGAAATAATTGCTAGCAGTGTGTCACCGACTTACGACTCGTATTTTCAGAAAACAATTTGTATGTGGGCTTTCTCCAAATATATCGGGACAAGATTAGCTTTTTGAGGTTTTATATTATAGATTCCTTTGAGGAATCTATTAATTCTTCGTTTTTATTGGCGATCGGAAAACTGAGGTATAAGAGCCGATTTGCAGCTGTTAATTGCTTAATAAGACTTACCCTTTATATTTAATGCGTTCAAGAATTGTATAAAATGTTCTGAATTATAAGCGAATGGGTTAACTTATTGCTTGTTTTTACAAAATTCCCACCATCTTGTGTAGGAGAATTCATACTATTTAAGAGTCCCGCAGATATAGAGGCAATTATTGCATGAATTCCAGCTTCCGGGAAGTTCAGTTTTAAACAAGACTGTCAGATAAAAGACCTGTCTTCAGTGAAATATTCCTCCACATTGGCTGTGATGTTCTGAAAGGTGTCTGATTTGGGTTGACTTTTTCTACCAGTTTTAAAATAAGGGAAACGAAGGTTGGCTTTCCCATTTAGGTATTACCACTGCCCCCCTAGCTTTCTCTTCAATAATAATCTTGTTGAGAACTTTGGGAACCATGGAGAATGGAGGAAAAGCACAAGAAAAAATATCTTGGCCCAAGAAATAGTAAAACCTGTACATATTGAGTATGGATCTGGTTGCCATGAGACATATAATTTACATTTTGTATTTGGGTGAATTACAAATATATCTCGCATGCCAAATTTCTTACAAATAATATTGAAGTGAGAGGTAGAGATCTCATACTAAGTATCTACAGAGGGACTCCTTGATTCTGTATCTGTTTCTATATTCAGTTTTAAGTTTATGTAAGAAGCAGTCTTTTTATTCCTTTTTGTTCACAATATTGCCAGATGTTTCTTGCTTTTGTATTTAGATTTTCAATTTTTACTCCTTGTTTATGTGAAAAAATGGCCGTTATGCTGACTACCCTCAGAAAGAATATCGCAGTTTCACATGTTTTTTTGTGAATGTTTTAAGACCATTTTCAGCAGCCAAAAAATTCTAAATAGTTCATATGGTATGCTGCTTCTTGCGGAGGCCAGTGCTAGATTACCCTATATGCCAATTACGCACATGCGTAAAGTGGCAGATATTTAGGGGCGGTAGATATTGACTTTCAGCCTACCATTAATGACTTTGTCGCATGAAAATCATGGCGAAAACTGTTTTAATACATATTATATTTACAATTACCTAATTATTTCTTATTTATTTGCTTTTATCATGTTTGGAAATGATTATTTAGGTATTAAACAAGTCACAATAAGTTACACTTTTTTTTTCTTTTTTTTATATATTCAATATGAAATTAGCAACTTTCTTATCATTATTAGAGGCGGCAATTTTAGGTTTGCGTAAATAAAGCGGCAAATACTTTAGTTCATCACTGATGACGGAGGCCGAAAAACCATGAATAATTTTGTCTCCGCAGGAAGCACCCCAAGCTGTTGTAAAAACATTGGTATAGGTAATAAGTTGATGATGTAAAGATCTCATAGAACTGTTTGCATTTGGTATGTGACTGACCACCGTAGTGGGTCTTTCTTAACCTGTTGTTTGATAATCATTATTCCCTTGTAATTTCCCTTCCTTTTAAGACCTAACATTTTTTACCTTTCTAATATTTTTGTATACAACCAGCTATAGGGTACACCTGGGCATATAGCTATTAATGTACTAATTACTTCAGCCAGGTTTCGAATTTTACAACTAGAACATTTCAAAAAATTATTCAGTAATTTTAAAATTTTGACGCATTTCTCTCTCGGCACTGATATTGTTATATCTACCGAATTATATTCGAAGCCTAGAAATTGTCATGTGCATGTCTTTTAGTGTTAATACTCTCTTTTCCTTATTGATTGCGAAACCAAGTGTGGATAACTGACTAAGTACTGCCTCAGTATTTTACACCCTTTCACGTCACTGGCTGTGAGGAGGGAATTCTGTGAGATTAGCTTTAAAAACTGTACGATAATCTTCAATTTTAAAATGAAGTGGATTAGCGAACTTGTTTAGGTTTTTTAAATTTAGAATAAACCTGTAATCACCCTTGGTTTTTGTTTAAAAGAATACGAGGAAAGAAATTCCCCCTTTCTGTGAACACAACTTTCTATGGCCCCAATATTTAATAGGTGACCGATGCTTTTTTCAAAATTTCATATATCATTGCCCAGATTCACTTTCGGCAAACAATTTTGGTTTGGGATGGATGTAAAAGTTTATTTTTATACCTTTTATCATATATAGGATAATTGAATTATCTGTTAGTATTTGCCATTCGTTAAGTGATTTAAGTCGACCAGCATATTTGTCTGTTCCCTCTAATAATAATGATGTTTGGGTTTCCTTCTGATGTCTTCTTCTTGTGTCGGTACTTGAGTCTGCGTTCTGGTTTCTACGATCCCCTTCCCCCTTCTTTGTGATTACTGTGCGGTGCCATTACAAACCTAATATGTATTGACATTGCTTAATGTAAGTCACATAATAATGCGCCTGTTTAAATTATTTCTGCCCAACGAGCTGAAATGTGAGGAGTTCTTAAGGCATATTACCTAGTGGGTCTTCACCCAAAAATTATATTGTCATTAACCTGCTCGATAATATGTTGTTCGATAAGCACTACGTCCTCATTTGATAAGTCACTGGTTCTTGAGTCAGTCAAGACTAGAAACCGAGTCAGAACCTGAATTAAGGGATTATCTGTGGTGCAGAACTCGTTATTTAAAGAAGGGAAAATAGTGCTTCGTGTGATAACACTAATTATTATCAATGGCCGAACAGCTTCAGGCTTTCCCTGAAAAATGCAACACATTTGTCATCTATGGATTTCTGAAGGATAATGATTTCTATAATTGTTTCATACTATGCCAGCAGTATATTATATTAGTTTAGGGAGTGATTGCTCATATCTCTCCCTTAAAAATCGCCCCTGGATTCCTTGGTGAACAAAGTATTGGTACTTCACGTGATCAGACCACTGTATAATTATTATTATGATTTACCATTGCAATAAAATCGACTAACTAGAACTATTTCCATGTGAAAAGTTTAGGTACTTCATGTGATCATACCACTTTTCAAGTTCTCTTAAACTAGTCCGTGTTCGCCATTTTGCGGAAGCTAAAAAACCTAAAAATTCAATGAGATACCTGCTTGACGAAGTCAACTCCATTTTCTTTTGTAACTTCTTAATTTCCTTTAACATTTTCGTATTTTTCTTTCATTTTCTGGTCGATTTCTCGACTTTTTTGGAAGTTTTTTCCATTGTGTTATATAATTTATAATTCGTTGTTTACGGAATGGTACAAATTAACAAAGTGAGGACACAGAAGAAGAAACAATCAGAATAGAATCTCTCATTGGCGCGAAAAGTTCGCGCATCTATATCGCGCACTGTCAATCTCGGACGGAATTGTAAAATATTGTGCCAGGCCCGGATCACGGATTTCTTCTGTAACCGGATCGTCTGCGACAAATGGCGAGTGGCGTGATCTCGCCTCGTGATACAGTTTATATATCATGATGCCGCCTAACTAGTTAAGAAATATTGAAAATTTAAAACAAATATTATTTGTCTTCATCTAATGTTTCACAGGTTCTCTGAATCTCTACCGGGCCGTTCCTAAAAGGGGTAAAAAATATTGAGTACTGTCCTGAACTCGCCCAACAAAAGAATGGCGGAAATTTACAACACGAGATCAAAGGATTTTTTGCCGACATTCCCTTCTGATTGTTTCTTCTTCTGTGGTGAGGATGTGATATGAACACGATAGGTGGCGCGTCGAGTAAGACACAACAGGGCCGGCGCAGGGACAGGATAACTACGGGCGAAGAAAAATTCTTTAAACGTTGTACGGTATTGGTAGAAGTTAGCACTACTACAAGTGGTAATAATGAGGACAGGACTGTGAAGTATAATGGTAGTATTTGTGTGGGATGTATATAATAATAATAAATTCTGTTTAATTGGTGTTAAGTATTACAAAAATGTAGCTCTAGCATTTTTTAATTCGAGGAGTTTTAGGACTAGTTTGAAGCATTAGGTGAATATTTTGACTTATTTCCATGTAACAATGAAATGAATTGAAGAAATGGTAAAACTTAGAAATGAAATACTCACGGTTCTAAATCGCATTACAAAACAAATTAAAAGTATATTAATTTATAAGACACCCTCATCTACTCTTATTCAGAGTTCAAATACTAGTTCATATCGGTTTTGATATACAGGACGTATTTTGTATTGACCGCTTTCTTTTCGAGAGCTTGGAGCTCTGGAGATTTCAAAATCAAAACATTGAATGGAGCATATGGGCAGATTTCTAAATTCATCGGTGGATCGCACCGGTAAGCAATAACATTATTTGATTGGCTATTTTGAAAAATATAGCCAATCAGCTTCGTATTTTATCTACCGGTACGTGCACCGGTAAATTTAGAAAAGTGCGGTATAATTGACATGTCATTTTCAACCTTCATCAACCAATCAGCATTCTTGTTTCAAAAAAATCAGGACTCCAAGCACTTGAAAAGAAAGCTACGGTGTCATTATGGAGCATATGGAGCTGCGAGTGCGAAAGAACGGGCAATCACTAATGCCGGACTCGGAGCAGGTCGGAATCGGAACAGGTTTTTGGAACAGGTATACTTTTTTACCCGGAACAGTTCCGACCTGTTCCGAGAAAAATCCACTCAGTACCATCTCTACGTTGACTTATGGTGCCACCGTTCTTATTTTGCTGAAGCCGTCATAAACTCGCGAGTCGCGATTCAAACACGTTGATGTCCAGCATTGATAATATTCTTTTTCTTTAATCTATGCATCGGACGGGTTTTTAATTTCGGATTTCCGTACACGCCGCGGCGTGTGCCTAGTCACTTCCATTTTTATTAACCAACATTATTGAAAAATTATTAGCCCGAATTTTTAAATATTTGCTTGGAGCCAGCATTGCTCCAAGCTGAAATGAATATACAAACATTAAAAATGAGAATAAACCTGAAAAACTTAAAATTTGAGGTTGTTAGTTATATGATGCACATGCCCTATTATACTTTAATCCACTGAAATAAATAACGTATCGAAAGGTTGGTATCGATACTAAATTTACTCGGTATCGAAAGAAAATATCGATACTAGTAGTTTCGTATCAGCAGGTATCGAAACATAAATCTTGTCGGAACATCCCTATTCGGTTGTTGTTTTCTCCGATTTCGATATTTTTGTTTTGTTACGTATTTACTCTTTGAAATATATATTTGTTTTGTTCTAGAGAGCAACTGAATAAAAATAGTTTGTACTCAAATATGTCAGTACTACCGGATATCGATGAGGAAGCCTTCATTGATCAAATTAAAAATTACCCTGCAATTTACAATGACCAACATTCAGACTATACAAACCGCTGTAAACGAGAGGAAGTATGGCAAGAAGTAGCAGATTTCATGGGTAAACCAGGTGTGTATATAGTGTAGAATCAACGGGACAATCAACATCTATGTTTCCCTTAACTTTCAGCGGCTACATGCAAAAGAAAATGGGACGTATTACGAGCCAATTTCAGAAGGGCTCATAGAATAGAAAGAAGTGGCGCAAGAAAAAAACAGTGGAGGCACTACAGAAGGATGAGTTTTTTAATACCATTCACTAGATCTGAGGAGGTAGTGGATCAACTGAAACAAGAAGAACAGTCGTTCAGGACGGTATCGATATTCAGAGAAAATGAAGAAGAAATGTTAATTGACAGTAAAAACATCACGGAAGCATCAAATGCAAATATTCAATTTTTTACTAGTATGGCGATGACGATAAACACTTTTCCTGTGGAGCATCAAGTCAGAATAAAGATGATGTTGCTGCAGCAGGTGTCAGAAGTACAACTTCTGATGGAAAACTTGCCTGCACCTGATTATCCTATAAATCCTTTTACACACTGACGATTGGTTCATGAAATAAGTGGGTAATTTAAGTCATGGCGACAAACATTGAATGAGAGAAATGTTGCTATAAGCTGAAAATGATCGTTCCAAGTTTACATATATGTAAGAAACAGCTCTCATATTATTTAACTCTCACTTTTGATTGAGACAGAAAAATATACAAAGTTGGCAGTTTATGTGATCTCTCTGGATTCTTAACAGTAGGACTAAAATTTACATTGTGATAGTAATTTTATTAAACAGATTCTTTAAGAAAGTTTGATATTACTTGTTTTTGTATACCGATTTAATTTATTTGTGTTAATTTTTAAAAACACTCGCTTCAGGTACCCTTTTTTTGTAATTGATTTATCTTGTCTGAAGAATTATATTTTTATTTAATATCACTTATTCTGAAAAAGCAAAATATTGAAGACAGAAAATGTTTTAATACGTTATGATAATTGCCATTTTCATTTGTACAAATTACATTACTTTATACATGAACCAACCTAAGATTTTCCAACGGGATTCTCTTTATTTTGGCGTAAAAAATAAGTTCTCAAAGGTCCATAAAGCCAACTAGAAGGCTACAAAAGTTACAGAAGGTCAAAGGTCACTAAAATCAGTTTTTTTTCAAATACCTCGTAAATTATCGGTTGTACGTTAATTTTGGCTATTATAAAATTTGTTTCCGAGATAAATCTGCATAAAAAAAGTTCTATCCAAAATTTACGTAGAACCAATAGTTTTTGAGATATAGGTTTTTTTTTACATGATGTCCCATGTAAGCCTAATTCATGGGTTACAAGTTATATTTTAATTTTGTTGATTAATGTTCGTCTTTGCTGACTTCTTATTCTTCGTCTCCGTCTATCTCTTCTATTTCCACTTCTTCAGTATTTTCATCTTCATCAACAATCATCTCAGTGGAAAATAACGAAATGAGATCGGCATCATCATCGTTGAATAACAACTGTAGTGTGCTCAATTGACTGCTCCAAAGCTGTTTCTATGAATAAACATCAGCATCATCCGGGGCCTGTATGCTATTAATTTTAAACATTTCTAATTTGGTCATTAGTAAAGAAATAAATCAATTTTTATTCAATTTATTGGACAAGAATTGTTCTTGATTAGAAGCTATTGGCGTTGTCTTTTCGAAAAGCATATCAGTGGATTTTTGAGTTATTTTCATACATCAACGCTGCTTACTATTATTATTATTATGAAGAAGGGCCCATTTCAAGGACATCACAGAAAGAAATTATGCGGGTATATGTGCATAAACGATGTTCCTATGTATGCATAGACCTTATTATCTATATACACTACTATACGTATAGAATAGTGGCGCATGCACTTTGCTCCGAAGTTTCTCAGCCCAATATCTCAAAAACGTATTTTACGTAAATTTTGTATAGAACCTTTTTTTATGCAGATTTATCTCGCGAACAAATTTTGTAATAGCCAAAATTAACGTAAAGCCGATAATTTATGAGATATTTGAGAAAAACTGATTCTCGTGACCTTTGACCTTCTGTAACTTTTGTAGCCGTCCAGTTGGCTTTATGGACTTTTGAGAAATTATTTGTGACGCCAAAATAAAGAGAATCCCGCTGGAAAATCTTAGATTGGATTTTTTTAGAGGTTTGGAGTTTTTTTTGTATAAGCTGACTGGGCTAAAATTAGATATTTATTTAATTCACTAAAAGTATGCTTCATTCAGTGATTACTAATTATTAACTTTAGAATAATGGCTCCAGCTAAGAAAATGTTTCGGACAATATTCAATACTAACTTATTCTTAATCTAAGATTTCATTTATTCAGATGGAAAAATATAGATTATTGCCACCTGTTACATTTATTAACACTTGATGTAACTGTATTATTTAAATAAAACTGATAAAATTAATTTAAAAGAAAAACTGTAAACTTAATTCCATGGTCTTCAATATTCATCTTTTAGTTTTTTTGTTAAGAGGAAAATATTTTCGAAAAAAAAAAAAAAAGAATTGTTTTGAGGGCCACAGAAGTCTGTATTAAACTGCTAAACATTTTTTTCTTCATTTAAATATTAAAAAGCAGCACTAAGAGTAGCAGCACTGTAAGATTAATTGTAAAGCTAATTTGCTGCTAGGATTATTTATATTTGTGGGTTTATCATACCTACATAACACTCCTTAAAATTTGAAAAGGCTTTAAATTTTACTCTATTTTAACATGCATATAATAAAACATTTTATTTTTAAAACTAAACATTTTCAATGCTTATTAGTACTTATTACTCCATTATAAATGTTTTGATGAAATAATTATAAAGAAAAAAGACCTAAATAGATCTAAAAGGCAAACCATAATTCCATAAAACACTTTCTAAAAACTCAATTGATCATGACAAATGAGTATTTCACGATTTGTAATTGTCTTTTCTGGAAAATAATAGAGTGGCCATGTCAAAAGGGCTCTTAAAAAACATGCTGCTGCTTTAAGCCCATGTGATCTTTGCTAAATGTTTACTAACATGATATTTTGTCGAACTCTATACATTTCCTTAAATATATAGGGAATAAAAACCAGACTGCAACCAACAGACTAATGTCCCGCCGAGCGCTGAATTACGAATTACTAGCCGGGCCACCTATAATAACTATGTATTGTCTCAAAAAGCTAAAGTTTCGATTGCAACAAACACCAGCCAAAAGACTAATCGAGACTAGCATTTTGTGGCAATACATAGTTGTTATTGTACTTGATGTGGCCAGGCTTGTAATTCATAAAATAGGTTTTAGGAAAGGTTTCATAAGGGTGGGCCCTTTTAGTTTAGAAGCTGCTTTATAATGGTGTTAAGGATATTGTTACAGCAAAATAGATTTTTCAAAGCATTTTATAAATAGTTTTATAATAACACTCTGTAGATATTTAAGAAACCTAAAATTGTTCCGTCAGCATGTTACTTCTCATATTTTGACAAAGAGCAAGCGGGTTTCTACCTCCCACCACTGTAGATTCTCTTGTTTCGACATTAAACCACGTCACATTGAGGTAAAATAAGTATTCAGTTGAGAATAATAATTATTGGATCAATGGTACAATTTTTTTTTTACAATATATACAGCAACATTGTAGTCAAGAAAAATAATGATTAAAAGTGAATAATGTAATATTTAAAGCACATTTTTAGGTGCAACTAGGGTTTCTGTCCCGGGAATCCCGGGATTTATATCAGTTTTTGTAAGTCCCGTTCCCGGGAAATAACAGTCGGGATTTCCCGGACATGCGGGAAAAAAATACGTTCTAAGAATATTAAATTTCGTGCTCTTGTCAAGCAAACTGTTTCTGCAATGAGAGAATAGAAATGAGTTGCTACTGAACAACCTGTTATTTTATAACTGTTATTTGTGAATGGCATTAACAGGCTGTACTTGCTGTACATACTGTGTCTTGTTGAGTTGTTACTTATTTTTAGTAATGTATACCTAAATAAAACAGAAAACAGTCCGAGTTTTTTTTTTTGCCAAAAAAAGAAACCAAACACATTTTTAAAAAATTCTATATTTGGATGACAAGATTAACAACATTTTGAAAAAAAAATGTGTTTTTTGGCCAATATATATAAAATTTATTATTTCCCGGGATTCCCGGTATTCCCGGGATCGTCAATTTTTATTTCCCGATTCCCGGGAATGAAAAAAAGTCGGGAAATCAGAAACTCTAGGTGCAACGAATCTGAAAATTTAAATAGATGTTATAGAACCTTCGAGAATAGACCTAGGTCGAAGACAAAATAAAAAATTCGACTTAGTTAAAAAATTCATTTAAGGGCATTTTCAAGAGTCTGAGAGACTTCAGAGCCATAAACTAACCCAAAAGGGACAATATGAGTTCATTAAGACATGAGGCACAATTAAGTAAAAAATTTGACGAAACACCAAATTTTTACGAAATTAATTTTTTTTAACTATTCTAATCCTCCACCAAAGACATTGACCATGGAGATACAGTCATCATATATCCTGTTCTAAGAACGGACAATATAATTTTAACGATGCAATGTATCAAAAGGGCGAAACCGGCGAATATGGCAAAAGCGGCGAAGTGCCTATAAGCAAAAATTGGCAAAAAATAAGTGAAAATGCACAAGGCCGGTTTCTCGCACAAAAAGAGTTTTGTTTCACCCAACGCCTCATAATTTGGACGAGTGCGTTGGATGGTCAATACAAAGCGACGGTAGGAAAGCCAACTGCAGGGCTTTCCTAATAATAAAGTTATAGAGAAAACCACCTGGTGCACGCAAAGAACTCAAAAATCCATTTTGCCAAAAAGTCGTCCGAAAGCGACTTGCTGTCATTTTTCCTATATTGAACCTGCATGGGGACAAGTACGTCGTAAGACTGGCCGAAAGTTATTAAACTCATGTATTAGTCGAACTTCGTCCCGTGAATGATAAAATCATGATATGGGACCTTTAAGCTACTCATAAGCGAACCAAAATTTTTTAAGTGAAATAATTTTGTTATTTTCATTTAGCCATAATTACCAAAAATACAAGTTTTAAATTCTTTTTAAAAGGCTTGCATTAAATTCTGAGGAAGTTAAATGAATCTTTTCTACCAAATCGATTGTTTGTATGAGTAATTAATTAAAAGTAATTTGCCTTAGCTGGGGAGGCATGATTCTTTCACATTATACTGTATTACTTTATACTTATTAAATAAATGGTATTCTTTGAACTAATTGCATTTTTTTATTGATGCTAGTCTTAATCCCTGGAGTTTTCGTTTGGAAGACCTCAACAACAGAGTTAATCGGAATCTCATGATTCCTTAAGTTGGATACTCGGTGTTCTGGTCGCTTTACGGGAGCTTGATAGGGATTTTTTTAATGCGATTTCTCCAGAAATCTTTAAGTGTAGAGACCAATATTGGAAGGTAAATAGATACAAATCATGTCGAATTCCAATCCCGTCAGAGAGAAATCTTCGATAGGGATTTTTTTATGCAAAAATAGCAAAAACCCAGAGACGTCAGACCCCTCATTACTGTATAAACATATCAAAATCACGTCAAATTCCAATCCCGTCGGAGAGAAATCTTCGATAGGGAGTTTTTTTATTAAAAAATCGTAGTAATCCAAAGGCGTAAAAGCCCTTATTGTCAGCGAATAATTGAAATCACGTCCTGAGAGAGCGTCGTTAATGATTTGAGGTAGTGCAGCCCTGGCCCATTACTTGTCTATCGAAGTATATCTTATCTCGAACCCACTTGGGAGTGGAAGAACGGGGCAGAATGCGGTTGGCGCTCTTCTAAAAATAAACTGGTGTCGCGTCACCTAGATGCTCGGTAGTGAGTTCTTCTACATGACCATCCACCTATTAGATATCAATGTGCAAAAACGTTGTTTTAATAGTAGAAGCCTAAGTCTGAAAATATATTTTGATTCTGATAACAGTTCAGGATTGATGCTATTTTTATTCCATATTATGTTGACACAAAATACAAGTCAAATTTAAAACATATAATATTTTAAGTAAAAAATTATTATTTACATATTTATATACAATGGCTTTATACAGTAAAAGTTTGAAGTTTCTATATTTGCGTCAGGGCCTGCACTTGGATAGTTTGGTGATCGGCGGTTCTGAAAAAAAAAATAAAACCAAGAAGTAACATACTTGAATTGGTCATATTTGTGAAACAGCACACATCGTTTTACACGATATTGAAAAAAACATAATCTTGGCATGTGATGTTTCAGAAATGAACAACTAAGCTGATTAAAATCTCATGACATATCATCAAATAACAAAAGTTGCATACATAAGCTTTCTAAGCTAATTTATGTATTATCTTCTTCGATTTTTGTTGTAGGTCATTGTAATATCTCGTCGCAAAAATCGTCTAGTCTAATTTTACTTCACATGTATATAAATTTGTTTTTCTACAACTGTTTTGAGAAGTGTGAAATGCATAGCTTATGACAAATCCTTATCGCACGTACATATCATCCGACTTGTGTCATTTCTGAAGGCACCAATATTTAGCTATGCGCAAATTGTTCTAAAATCACCAAGTAGTGTTGTTCGTCCAGGAATCGATGGGTTTACCTTTAAATGCGCAATTGTTGTATTAATATTAATATGGTTGAAAATTCGATTTGTGCTATTTCTCAAATGACCGATTCTCATATCAAATTAATTACATTTGATGTAATATTGTTGTTATGTAAAGTTTGGTGTTGATAAATATGAATCTAAAGAAATTTTTGCAAGACGGCATACAATGATAATTCAACTTGCTTCAAATTATAAATTGGAACACATTTGGGGACGCTAAATTCAGTTTCAAACTTTTGTGACACAAAGTTTATTTTGAATTTTTATCCACTTATCTATACAGCGTGTCCCAGGATAGATGTAACAAGAGGTGTAATGGACCAAAAATTTTGGACTTTTGGAATGGTATTTGGGGATTGAGTCCTGCTTGTTGTAAAACTAAAGTATACCAAAAATGACTTGATTTGGTGTTCTATAGGGTGTTTTATAAGCAAAGTTGTAAAAATCACCACTAATAAAATACCTTTATTTTTCAAAATATGAAAAAATTCCACTAAGAAAAGTTATTTAGAATGCAATTTTATACCTCTATACCAAACTTCAGGAATATAAAATTATTTTTTTGAAACTTCCCATTTTTTGCGAATTAAAAGTTGAATTCCTAGGAGATGAAAATTGAATATACCTAGGAGATGTAAGAAGGTATAATGTTAATCGAACTAATTGTAAACCAAGAAACAATTACTAACAGAAGATTAATGAGGTTTAAAAATTATAACAAGTAATAAATGTCAAAAACATAACAGATTCACAAACAAATTAATTATTGACCAATACAAAACAATGTTTACAATTTTTTTATTATTCGACGTAGCTACCACCCACATCCACAGACATTTCGATCCTTCGCCTGAAGTCCTTAAAACTGTTTCGAATAGCGTTAGGAAGTGGTTCAGCGTAAACCAACTGCTTGCTGAGGCGACCATAAAAAGAAATCCAATGTTGATAGGTCTGGGGATCTCGCTGGCCACTTCATCAGTTCATTCCTGGCAATTCAAGAAGCTGTAAATAAGTGCGCTGGTTTAACCTTCCCTCAATAAAATAAGGTCCAATAACTCCGTGATAAGAAACGGCACACCACACATTCACTTTTTTATAATATTGTCTTCTACAATGAATTCTAAAATTTGGATTTTCAGAAGCCCAAAACCGACAATTCTGAGATGAAACAACACCATTGGTTGTGAATGTGGATTCATCTGAGAAAATTATGAAATGATGAAAAAATCTCTCTTCCATGATTTTTTCTCCAATAGTCAAACAAAAATCCAACCTACGGCCGTCATCTCCCTCTTCAAGCGTATGTTTATAATTTGCTTTATATGCCCTAATTTTCTTTGCCTTGTAAATTCTTTGGAGTTCAGACTTGCTAATATTAATAAGAGCTGATCTCTCTCTTAGTGGCATCCTAGGATTTTCTATAACAAAGGCATGAGCTATAATAGCCCCAACATTATCTTCATCATATGCTTTTATTTTTCTTTTCATGTTAAGAACACTACCAGTAGCCAGAAACTTTCTCATAGCCTGAGTACGTGACAAAGCAGTGTTTGGAAATTTCAAATTAAATTGGCTTACCACTTCTCTTAGCGAGTTTTCACCGCCAATTCCGTAGCATTGCACAATATAAATTTTTTCACGCACTGTGAGTACCATTTTCACTTAATTGTTTATGCTTGGTTCGTTAATTTGAAACAGAAATTGAGGATGATGTTGACTACGTTTAACAGATATGTCAATAATAAATGATAAATGTGTATCCACTGCTTTTCTCATAGCCTACTTTTAGCTTCTACATAACTTTAAATATTAATTCACAAAATATAATTTTTATGCAGTTTTAATTGAATGGTTCAAAATAAAATACTAATTTATTGAAAAAATGTAGTAAGTTTCAAAAAAAATAATTTTATATTCCTGAAATTTGGCATAGAGGAATAAAGTTGCATTCTAAATAACTTTTCTTAGTGGAATTTTTTCATATTTTGAAAAATAAAGGTACTTTATTAATGGTGATTTTTACAACTTTGCTTATAAAAGTCATTTTTGGTATACTTTAGTTTTACAACAAGCAGGACTCAATCCCCAAATACTATTCCAAAATTTTTGGTCCATTACACCTCTTGTTACATCTATCCTGGGACACACTGTATATACTACGGCAGCCCACCCTAACTGTCCGTGCACTCTCCCCGATCCTTGGGGACAATGTTTTTCATAAAGATTAAAGCCTAAGAAACAATTTAAGGCATGTCCTAAAAAAAAACTGGCTGTACTTTCAATATGGCATCTGTTTAAAAAAAAATTGCAAATATTGTTTTTGTCATTTAACACAAAAACTAAAAAGAAAAACTTTCTGCACAAAAAACAAAGCGCATTCTACAATTTTGTTCCTATACAATATTTGGATAGGAGTTACCATTTTCCAGATAAATGATTCAGCTCTTAAAATAAAATATAAAATTCAATATAAAACATAAGTAACACCTCATTCACTTTCAGATTCACTATCGCTGTCTCACGAAATATATTTCTTTCAAGTTTTCTTCCTCTATTCCTCTATTGCTTCATTTATGATATCGTTATCTTCGTCACTTTCGTCTATTATGATTTGATTTGGAATCATCTCCTGAAGAATTGCAGGAAGCGACTGAGACAGTATTTTGTCTGCTGAACACCAAAGAGGTTCTCCATTTTCTTGCCATCCGTAATCATTCCAAGGCTTTGGAATATTGTGAATACCTTTGTCGGATAATCGCCAAATACGCATTTGGTAAACACTCCTTTTAATATGCTCGATAAAGCAAGCTCTTGATGGTGGAATCGAAGAAAAATCAATTTGTCAATTGATAGTAAGTAAAATCTTTATTTAGCCATTATTGCTATCTTTACAAACATAAAAATCCTATTGATAAAGTTATTAGAGTAAAAAGAAACAGTATAAAAGTAGTAAAAATCTAATAAAATTGTTTTACGTAATAAAAACACTTATTTTTAAAAACATTAATATTTGTACACTCTCTAATATCAACGGGTAAATTATTATACATTATAACACCGTTATGAAATAATTGATTTTGTTTAATACTGTTAGCCTTATTTAAATAAAAATTGTTTGCAATATTACTTCTAGTAGAATAGTTATGGACATCTCTAACAAACTGACAATTTTCTAGTAAATGCTGGGGTAGTAAATTATGCAACATTTTATAAATAAAAATAAAAACATTCACAACTATTTTTTGCTTGACATTCATCAGATTTGACATGTCTAACATATCTACTATTCTTACATATCGATTACATCCCAATATTATTCTTAAAGCTTTATTTTGTTTTATTTGCAAATTCTTCATATCTTCATTATTTAAAGACATTAATATTGTTGAACAATACTGAAAATGTGGGCTTATGATGGTTTTATAAATATTTAATATAAAAATGAAGGTTCTTCACAAAATTTGTGGAAAACTATAAATCAATTATGTAATAAAAATAAAAAAGATAATGAAATAATGGAAATAAAAACTGAAAATAATTCTGTAATAAAAACTAAAAAAGGAATTGCTAATACATTCGTTAACTATTATAGTGATCTAGGCAAAACATATGCAAATAAAATAAGAGTACCAGACAACTTTGAAGATGTGGAGGAACCTCTAAATAACTCAATGCAATTATATCCCACAAATAGCAATGAAGTAAAAAAAATAATAAAATCATTAAAGTCTAAAAAATCTCCCGGATTTGATGGTATACGTGCAGAAGCATTGAAAGAAATATCAGATGAAATCGCAGAACCGTTACAATACATCATTAACAAATGCTTCAATAAAGGATATTTTCCCAAATGTTTTAAAATTGGTATAATAAAACCTTTGTATAAAGGAGGGGAAAAGAATGTTTTAATTAATTACAGACCTATTTCAATAATTTCTAATCTCGCAAAAATTTTTGAAAAAATTCTAAAGATTCGCCTTGCAAGTTTTTTAAAAAAATATAATATAATATCGGACAATCAATTTGGTTTTCAGCAAGGTAAATCAACTGAAGATGCAATTGCTGCATTAACGCATTATATTTATGGTTCATTAGATGAAAAAACTCCATCTCTTTGTATATTCGTTGACCTTGCGAAAGCATTCGATACTGTGAGTCATAAACGATTAATTTGCAAACTTGAAAAATACGGAATACGGGGAAATGTACTAAATTTATTGAAAAGTTATTTGTCGGAACGTACTCAATATGTTAAAATTGATGATGTTATCAGTGAACCGAAAACAGTTGAATATGGAGTACCACAGGGAACGGTACTTGGTCCAGTTTTATTTGTTTTGTATTTAAATTCTCTGTTAAAAATAACTAGTAACAATTGTAAAATTTTGAGTTTTGCCGATGACACGGCTATATTTTTTAGAGGAAATACATGGGACGGCTTAAAGAAATCTGCTGAAAAAGACTTTACTACCATCAAAAAGTGGTTTGATTTTAATTTGTTAACAGTCAATTTTAATAAAACATTTTATATGCCCTTTACTTCATATAGTAATAATTTACCTTCTTTCGGTCCATTAGTGATGGACGGCAACTTATTAATCCCGGAAGCAACATCTATTAAATATCTTGGAATAACATTTGACAGACATTTACGTTGGGATTTGCATATAAATAACGTTGTTGCGAAAATTAGAGGACTGCTTCCAAGAATTAAATATTTAAAACCCTACTTAAATTTAAAACAACTAAAAATTCTATATTATGCCTTAATACAGTCACAGTTATCATATGGTATCATAGGTTGGGGTGGAGTATGTGATTGCTACCTAAAAAAATTAACAGTAGTGCAGAACTGGACTCTTAGAATTATTTATGATAAGGGATATAATTGTTCGTCTGATGATCTATATAAAATCAGTGAAATATTCGATTTACGACAGCTTTACTCTTTAATATTACTACTTTATAATTTCAAAAATAAAAACAATTTACAACCAATTGAACATCCTTATAGCACAAGAAATAAAGAAAATAATTGCAAAATAAATCCAAGATGTATAAAAGCAATTGGTCAAAAATGTCATACTTACCTCATTCCCAAAATATATAATACCCTACCCAATGACTTAAAAAATATAAATACTCTATACCTATTTAAAAAAAAAAATAAAAACGTGGATAAAATCAGCAAGATTACAAATAAATAATATTATAACAAATTTATAAAAAGTAGCTTACCTGCATATTTTCTGAAATAGATTTTAACTTAATATGCCTCGAATATCGAAACACGCCTTGAGAAATTGTCACTTAAATGTCAAAAAGAATAAATGAACGAATAAAATAAAATAATACATTTATTACTATTGATCACAAACAAGTAGAATTATCTACTTCAGTGATTATTTATGTTTGTTCACTTATTTGCCTATGTTTTATGTAATATGATGTATTATATTATATGAAGTGTTGTGAATAAACATTATTATTATTATATTATTATTATTATATTATACACTTTACAATAATTGTCAAAGTTATTCCCTGTAAATGATTTACCGATATATGAATGTCCATGTTTTCTTAATTTTGGACTCATTTATCTGGAAAATGGTAACTTCTATCAAAATATTGTATAGGAACAAAATTGTTGAAAATTTTATGCACGTTGTTTTTTGTGAAAAAAGTTTTTGTCCATCTTTTTTAGTTTTTGTGTTAAATGACAAATACAACATTGGCAACAATTCTTTTTAACATATGGCCGCCATTTTGAAAGTACAGAGGGTTTTTTTAGGACATATTTTAATTTGTTCCTTGCTTTAATCTTTATGAAAAACATTCTCCCCTAGGAGCGGGGGGGTGCACGTACAGCTAGGGAGGGTTCCCCGAATAATATATCATATATCATTATTCTAGATTGGCTTAAGCGATTTCTATGACAATCTTTTTCAAACTACAACGTATGGTTCAGCTACATATTCAGTTTTCTAGTGCTAGGGACGAGAGAATTTTTTGAAGTGTTCTTGTAGGATGTTTGTATTTTGATCTATCTTCTATTCTTGGTATTAAAAGATGTTGCATGTTATGTGCTTTTTTGTCAAATTTGGTATAATTGCAATATTTTTGAAAATTTACATGAAAGATATCTGGAGATTTCAGGATTCTCTAGCTGAGTTCGACTTACGCACTCTTTTAATGCCTTTCACTCCAGGAGTACTATTTTCATTCGTCTTTTGGTATTTGGAGTGAAATTTGCAATATTTTAGCGTTCGGGCATTGCGGAGTGTAGTGAAAAGAGTTCACTCAAGTCCCATCTCGTGAAGCCAAAGTTCGAAAAATAAAGTAGAATTTGACATTTAAGTAACTTTTTTGGTTTAGCGAATGTTAAATGGGCGTACGTGTAGAATTGTTACCTAAGTTAATTAATGCTTGCAAATATGGAAAGTATTTCATCAAATATCTATTCTCCAGACACAGATAAATGTGTTGTTATCGAACATAATAATTTAATATTATTGCAAAATAATACCAGTGAGATTGATTTCATGGAGGCCTTATTATTAATGTTAATTCTTTTACTTATTTATATTTATTTTACATCAATATTTTTATCTATGTAGGAAGCCTGATTATCGAAATGCAAAGCTAAAATTAATGACTATTACTTCCAGTCAATACATAATATCCCTAAAAGTTTTAATAAAAATTAAACTAAAATTCATATGCAAAACAATCTTTACTTTCTAAATTATTTCTTGTTCGCAGGCTTTATTAATTAATGAATTTTTACGTATTTATTCCAAAAATTTTGCTATAACTTCCATTTTCAATGGACTTATCTATAAATCTAAATCGCAGATATTGAAGGTTTGGCAAAAAAATACCTTTTGGCAGTAGTTGAAGCATTTCGCGTTCGAATAAATACAATTCGCAATTTTGACTCTATGATCACGTGATGAAAATCCACTCTAACACCGTGTAGAAGCTAAATAAGGAGGTTACTAAAAAGGGTAAAAAAAAATTTAACTGTCTTCAAAAAAGATCGCTAAAAATTATTACCTAATACTGATATCGAAGTTGATGTAAAAATGAATAAACAACGAATTCAAACATATTTTTAATTAACTTAGTAAGGTTCAATTAACTGGGCAACGGTGAAATTTTATTTCATAATTTTTAGCGACCTTTTTTAAAGGCGGTTCAATATTTTTTTAATTTTTACTTTATTTCTTAAAATGGCAGTTGTGATGAATATACTTACATGAGTTCCGTAACTTGTACAGTTTCAACTTTACAAAGGTCAGCTGTTTTGACATCAATCGTATGGGTTGTTAAATGTTGGTGGAGAGTGCTGGATTGCGTAAAACTTTTATTACACAATTTGCAGACAAATGGCTTCTCTCCAGAATGAGCCCTCATGTGTACCTTCAAACTACTCGAGCCAGCAAACCTAAAAAACAGTTTATCAAAATTAAATTTTCATTTATCAGACTGTTGAAAGCCAAAATTTAGTGGAATTAATTGTTATAAAAAAAATAACTCCCAAGTAACAATTTAAATGCCTTTTAGGTTTATTACGGTTTTATTAATGTTTATAATGAAACCAGATTTATGCCTGATTTATTAATAATAATAATAATAATAATAATAATAATAATAATAATAATAATAAAGTCCAAATTACACCCATAGTAATTTCTGCCACCGGAGTTATGTCCACCAACCTGAAGACGAATTTGAAAAAATTAGAGATTCCTGAAATGATGATACATACCATACAAAAGGCCGCAGTACTACAAACGTGCCACATTGTCAGGAAGTTTCTAGGTTCTCTGAGATGAGATGAATTTCTCCTTCAGAGGTACCATTAAAACCAGTTAGTCAAAGACACAACATCCGTCCGAACCTCATCCTACGCGACACGCAGGATCGCGGGATAGGTGAAATTTCCCAGTTACTAACTGAGGAGTGTGCTAAGTCGAAATAATAATAATAATAATAATAATAACCTTTATTTCCCATTCACAAGTACAATTAATTAATAACTATACAAGTAACTCCCCAAGCAGCAATTTTAGTAGTTTCTACAGTTTCTACCATTAGGGGAACTTTAAAGGTTTCCGGAACTAAGGACTGTTACGTAATGGGAACCATCCTTCTACCAAGTATTCACCAAAATGGGGAATAATAATTACGTGGCAAATTACTATTCCGATACTTCTACCGTTACCATGTTGAAGACTAGGTTGTTACGTAAACGGGATGTAAACCAAGTAGTAGAAATGATTAACTTTTGGAACAGCTCAGCTGGCAGGAATGAGAACGTAAACTATATATTTGGCTCTCTGTTATTCGAATAGCAAATTAATGACTTATTGAGTTCGAGCACATAATATGTCCAAGGTCCAAGTTAAGGTGATTATAACATGCCTAAGCATATATTATAAAACATGATGTTTTGCATTTATCCTGGGTGTGGATATTAAAACCACCACTTGTTTTCTGTAAAATGTTATCATGATACTTCGATAAAAAAGACGCCCTCTCTAGAAAATTGATTTTTCGGAAAAAAAAAATGTTGGAAAAATTATGTGTACAAGCAAAACTGCAAAATTTTTTATGGAAAACGTTTTTTTTTTTAATTTTATAAATTATAAAGTAATAATCTATTTATAAAACATATTTGCAAATGACCATAATAATTTTTTTTTTTATTATTGAAATATATTTTTATCTGTAAATATGGCGTCTTCATTTAACAACAGAAAAATGGCGATTTTAATTGCAGTCACTTTTTAGTGGTATATATGTCAACAAAGTATTTGTCACATATTAGAGGTGGCAGAAACCAAAATTATTTCCCTACAAGTTACATTTACTATAAAGTAGCAGATGCCAACAACGTTATAGTTGTTACTTTAAAAGTGGTGACGGGAACTACAACAATTTCACTGTGTAGTTATATTTACCTAGATGTAGCAAATGGGACCAATGACGCTATAAGATCTTAGTAACTATTGCTACCAACTTATTTTCATGTTGGTAGAATTGGCAGAATCGATATAGGTATTTTTTTGTTAATTGGCAACGCGGTAATAACTGTTAAAGTGTCACTGTCACTGTATGATGGGAATATGTGGATTAAAAATAACAATTATTATACTTTTACAAGTACTTTTTATTATCTGATATTATTAGAAAGATATTATTTGGAAAGAGCACATATCGAACAATATTTGATGGATGCCCCTGACGGTGAGCATCTTATGTCAGAGGTAGGTGTTTATTATGATCTTGCTTTTATGTACCTATTTAATTGTTTGGGTTTTTTAGGTTGCATTGATATTGGGAGTTTGCGGTGCCTGCCGTTGCGGTGAACTGACCTTCTTAACCGTCAAAGATATAAGAGATAAAGAATAATATCTGTATATATTCATACCAGATACCAAGACGAATAAATCAAGAAGTTTCACAGTTTTAAATGAAGGATTTTCGGTAAACCCACTTGATTCGATTAGGAAATATGTCTTTAAGACCGCAAAATGTGTCTCACAAAAGATTTTTCCTAAATTTTCAAAAGGGAAAGTGCACTGTCTAATGCGTTGGATTAAATAAGCTCTCAAAAAGCTGATTATTTGCAATTGCCAGATGCAGATTTGGATACTGGCCATAGCATGCGCCGTTCCTCATCAACTCTTTTGGCCAATGCTGGGGGTGACATTACCACCCTCAAACGTCACGGTGTGTGGAAATCATCCACCATGGCGGAGGGTTATTTGGAAGATTCAGTCTCAACAAGATTGTTATTGCTAAAAAAATTCAGGAAGAGCAGCAGGAGTCAGGCGATACAGACGTCGCTACTAGTATAGAGAAAAATTGTGTACAGAAGAGCAGTTTTATTTGTGAAAAATCGAATATGATGACAATAAATGTTAACATAAATATAAATAAATAAGTGTTAGTGCATGGGTTCTTTGTTTTGTTAATTTTCCATATAATGGAAACAATAAATAAATTCCTTGGACTTTATTTTATATTAAAATTACTCTTTAGTGACTAAATCACTTTACCTCACTTTAGCTTACTACTTTATCTCACTTTATATGAAAGTGTTGGATAAATATATTTATTAACGTAAGGTGTGTAATAATGGAAAAAAATACATAAGTTTTCAAATTTTAGTGATCAGTTTACATTTAATTTCATTAAATTCAATTTATTGTACATAAACAATGTCTTATGCCGTTATACCGACATTGTCCGTTCCCCATCGACACAATATTTATTAAATTTGGAGTTTTTAATTGGCAAATTCATTTAATATGCTCAGTGGATCACTAACTGAACTATGGGTCAATCTGTGTGTTAAAGACAAGTTGTAATTTTCGAGCAGTACACAGTATCATTAATCACTACAACTGTTATAGTTTTCGATTACTCTTCTCCTTGTGTTGATGGGAACACTTTTGCACTTGTTACCAAAGATGATGGTTTTGCTGTGGCGAAATAATCTTTCATGTTTGCATCATATTCTGAAGAGTCACTATTTCTCCTACTGTTTAACTGTTTCTTCAGTTTTCTATAAAACATGGATGAGTGCCGATAAACTTTATTTTGCTTTTACTGAGCATTTCAGATGCCGCCATTTTATTCAATGCCAATAATGATATAAATTGTCTTAAAAGTTGATATCACTTTATAGTAGGTTTTTAAGGTATATATAACTTTGTAGTCATTTTCAATTAATGGGGAGTAGTAAAAATAACTTCAAAGCCCCTATGTTCGTAGAAATAACCTCTTTTTTACTCAAGATGTCACTAATAAGTTAGACAACATTGAAGTTCCAGAAAATTTCCCAACAACGTATCGGGGACTTAAAATTGAACACTTGAAGTTATCGTTACTTTGAAGTGGTCCTTTGGTAACGCTGTGCGATCGGCATTACTATCAACGAGGGGTAGACCGCTGCCCAGATTTTGTACACCAGATTTCCATTTTGTCTCGATTTCCAATGATTTCCACCAGATTCCCATTGATTTCCAATGATTTCCGATGATTTCCATTGATTTCCACTGATTTCCATTGATTTCCATTGATTTCCAATGATTTCCAATAATTTCCATTGATTTCCAATGGAAACATGCGCATGCGCAGGTATTTGAATTCTGATGCTCTGCATATAAGACTCAGATTTCGGAGTACAGATCTGTATGAAATTATATGAGAAGTCATACTTAAAATACAAAGCACAATATATACCGTTTTCTTCGGATAAAAAAGTTATTAACAATGACAGCAACAAATGCGGGGTTTTATGCTTTGTCGTAAAATACGAACGAGATAGGTTAAAAATGTGCCTTTCACTTTCCATAGAGAATATTATAATTTTCTGTATAACAAAAAACTCACTTTTAACAATTGGGTTGTTGACGAATTTTCAAAAATGGTGAAATATGGTAGTGGAGGACTTAATTTAGTTATATATTTAATTTGGAAGAAAAATTCTTAGCGCAACATATTTTAAAAAATTGTTAAACTTCGACTATTTGAATGTGCCGAGAAAACGGTAGTGACATCATAACGGCAGTTAGATGTGAACTTATAAGCAGAACAGATGAAGACGAATAAGTTGACATTGCTGACAAGAAAGAAAATAACCTCATATGTCAAAAGTAAATTTGACGTTTAGCTAGCAGTGAGCATGTTTGCAGTTATTGTTAATATTTTTTTACAAAACGACTAAGGCAGTATATCTGTAAAAGCTAATTCTGACATTCTACTTGCGGTAGGTACATTTATGGTCAGCGAATTTTTAAAAAGAGACGATCGTTTTGATGTTGCAATGGTTGGAAGTGCAAAAGCTGCAAGGTACTTACGTTACAGCTGCTAGACAGTACAAACTATTGTAATTTCTGCAAGAACTTCCTTTATCTTATCTTATTAATATTACATAATATGTCCAATATGTATTTCATTATTTAATTTAGATGAATTTGTTAACTATACTTTGTATTTTATTAAATATTTCCTTTTCATTGTTTTATTTCCTATTAACTATATACATGCGTATCTAACTGAAAACAACAAAATAAGTTTATCTACTAAAGAAATTATTTATTATCCATTGATACTCACTTCTAAGAAGAGTCAGAATGAGACTTACGAAGATATCAAGAAAGGTCTGTATTATAACAAAAAATAATAAATAGGTAAGTACTTTATGTTAGTATCTATCTAAGCAATAAACAATGATATGTATTTATAACACACATAATTCAAAGGGCATTTATAACTAGAATCCAACGCATTCGTAGCCATTTCCGACTCATTGTGTTCACCGACTTTAGACGACTTTCACAGTTTGTTTCATATAGTTTTTCAACGGCAAGTTTTTAAATTTCCTTTCTTAATTTATTGATCATATCCTAGTATTATGGGGCGTCTAGGGAGCTTCATAAATAATCAATAGCTAACAAAAACAACTGCACTTTATTCCAACATAAACTAGATAAAATACATAAAACCAGATTAAAGCCATTTCCCTCCTTTTAGGAAGTCAAAGCATGAATAACATTCTAATCTAGAGCCGTTAAGAATACAGTAATATACCCTGTTTTATCCACCAGTTTGGCGGGTAATTTAAATTTGTAATAGCTAGAATGCCACACAAGTCTTGTAATGCGGCCGTTTTTCCTACAACATAAACCCATATTAAAAATCAAATTCCTACATTAAGATACAACTTACCACAAATTAAACGCTTAGAATACATTGTAATTTGTTACTTTACTTGACATTGAAATGGTTCCACAATAAGAAGACTTGGTCCTTCTCTGGTGGCTTTGAATCATCCATTATTACGTTCAGCGTTTATTATTGGAAAGCAACAGTTTTTCTGGTGAATTGGTAGTATTATTTACACAGTACGGCAGAAAACACTATCTGTACTTATATTTATCCATAACTATCTGTACTTATATTTATCCATAACTAGATGCTGTTAAACTATACCGAATTGTAACCTATGAACGTCAGTTGAATTTGACGTTAAATATAATGTCAGATTAAACTATCGTGATTGTCTTTTTTCTCCATCGCTATCAGCGAGTTTCTAAATTAGTACCCGTTTCTCGTCGTTTTATAACTAACTTCTCTACATACTGCCGTTATTATGTCATCTCCGTTTTAAATGCATGTATTTTTGTAATTAATATTATAATATTATAAGACTTTCTTTTCAACTTCTACATGTTTCTAATGATTTTTTATGAATAATTGCTATTGTTTAACATAGATTCTCGTCAAATTTTAACTTAATGCAACAACCCAATTGCGTAATGCGGTACTGATTCATATTTGCATCAATACTGGTCGTTTCCTGTTAAATGTGTAGTGTAGATCCATTCTATATACTTGAGATATCCAGAATATTAACGATGGTGCTTTGCTTTATTTAACGAATATTCTTTTTCTCAAAACTTGACGATAGCAGCTGCAAGCCGATTGCAACAGCAAAAGACATATTGTCCGATGGTACTGCGCTTTTAAACATTAACTTAAACGAATTTAAAAAAAAAAATCGTACTATCCGGATCGCAAAAATCAAAAAAAATTTCTTTCAAGGTCACTGTGGCGGCAAAAATAATCGTCCGATCGGGTTGCGATTTAAAGTGTTTGTAGGAAATAGGTACACACAACTTTTTTTCACTACCCATTCTCTTTAAGAAATATTTACATTCATATTTAAAGCGGCCACGCCTCGACATAAAATTGCAAAATCGGTCCTAGCGTAAATGTGGGGCGGGGGTAAGCCCCTAAAAACCAGAAAAAATATGAACAATTTTTTTCTCTTAAACGGCTCTAACGATTCTATTTAAATTTAACACATAAATACTTTCTTGGTACCATTGGTTAGTACCAACGGTAGAAAGTATTTATTTTTCATATTGATGAAATGGCATGGCCAGTTACTCCAAAAAGATGCAGAGAGAGAGGTTGTGAGGGGGTAGTAAAGAAATTAATAATTTTTTTCTCTAAATCGGCTCTAACGATTTTGATCAAATTTGACACGTGAATACTTCCTCAGTAACAAGATGAGATAGTATATTCAGCTGCTCCAAGAGAATACAGGGAGGGCGATGCTGTGGCGGCAAAGTGTAAAGAATTTAAAAAAAAATCTCAATTTTGATTAAATTTAACTTAGTACCAGTGTGAAATGTAGGAAGGGAGGTTGCGGAGGCAAGGTTTAAAGAATGAAACATTCTTTTCTCTAAAACTACTTCAACAATTTTGATTAAATTTGGCACTTGAATACTCCCTCAGTACCAGTGTACGATAGTATAAACTAGTTGCTCTTAAAAAGTGCAAGCAGGAAGGCTGTGGAGGGTAAGGTTCAAAGTTTTTTTTTTTTTAATCTCTAAAACTGCCCTTACTCCTACATGGGAAAGTTTGTCCAAGTTGTGTTGGACCGATTTTTGGTAGAGAATTAAATTCTCTAACAAAATGGTCATAAAAAACGGTACAGTTTTGATAATTAAGCTTGTACCGACCGCCAAAGTCTCAAAAATGGGGTTCCTAGGAACTTGCTTTTCATCACTTTTTAAAAATCTGAAAAAGGACACATGAAATTGTCTCAGATGATACCTAAGACATGAAATCCTCAAAAACTATGACAATACAAAGAAGTTTATTTATGTAGTAACAACTGCTTAAACAGAAAATAAGACTGATAAAACTGCTGTGCTATGAAAAGTGTTTTTTTAGAATCCATAGATGATCTGTGATTTTATTCAGACTTTCAATCACATTTTTAAACGAACGAGAAAAGTCGTAAGGTTTCTATCAAAAAATAACAAAAAGTACGCTTCGGTACACCATTTTCAAGATTTTGACGGCTGGTTCAAACTTATCTAAATATAAATACAAAAATATTATTTTATAGAATTTTATGTTCACCAAAAAGTTAGCTAATTTTCAAGATATTGACGAAATAGCATCATAAAAACCCTTTTTTTGTTGCTATTATCGTTAATAATTTTTTTATCCGGCCAAAAACCATACCTCACAATAAGTTTGGTACAGTGTCATAAAGCAATTCCATTTTTTATTATAGCCCTTGTAAAGACTAATATGTTGTGTTTTATATATGCTTGCCCTTTAATAAATTCTGATAAAATGTGGGATTCCCTGAATACTGAATAAAATCTATGATCCGGCTCTAGCAATACATAAGAAAGACTAATTTGTAAGAAATTTAAGTGATTGTAAAGTGAAATTATTTCGATATTTCAGAGTTTTCACTAAACATTAAACTGGACATTATAAGAGCCACACATTTATTATATTATACACGTAATTTGGATGACAAAGAATAATTTATCGCCCTTTACCGCTGTACAATTCGCATTTGCTTCCCAAAAGAAAACCTGTCCCTGAGAATTCGTTATGAGCGCATGCGCAGTGCAATTGTTTTCAAAGTTATTTCCATTGATTTTCAGTGATTTCCAATTGAATTCCAATGATTTCCGTTGATTTTGGTTGATTTCCAATGATTTCCAGTGATTTCCATTGACTTCCAGTGATTTCCATTGATTTCCGCTGATTTCCACTTGCGTGTACACCAGATTTCCACAGCGATCTACCCCTCGACTATCAATTTTCGCTTTGCAGTTGAGGATGCTTCAAAGTAATGCAGAGTAGTATCTGCGACGTTGCAGATTCTGCGGCAGTTACTTGAAAGTGTTATAACTATACAATGCCTGAATTCGGTAGAATCTACATAATTGTTACTACAAATGCATATCACAAAGTGAATGTTACCTTAAAGCCGCAAATTTAGTAACAGCTATGTCATTCCTACTGTATTAAAGTTCCGATGCCTCAGATGCCAGTTCCCATCACTTTGAATGCTGCTTGGGTCAGGAGTGCGTCAAAAATCTCAGCTAATATGCTTAAGCATAATATTAATATTATATTAATGTCAAATGCAAGGCATTCAAAAATTTACATTGAAACAAAATTATCTTTTAGTCTTTATTGATTTATGACTGCCCCATCAAGGTATTTGTTGAGCCTTCAATAAAATTTTATAGCTGTTAAGTCCAGTGGCCCCCCGGGGGGGGCGTTAATTAACAATAAGTAAAATTTGTAGAAATAACCTTTATTCAATACGTACAAAACAAAAATAAAAACAAAATTTTCCATCTGTCAGTTTTTTAGGGGATAGAGGGGGTGGTAGAGGGATTTTTTTTTCCAAAATTAGCTTCAGCGCGTCAAAATACTTCAGAAAAATTAGATGTGACCTTTAGGACAATATCTTTCTTTTTTCCCCTTTTTAAGGGATGTAAAATTGACGCTATAGAAATTTTTTTTGTCTCAAATTGGCTTCAGCGACTCAAAATACTTTAGAAAACTTAGATTAGAACCTTAGGACAAGACCTTTTTTGTAAACCGGTGTTATTAATTATTATCTACATGGGGTGACAGTAAAATCCTCCGAAGATCCGGGGGGGGGGGAGGGGCGATGGCCCCCAGCGCCCCTCTCTGGATCTGCCACTGGTTAAGTCCAACTAAGGAAAATTGAGTGTTACTGAAGAATTTATTAAATGTGTTTTTAAAATCGCTCTATGAAATTATTTCGAGGTGGTTGTTAATGCTGGCCTATAAATCTAATATGCTTTGAGATCACTATACCTTGAGCAAAAAGTACTGAGAATGAAGGAATGTGAGTTGGGGAACTTAAAAGTGGAGCAAACGTGCTTTGGGATGCGGATGGCACTACGCGGCCGCCGGATGGGTGTGCCGCTACAAATACCTTGTATTTTAAATATATAGATGGCAAGCAGCACTACCAATGATTTTTTCCAAAAGTGACAGAATTTTAATAAAACCAAATCGTTAGATTAGGTTATATAGGCGCCATAAATCCTATATGAGTCTTAAAGCAGTTGTATTAATTGTTCAAAGTGTGTAGAATAGATTTTAAAATAGCTTACAAGGTTTAAGGTATATATTAAGAGTATTAAGACCAATGAGACTTAAAATATAGTACGAGAATAAATCGACGTATTTAAAGAGCAATTGGCATTTTAAGATAAAACGTGTTTGAAGTAGAATTATTCACAATTAATGGGGTTAATGCATACAGCCGCCATTATTTTTTAGCGGTCAAGCAATGTGAAACCGTCAGCCCTGTCAGGATTTATCGTGGCCTACGTAAGTGATTTCATCAGGCCACCGCATTGCACTAGAATCCGTCTGTGACGTCACGAAAGGAGTCCTACAATTTTACAAAGCTACTGGGGCTGCGGGTGGAATTCGTGCGATTTTGCAAGATTACTATTTTATTTCTTTGTATAATTTGTTTAGTATGAAGTTGAGTATGGGTTAGTGCCAACTAATTGGGTTTCAATTTGTATTGCAGAGTTGGATGAAAAGTTACTTAAATATTTAATGTGCCTAATACAGTAATAATTCAAATAGATCCAGAAATATACTATAAATAAGTGATTCAACCTCCTAATACTTAGTAATCATAACAGTTACTGAAATTTGATCTTGATTTATTACTGTATTTTTATACTGTGAACATTATGAAAGTGCCCTTAATTAATGAATGTCAATTAAACGCAGGTAAGAATGCCTCGTCGATGTTATGTGCAAGAAAGCAAATCAAATTACAATACCTATATATTACTGTGTTTATTTTTCTGTCGGACAAGAACCTGGCAAAAAAATGGTCTCACAGCATTCACCGAAAATATTTTATCCCGAATTAAAATTCAGTAATCTGCGTTAATCTTGCTTCAGTAAGCAATTTTTGATTACTGAAGATTCTGTCAAAAGAGATGAAACGGAATATACAGAAACTTGTGATAGTTGTGGTATGCAAAGAATGCAACTAATTCGTATCCCTAATAGCACACGATGTCCGCCGGACGTCCGTTTTATGTCCATTTAATGTACTGACGTCCATGGACATAAACTGGACGCTTACCGGACGTTTATCATCGGATTTACTTTGAAATTGTACGGAATGGACGTCCTCTGTATGTCCATTTTATGTACAGGAAGTATGTACATATAGGGACAGGAGATGGATGTCCTTTTCGTGTCCGTTGATTTAAATATTATATTTTTGCAATAAATGATAATATCTTCATACCGCTTTCTCTTCAACACGTTTCCGAAATATGTATACATACCAGCGAATAGCACACTTAACGTCCAACATATGTGCCGCAACGGATCCTTTGGCAAGTACGCATAGGTAGGGACAGCAGCAGGACGTCTATTTAATATAAAAACAAAAAAACGTTAACAAAACTGTTTTTTTTTTACCGTTATTTCTGTAAAATTTGTAGTTTATTTTTTATAGTAATTTGTAATTTATCATTAATAATTTAATTTTAATCTTTTTTGTAAATTATTAATGATATTATTTAATACTAAATATTTATTAAACATTCAAATAGGTACCTTCTATATTTTGAAATAAATAGTTATATTAGTCAACTGTAGTCTTTAAGTAAACACTAATAAGCCAAGTTGGTGGCCGAGTGAGAGAACATCGAGTTACAAATCACGAGATTGACGGTTCGATCCCTGCTCATTCTGGTTTTTTTTTCTAAATAATTAGAATGTACAAATATTGTCCCAAGTTGTGACATTTGCACGTCCTTCGGCTGCCCGTCGGATGTACTTTGGACCAAAAACGAACGTCCATCGGATGTACTGTATGTCCGTCGAGGATGTCCTTCAGATGTCCACAGGACAATGTTGTGCTATTAGGGATTTGTTTGACATACTTCTCTAATATATTGTTGAACAATTATTCTAAAGTGAAAAATATTCATATCTGGGAAGAAAAAAAATGAGGTGTAATAATAAGAAAACAAAAATTACTAGCAATGAAGAGATTTAAATAAAGTCTGATAAAAAATAAAAGTTGATAAATTGCAATATCTGTGATAGGAATTAAATTTAAAATAAATATGTTGTAGGTATATAATTGTATATGTACCCATCTTTGAATATTTATGACAATAACTGTTGTGACTTATTATTAGAGAGGCATTTTAAACTTTTGTCACCCACAATTTATTGCTGTTAGAGCTTAAAGAAATAATTATTTTTTGTTTTCTTTTTAACTATTATTAAAAGTGTTTATTTTAATTTGAATCAATAATAAGGTATCAAGTGTGTATTTTAGTTTTATAGATATATTTTATTTAATAGTACAATACTGATTGTTAATCATTTACAAATTGTTTATTATTATTTGTTTTTAGAAAACTATTTGTGTTTTTATAATATATATTTTATTATTAATTATAGAAAGTAAATCATGTTTAAGCATACGTATATTTTTTGTATTCATTCATATAATTTTGATAGAAACATTCAAGAAAGCTTTAAGAGTTTCAGTATATACCGTAATGCTAAGGACTTCGACGGCTGCCATTAAAATTGAATGCGGTGGCCTGATGAAATCACTTTAGGCCACGGGATTATTCCAGATTGAACAGAAAATTTAATTTTTATCAAAAAGAAATGTTTTCTCTCTCTTTACTAACAATGGACAATATTATGGGCGGATGCTACTAATTTATTTATTTTCAGAGATGGCAATGGGTTTTTTCTCTCATCGGGAATTTTCCCATAAATGGGTTTTTTCCTGGTAGGGTTAAAATGAAAAAAATACGATCTTTCCCCGTTTTTGAATTTACTGCCAATTTTAATCTAACATTTAGGCTAAAATTTAGGTTAGGTTAGAAATTTTCCCAAAAACGGTTTTTTTCCTGTGAGGGTTAAAATAAAAAAAATGTTTTTCTTTCCATTTTTGAATTTGCCGCCAATTTTAACCTAACTCTTAGACTAAAAGTTAGGCTGAACTAAATCAAAGAAAAAGAGCATTAAGGCCCTTATATTATGAAAACAATCAAATATTCCTAACATATTTGGTATCACCAATTCATTTTGATAAAAAAATATATTTTTTCAGGGAAAAAACCAGGTTATTTCCCGGGTAAAAACCCCAAAAAATAAAAACCCAGTTTTTATCCATCTCTGTTTATTTTTAAGTCACTGAAAAAAAAATTAATTAGAAATGTATTTTTTAAATTTGTGTTTTTAGAAAACGCACATATTTTTAAGAACTATCTAACCCATGCTTTACAATAAACTTAGCTTCGTTGAAAATGTTAGCCCATTAGGGGAAATTCCAATATTTCATTTATAAGTATTCCATCCATAAACTGAATCCCACATGTCCATTTTATGACTACACAAGATCACCCATATAACCCACATTGTATGATCGAGTGAGTGTAACGTGCATTTATATTTACTTCATTGAATACAAAACGCTCGCTCAAAGCACTTATGTGCCTTTTAATTTTTAATATATAGGATTTCGCAAACAGCAGAAAGAATAATGTATGAAAAATCAAAAATGAGAATCTATCAAAGAAATCCTATAAAAAATATTCTTTATGCAACTATAAGCAAACAAAAAATAATTTACTTTAAAACTAAAATTGTTACTTGGGTACATTGCATAAAAAATCTAGTTTTACGGAAGAATCCCTTACTTCTTTCCACAAATATCACAGGAATGCGGCTTTTCTCCGGTGTGTGTCCTCATGTGGCCAGATAAGTGTCCAGAAGAGGTAAATCCTTTATTACAGACACTGCAGACGTGAGGTTTATCACCCGTGTGGGACCGGGTATGGACAATCAATGTTTCGTGGCGACTGAATGACTTCCCGCATATATCACAGCTATAAGGTTTCTCACCTGTATGAATACGTTGATGAATGGTGAGGGTATTGGAGCCTGCAAAGGCCTTTCCGCAAGTTTTGCATACATACGGACGTGCACCAGTGTGGGTTCTCATATGTATTCCGACGTATCCAGATTGGGTAAATCTGAAAAACATAATAGTGCAATCAATTTAGATTTTGTTTAATTAAAGATTTTCTCCCAGCTGATTTTTGTGTGAAGCGTGTTTTCGACATTTTAAACAAAATATCAAAGGTTAAAAAACATCCATTATTGGAGCTTAGAAAATTTACAATAAAAAATGTAGTTTTCTTTCTTCAAAGTGATACTTTTACAAGAAAAATGGCTGATAAAAAAAACAGTGATTTTAGACTTTTCAAATTTCGATTCTTAAAAAATGTGAAAATAACCAATCGATTGCATGTCGTACTCACCCTTTTCCACAAATCGGGCAAAGGAATGGTTTCTCACCAGTATGGACACGCAAGTGTTTTTCTAAATTACAAACTTGGGTAAAGCTTTTCTGACATACTTCGCACACATACGGTCGCTCCCCCGTATGAGATCTAACGTGGATTTTCAGACTTCTAGCCTTTAAAAGAAAACATATGGTTTTGTCAAAGCTGGGAAAAACATGAAAATAAATATTTTTTTATTTCTCACTTAGCATCTCGTGTGCTGTTAGACACATTGTTCTCAAGTTTTATTAATATGTTCCTCTGATGGTATTGTTCTTGTTTACTGTGTGAAGCAAAATTACTTTACCGAGTAATTTTTTTTTATAAAAAAAGTGAATAAACCTTGGGTGTAATACAAGAATACAAAAAAGATTGTAAAATACAATAAGCGAGAAACTTTTTTATTATTAAAGTATAGTAGTACAGCAGCAAAAATTGAGGTTTAAAGGTCAAGGAAATTTTTCGATTTGTTATTTCTTTTTATTGCTGTTTAGTTTAACCTCAAATGAATTATTGTTAAAATGCTCTGTGCCTGCAACACAGAGTTTCGCTTGATATCAGTAACAACTATGCCTACTTGAGACAGATAGATTACATTGGGGACGGAATAACTGTTGCTTCAACTAAGATTAAATATTTCATTTAGATTAGATAAGTGTCTATACATAATAAACACAGTAAGATTTAAATGCTAGTACATTATAAGAACACATGCGTGTTAATACCAACAAATGCAAAACTTTTCGTTTTATAAATGTCAGAATCCCATTATTTATAATTATAATACTAAAAACACTATTTTGGAAGCCCCTTTGTGGCGACTCGTTTACTTTAGTAAAAGATATGTGCGACTCGCCCATATTGGAGGTCTAGCAGCGTAACCAAGTAGAAAAAAGAAGAAAACAAAATATCAGAATAACAAGATAATATATTTTGAAGTATCAATATTTTATATATACAAAGTTAAAATGTTTATTTGTATAATCAAGAACTGAATACATATTCATTTATCATGGATTATTTTTAATATTATTATAGATGTATAGAAAGAATTAGTATATCATCTATAAATCGGAATCTGTTAACGAATACTAGGAGAAACCCCGATGTTGTACTGACAGCAGCTAATGGTTCAGTTATAAATACCTTCGGGAAGAAATTTTTGAAAATTGATTTAAACTTACGTAGGTTATTTCCTTTCGTTTTTAATATAGCAGATATAAATATCGCCATTATCGGAGCAGACTTTTTAGCTCATTTTGGCTTAGTTGTTGATTTGAAAAATGAATGTTTAATCGACAATATGACTAGTTTGTCAACATATTTATTTTCAAACAATGGTCCGTCACATTCTCCTAAGTTATTTAGCATATCAAATGAATTCACTGCATTACTTTTACAATTTCCTACTTTAATTAGCTCTCCAAATTACAATTTGCCCGTTAAACGTTCCGTTGAGCATCATATTGTTACTGAAGATCATTTACCTTTCTCACGCCCACGTAGGTTGGATAGCGTTAAATTCAAGATAGCTCAGGATGAATTCAATAATATGGTAGAATTAGGTATTTGTGTACCTTCTTCTTCTTCCGTTTCCTCACCATTGCATATGGTTGAAAAAAAAAGCTCCGACTGGAGGCCTTGTGGGGACTATCGTCATCTAAATTCAATTACTGTTCCTGACAGATACCCGTTGCCCCACATCCATGATTTTAACTCGCAGTTGTATAATTGTGTTATTTTTTCAAAAATAGATTTGGTACGTGCTTATCACCAAATACCTGTCGCAAAAAGTGACGTTTTTAAAACAGCGATTACTACTCCTTTCGGTTTGTTTGAATTTGGGTGTATGCCTTTTGGCTTACGTAACGCCGGTCAAACTTTCCAACGTTTCATGAACGAAGTTTTAGTAGGTTTACCTTTTATTTTCGTCTATTTAGATGACATCCTGATTGCAAGTAAATCTAGTTCGGAACATTTAGAGCACTTGAACTTGTTTTTCAGAGGTTAGAATTGTACGGCATAAATATTAAACCATCAAAATGCATATTAGGTGTCAGTCATTTGACATTTTTAGGGCACAATATTTCTTCAGCCGGCATTTTACCTTCTTCTGAACGTGTTGATGTCATAAATAATTTTCCCTTACCTACTACAGTCAAACAACTTCAGCGTTTCATAGGTATGGTTAACTTTTATCATCGTTTCATACCTTCTTTTGCTGAAATCTTAATTCCTTTACATGCACTTTGTACTAGATTACTGCATGATAAAGTTAAAATAATAAATGATTGGCCTACCGACTGTCTTGACAGTTTTTCCAAAGCCAAAGCTTCTATAGCTGGTGCAACCTTTTTAGCACATCCACGTTGTGATGATACCTCGTTTTTATCGCTGACTGTTGATTGTTCTTATGTCTCTATGGGGGCAGTTCTTGAACAGCGCGATGACGAAGGTGTACTTGCCCCATTAGTCTTCTTCTCACGAAAGCTTACCTTGGCACAGACCAAATACAGTTCCTTTGACAAGGAACTTCTTTCTTTATTTACAGCGATTAAACATTTCAGATTTTTACTTGAAGGTCGCACATTTATTTGCTTTACTGACCATAAACCTTTGGTCAAAGCATTATTCACTAAAACTGAAAGATCTCCCAGGCAAACTAGACATTTAGAATTCATTGCTCAATTTGCCTGCGAAATCAGACATATCAAAGGAAAAAATAACATTGTTGCAGACACCTTATCACGTGAGCATGATACGTCTTCTTTACAACAATGCATTTCCCCAATTGTTACCCAAAAGTCTAACCTAGTTGATATTAACTTTGACTTAAATTTATTGAGCGAAGCTCAAGAAGATGATTCTGACCTTAAATTTTTATTATCAGATACTTCATCAAACATAAAGAGAACTTTTCATTTAAAGAAAATTAAAATTCCATATTCTGACAAGTTTATTTGGTGTGACGTTTCCCACACAAAACTTCGTCCTTACGTTCCGATTATTTATAGACGGACAATTTTTGATATTTTTAATGGTTTATCTCACCCTGGTATCAAAGCGACTAGAACGTTAGTTTCTAAAAATTATTTTTGGCCCAAAATGTCTTCAGATTGTAATCTCTGAGCAAAAACTTGCATTAGCTGTCAAACTAGTAAAGTGACAAGACATACAAGGAGTCCCATAGCTAACTTTGATATTCCTAAAGGACGCTTCGACCACATACATATAGATTTAATAGGACCATTACCTCCTTCCAAAGGTTGTTCTTATATTCTTACTGCGATCGAACGTTTTACTAGATGTAGTAACTCATCAAAATATTCAGTGTATAACAAAGTGTATAACAAAGAAGATTCAACAGTTAGAAATATTTTTAAGTGATCATAATACAGATGTATTATTATTAAGTGAGCATTGGCAGTCTGATGATGAAATAGACTTAATCAGCCTACAAGGTTTTAATCTATGTGCCTCATTTTGTCGATCTAAACAAAAACATGGTGGAGTGGCGATTTTTTGTAGAAATAATTTTAATTTTAAACATGTATATCAATGTAAGGATTTATCATTGGTTAATATTTTTGAATGTTGTGGTGTTGAAATTATAGGCTATGATATTGTTGTGATAGTAGTATACCGACCTCCAAATGGTGATCTCAATATATTTCTTGAACTGTTTGGTAAACTTCTAGATATATTTTTACATAGTAATAAGTTTTTAATAGTAGGTGGCGATTTTAATATCGATTTTAATGTAAATAATCATGTTCTACGTGAATTGTTAAATATCTTAAACTGCAATAACATGTGCTTAACCTTCCATGAACCGACTCGAGTTACTACTACATCTAGTAAATGTATTGATAATATTATGGTTAATGATAAAGGGGCAATCTCTGAGGCAAATATAATTAAAAATAATTTGTCAGATCACTTTGCACAGCAAATTATAACCTCCTTAGATAGAGTAGTAGAGAATGAGATTCACTACAAACGTTTTTTTAATGATAACAATATCACAAATTTTTGCACTTATCTAAAAAACACAAGCTGGGACGAGGTTTGGGCCACTCAAGATTGTAATATGGCCTTTAATTCATTTATGGACACTATTTCATATTATTTCGAAATTTGTTTTCCTATATCTAAAATTAATAATAAAAAATTTAATAGACCACAAGTAAATATAAAAAGCCCAGAAATAATTGATGCCAGAAGTAGAGTTCAACTTTTTGCTGATCTTAGTAGAAAATATCCTCAGTTTAAAGAACAATTTAAAATCGTTAATAATGAATATCGACAATTATTATCTTCAGCTTACATTAATAAAAATGATCAGTTAGTATCAAAAGCAAAAAACAAAAGTAAAGCCATGTGGAATATAATAAATAACAGTCTAGGTAAATCCAAAAAGAATAACTTGCAGATCGAAATAGAGGATAATGGCAAAATTCTAAATCCTAATGAATGTGCTGAGGTCTTCAACGAATTTTTTATATCTGCCGCTAAAAATGCAGTAGCAAATATGTCAAAGGATATAGATCATCACTATCTGGAATCATGTTTAAAGCCCTCTAGAGGAATCAGCCTATCGCCAAGTGTATCAAAGGTCTTTGAATCTGCAATTAATATACAGCTTTTAAGTTTCCTTACAATTAATAACATGCTCTCCCAAAGTCAACATGGGTTTACTAAACAAAAAAGTATAGACTCGGCACTCAGTGATTTTGTAAATGGAATAGTGAGCGCACTAGACAAATCAGAAGTTGCCATGGGGCTATTTGTAGATTTCTCTAAAGCGTTTGACTGTGTCGATCATTCTCTACTATTAACTAATTAGAAAAATATGGAGTTAGAGGTGTTGCTTATGAATGGTTTAATTCCTATCTGTCAAACCGCGTTCAGCAGGTTAAAATTAAGGACTCACTTTCATCATTAGCTGCTGTTAATACAGGAGTCCCTCAGGGATCCATATTGGGCCCAACGTTATTTATTATTTTTATTAACGATATGTTAAATTATTTAGAACATCCATTATGTTCTATAGTATCATATGCAGATGATACTAATATTTTAATTAGATGTAATAACCTGACTGATGCGGAAAACTGTGCAATTTTAATGTATGCCAAAATTAGTAACTGGGCTGAGAAGAACAAATTATGCATTAACCATGAAAAGACAGCGATCATAGTTTTTAAAACATTTAAATCTAATCTGAATGTAAATGATGGCATAGTCTTAGATGGCCAAACTAATATCAATTACTCTTTGAACTCGAAAATGCTAGGGTTAAGGATAGATTGTCATCTTAAATGGTCTAGCCACATACAAGATGTCAGTACTAAATTATCTAAGGCATGCTATGCATTAGCTTTAACATCAAAGCAGTGCAGTTCATCTATTATAAGGCAATTATACTTTGCGTCATTTCACTCCAGCATTAGATATGCCATAGTCCATTGGGGTCTATCACCGGATGCACACAGCATTTTTATTTTACAAAAGCGAGCAGTACGTATTATGGCAAATTTAGGTTATAATGAATCTTGCAGAGATTCCTTTAAATCATTAAATATTCTAACCCTGATATCAGTTTATATTTATGAAATTTCCTGTTTTGTATACAAAAATAAAACAGCCTTTGTTGAAAATAAAGTTCAACATCTTCATAACACCAGGAAAAAAAACCTGCTGATACCACATAAGCACGAAACAGCACTTTATCAAAGAAGTCTCTTTTTTAATGGATGTAAGCTTTTCAATGCTTTACCTGAAAATGTAAAAAGTTTACCAACAATTTATAAATTCAAAACGGCTGTAAAATCGTTATTATTAAATAAAAATTGCTACACCATAGATGAATTCTTATCAAACACTTAAGAGTTTTTTTCTTTTTCTGCAAGTCAAACCTAAACCATTAATTGTATATATGACTTATATATATGTATGTATATTTGTGTGTTTTATGTATTAGTTTTTATCAATTATTGTTATTTTTATATTATAATTGTTTGTAATTATATAAGTATCTAAAAATTTTTTTATTAGATAAGCTACTTGTGACAAAATTTCTTAAACTTACACCTTGTAGTTTTCTGAAATGAATAAATATTATTATTATTATTATTATTATTATTATTATTATTATATTCTTACTGCGATCGAACGTTTTACTAGATGGCCCGAAGCTTATCCACTTCAGGATATTACTGCAGAAACTGTAACGCGTACGTTATTTCAGAATTATGTTTGTCGATTCGGTGTCCCTGTCACAGTGACAACCGATCAGGGCGTCCAATTTGAATCAAAACTGTTCAAAGAATTTTCAAAATTTTTGGGATTTCATAGAATTCGTATGACACCATATCATCCTTCCTCGAACGGAATGATTGAAAGGTTTAATAAATCTCTTAAAACTGCTCTGAGAGCTAAAACTTCTACACCAAATTGGGTAGATGAACTTCCTATCATACTATTAGCTCCCTAAAGATGATTTGCAATGTTCCTCCGCAGAACTCGTTTTTGGTCAAACTTTACGAATACCTGGTGAATTTTTTATTAAATCATATACTTGTCCGGATATTCCTTATTTTATTACTAAGTTACGTACTTCATTTAATAATTTAACGTTCATTCCACCTGTTCACCACGTTAATTACAAATCATTTGTCAGTCCAGACATCTCGAATTGTAGTTTTGTTTTCGTTCGGAAAGAACATTTTAAGAAATCTTTTACTCCACTGTATGATGGGCCGTTTAAAGTGTTGTCCCGTACAGACAAATTAATTACTTTTGTTAAAGGAACTAAAACTGTCACAGTAAATATTGATAGAATTAAGCCAGCATATTTACTGTCAGACAAATGCGATGTCACTGTAAAACCTGTTAAGAAGGTACGTTTGGCCATTGATACTTTGATTGATTGATTGTTCTTTTAACGGAAGGGGTATGTGTGGCGACTCGTTTACTTTAGTAAAAGATATGTGCGACTCGCCCAATTGGAGGTGTAGCAGCGTAACCAAGTAGAAAAAAGAAGAAAACAAAATATCAGAATAACAAGATAATATATTTTGAAGTATCAATATTTTATATATACAATGTTAAAAGGTTTATTTGTATAATCAAGAACTGAATACATATTCATTTATCATGGATTATTTTTAATATTATTATAGATGTATAGAAAGAATTAGTATATCATCTATACCCTTGTACATTGTGCGACCTTGGCGTCACCTTCGATAAAGATCTTAGCTTCGTAGATCATGTTAACAACATAACTCTCAAAGCCCTGAGACTGTTAGGCTTCATTAAAACGCATACACAGCAGATAAGCGATCCGCATGCTATAATGACCTTATATCACACTCTAGTCCGTAGTATCCTAGAATATAATAGCGTAATATGGTCGCCATACTATGCCTCTCGTATCGTTTAGAAACTGTGCATAATAGATTTACAAAATTTTATGTTTATAAAATGGAACTGCCATATCATACTTTTGATTCGCATATAAGATTAGAGATAACTGGGTTAAGGTCACTAGAAGATGGTAGGAAACTTGCCCTTCTCTATTTTCTACATAAGCTAATTAATGGATCTAGCGATTGTCCATCTCTTTTGAGTAACATTAATTTCCATGTTGCATCCTGTAACACCCGCCACAGAAGACTATTTTTTATCAGGCCTCATAGGACTAACTATGGACAACAAGCTTTTTTGTGACAGAATGGCGGCACCAACTTCAACAACAATTTTGCTGAGTACGACTTGTTTGGCACCAGCTTATATAGCCTTAAAAAAGCTGTTAAGAGTCAATAAACCCTTCCTACTATTGATTCATTTTCATTTTATTATTGTATTGCTCTTATATGTGCGTTAGGTATAGTCTTAAATAATTAGTAATAAGTTGCAATGTACCAACTGAAATTTTTATGTAATTCTGTAGTGTACAAATTTGAAATAAATAAATAAACAAATAAGCGATTTTTTCATGAATAATATGGTGGGCGCCAAATTCGCTAAGAATTTTAACATTTTGCGGTTTTGCTAAATTTAACATTAGATTATTGAAACTGTCACAGCTGTAATAATTTTCATTATTCGTAATGTTTATTATGAGCTACAAATAAATCATATTTATATAACTTTTAAAGATTCTTCTGTGCCAAAGTTTGGTTGACTTAAAAAGTTATATCTACACAGTTACTGCACCTGCCACGGATCTTGGCGAGTGACAAGGACGGTAGGGGAACATAGCGGCCTATTGGAGAACTGCACGTCCACTTCCTATAATTTATCAGTGTGCAATACCAACCATGATAGCGGTGTGTGCGCTGAGCCTATACCACTCTCTACATAGAGATTATCCTTTGCTCTCGAACACTTGTGGCGATTGCAGTATCACCTTGCCCTTGAATTTTATCTAATATTGTAATGTATAAGTTATCTTGAATCTCTTTAGCTCTTTTTAAAATTTGCATTTGTCTATTAGGAGTGTTAACTAAGATGAATTTCCTATTTCCCTTTCAATCCCTGTGTTCGCCACACAAAAGTACATCTTTATATTGGTAGTGTAAATAAACTTTTGCTTTTATTTTTAAAGAAAGTTATTCAGTCTTATTTGGAGATGGCTCTCTTTTTTTACATATAAAACATCCGCTTATAGGGCCCCTGGCACTAAAAATTGCAAAAGTATTTGCGACGGTAGGTGTTCATGCAGGAACTCTGGGCAGAAATGTAGCACCCTGTGTACAACTCAAAAGGGTGAAACATGTAGCAATACTAAATAAAAACACTGCAGAATGACTTTGAAGAAGATTTATAAAAACATTTTCGTTGTCGTTTGTATTTTTAGTTCAAAACATCTTCAAAAATTTGAATTTCTTTGTTTACTTTTAAATCAACCCCCTAACTCAAACACCTCTGGGGCGGTTATAGAAAAAAATGTAGGTTGCGTTATACATCAAACGGAAATTTTATCTGCAATAAAAATTACTTTATAAAATCAATCATTTTTGAGAATATAGACAAAATACAAAAAGTGCACATTTGTGGATGAAAAAAGGGAAGACTTTTAGTAAGTTAAATATGAACCCTCGCAGTATGTCTATATCATAAATTAGCTCATCCCTATTATTTTTTTATGGGTTTAGGCAAAATATTGCATAGATTGACTGGGATACGTAAGAAACTTCACTGTATTTTCCAGAATTTTAACGGCGTGTGCAGCATGCTTGGATGTACAGCAAACAGTACAGCATTATGTTTGCCTGGAATCATATTTTTAATTTGGAAAGTTTGTTTTTCTGAAAATTGGTATTTTGTTTTGGGATGTATCAACCTTTGTCACTGGATAATTGGTCAATTAAGGGTGTCTCAGAGTACCAGATGAATGCTGAAAGTGTGGATCTGTGCATGAATAGGTTTCATATATATGGTTATTGGTAGTGCTGAGCTGTGGCGATAGAGATAGGAATAACTTGGTGATCGCGACAAGTTTTCAGGAATGTATATAGTGTCACAAGTATACCCCTTCAGGGTAGGCAACACTAAATACATCTGTCAGACACTGGTAGAAATACGTTCTGGAACATTGGAGAAGGAGATTGAAACTTCTACACTGCTCTAGATGATGCTCACGTCATTTCTAGAAGCTCTAGAAGCAATTGATGGAGTATATAAGGTTGCATTCTCGGCGGGAAGGCAAGTTTGAATTGACAAGTAAGGTTAAAATTATGAAGTGAATACGAAGTGTAAATATCAAGCAATAGACATTGTTAAAGGATGTTTTTAGTCAGTAAAACTGTATTTTAGTTAATAGAAGTATTGTGAAGTATCCAGTAAATTATTTAATAAAGTGTGTTAGTGGTTATCTCGTTATAATTTTTGGAACCCACAGATTTTGCAAGGGTGGTTTCCTAGGGATGGAAACACGTCACAATAGGGTCAAATAGCAATCTGGTTTTAAGGAGGAGTGTACAATGCAATTTAGTTAGAGTATGAATTTCCTTCCATAGAGGCAAATTAAATGTTCCAAGAAATTTCCGCGGTTGCCAGTGTGAAAATTACTAGATTCTCTGGTTGAGCTGAGTTTGAAATCGTTGAAGTATCGACGTTGCAGTATCACCATGCCCTTGAATTTTATCTAATATTGTAACGCATTTTCATTTGTCTATTAGGAGTGTTAACTAAGGTTCCTGCTTTGGAATTGTTTCCGAAAAAAAAAGCATATGATGGACCGTCTATGGATCCTTCATCTCCCATCCCCTCCTTCCACACAATGCCGCCACTACAAATAACTCATCATACATCTATATTTCACATTTCGCTACACAACGATTGGCATACAAAAAAAAAAGGCCCCACTTCAATCCACAATCCAAGTGTACAGCCTTCAAACTGCAAATATTTGCAGTGGAATATTTTACTGAATATAAAAATTTCTTGACATACCTACCTCAACATATTGTTTTCCGCAATAATCACACGACAGTAATTTATGCCCAGTGTGATACTTCATGTGCTTCGACAAACTGGAAGCCCACTTAAATGCTTGTCCACACACAGAACAGAGATGAGGTTTGCCTATTATATTCCTCAACTCTCCTGTATGTTTCTTTTTGTGCTTGCTCAAATTGGAACTTTCTGCAAAGGACATATCGCACTGGTCACACTGATGTGGTTTTTGTTCCAGGTGGATTTTCAAATGGCGTTTTAAGATTCTCGCTTCAGCAAAACCCTTATCACAAACATTGCAGATGTAGATTAAGTCTTTTGGGTGTGTCATCATATGGACCTGTTGGGCAAAAACTGATTTCAATTGTGCATTTTTATACAGTGTGTCCCAGGATAGATGTAACAAAAGGTGTAATGGACCAAAAATTTTGGAATTTTGGAACGGTATTTGGGGATTGAGTCCTGTTTGTTGTAAAACTAAAGTATACCAAAAACGACTTGATTTGGTGTTCTACAGGGTGTTTTATAAGCAAAGTTGTAAAAATCACCACTAATAAAGCACCTTTATTTTTCAAAATATAGAAAAATTCCACTAAGAAAAGTTATTTAGAATGCAATTTTATACCACTATACCAAATTTCAGGAATATAAAATTATTTTTTTGAAACTTCCCATTTTTCCAATAAATTAGTATTTTATTTTGAACCATTCAATTAAAACGGCACAGAAATTATTTTTTATATTCAATATTTTATTTACCAATAGCCTACTTTTTGAGATGATTAACATTTGCTCCTACACAACTTTAAATATGAATTCAACTCTTAATTCGCAAAAAATGGGAAGTTTCAAAAAATAATTTTATATTCCTGAAATTTGGTATAGAGGTATAAAATTGCATTCTAAATAACTTTTCTTAGTGGAATTTTTTCACATTTAAAAAAATAAAGGTACTTTATTAGTGGTGATTTTTACAACTTTGCTTATAAGACACCCTGTAGAACACCAAATAAAGTCATTTTTGGTATACTTTAGTTTTACAACAAGCAGGACTCAATCCCCAAATGCCATTCCAAAATTCCAAAATTTTTGGTCCACTACACCTCTTGTTACATCTATCCTGGGACACACTGTATATAGAACCATAATTTTTAAGTAGCATGTACTAGATATTTCAAGTTATTGGTAATAAAATTACACTGAAAAAATTACCTCTTGTACTATTAATAAATGCCAATTACTAACAAAAGTTTATTAAAGACATGATTCTATTTATTAATGCAATGTACAGTTGTTCATTAATTTATAACTCTGTTTGTTGATTCAACGTAGTGGCATTTATTGTATTAAAAAATACTTTCACATTAGTTGACTAAAATATTTATTAAAAAAAGGAATTATTTATGAATTCCATGCACCTTTTCACTGAATATATTACGGTTTGCAATTTACCGGAAATTTTAATAACTGGTAAATCAGTATGCATAAAAATGTAAATAACCGGTTAACCGGTAATTTTTTTAGAATTAATGATTAGGGTGGCGAAAATGGAAATTGTTTTTTTTTTCCATGTATAAAATTATCTAAATTTAACAAAAAACATTTTTATATACGTATAATTAATATAATGAACAAACAAAAGGTTTTTTTATCAAAAGGAAAAAATATAAATGAAATACATTAAATAAATAAATATTCTGTAAATAACAAAAATATCAACTTAAATAACAAAAACCGCTGCCCAACGAATCACTACTTCCACATCCAAATTTTCTATCCAAGTCTCTCACAATGAAAAAAATTTGTATGTGGAAATAATTGTTTATGGAACTTTAATAATATAATATTTGAAATCCTCTACCCCAAAAACCCATAAAACGATACCCCACATCGGTAGTGGGGTGGGGGTGGTGATAGGGGGTAGTGGGAGGTGGATGAAGTAAAAAAATATTTTGGGGTTTTTGGTTCTTGTACACAGTACACACAGTAAATCACAATCTTTTCTCATCCCCTTTAATAATGGGTGGGGGTGGTAAAAAATTTTTTGAGACATTAGCTTCTCTTGTATACAGGGTGTCCCGAAACTCCCGCCTTCCCCTTTAGGTGCTAATTCTCCATGCAAAAATAGTAAGAAAAGTTCCTATAAACATGTGTCCGGAAATGCTTCCTAAGTAAAAACACCTAAATAGGTGTTTTTACTAATTATCACGGAAATGATTTGGGACAACTTTATGAAACTTAGTTAACTTTTTTAGATTATTAAAGGTTATTGTTTTACAGTATTAGCCAAAATTAATTTTATCCAGGGGCGGAGAAACGAGGGGTCGGTGTTTTTTGTTTCTACATATTAATTTTTCCATTTGACATTTTTGGTATTTTAATCCCTGATTATGATTCCCTGGTTAATTCTGCATAAAAAAGGGCCTCTTTACAATTAGCCATATGGCAAGCCGTTTTCGAGTAAAAGCGGTCTAAACGAAATATTGCGTATTTGTTTGCTAAATGCGCATTATTTATTTTTCAAAGTAGGCGTGAAACAATAATCTTTATTAATCGAAAAAAGTTAACCAAGTTTCATAAAGTTGTCCCAAATCATTTCCGAGATAATTAGTAAAAACACCTATTTTTGCGCCATGCTTAGAGGGCCGTAGCTCCCTTAGGAAACATTTCCGGACACATGTTTATAGGAACTTTTCTTACTATTTTTGCTTGGAGAATTAGCACCTAAAGGGGAAGGCGGGAGTTTCGGGACACCCTGTATACTAAATACCAATTTTATTGACTCTTACCTGCTTCATTTACCTATTTACCTCCATTTACACCAATTTACCCCCCCCAAGACGGAACAGGATGAAAATATAAAGATTTCTCTTCATACTTCGTAATAAACAAATTTTAGCTAAAAACTTTCTTCAATAGAAGTGTAGCATTCATTTACTTACAAGAATATCTTTTTTTCAGTTTAATAACGCCAGCTGTTTTGCTAAAAACCGCTTTTTCCCAGTCAAGATTTTTAGTACAGTGCTTTTTAGTAGATAGTGCCACCTACAGCAGCATCTGCATCATGTAACCAACATAACCTTAAATTTTAAGTTTTTAAAGTTTATTCTCATTTTTAATGTTTGTATACGCATTTTTAGCTTAGAGCCATACTGGCTAGTTGAAAATATGGGAACCAGGCAGAAATATTAATAACAACTGCATAATACTCTTAAACCTTAAGAAACACATATTTTTGAGGTTAGCTGTGACGTCAAGTGCAGATGCCCTATAATAGCCACACTGCCTACCCTTCACCCCACTTCAGGTTTAGCTTTACCGATGAAACTTTGTGATTGGTGTTGTCTCTTCTTAATATATAAAATCAAATTAAAAAATACTTTCACATTAGTCGATGTAAAATATTTATTAAAAAAGGGAATTATTTATGAATGCCATGAACCTTTTCATTGAATATATAAAAACATTTACCAATTTCTACGGACAAGTTTTATAAGATATATTCGTGATATTAATATATAAAATCATTACCCTAATAGCGCACGATGTCCGCCGGACGTCCGTTTTATGTCCATTTAATGTACTGACGTCCATGGACATAAATTGGACGCCTACCGGACGTTTATCATCAGATTTACTTTCAAATTGTACGGAATGGATGTCCTCTGTACGTCCATTTTATGTACGGGAAGTATGTACATTTTATGTCCATATAGGGACAGGAGATGGACGTCCTTTAACGTCCAACATATGTGCCGCAACGGACGTCCTTCGGCAAGTACGCACATTTTAGGTCCCTATAGGGACAGCAGCAGGACGTATTTCGTAAACTGGTATTTCAATTTTACAATGTTTTTTTGTTTACATTTGACCGTTATTTCTGTAAAATTTGTATTTTATTTTTTATAGTAATTTGTAATTTATCATTAATAATTTAATTTTAATCTTTTTTGTAAATTATTAATGATATTATTTGATACTAAATATTTATTAAACATTCAAATACCTTCTATATTTTGAAATAAATAGTTATATATTAGTCAACTGTACAGTCTTTAAGTAAACACTAATAAGCCAAGTTGGTGGCCGAGTGAGAGAACATCGAGTTAGAAATCACGAGATCGACGGACTGCTCATTCCGGTTTTTTTTTTCTAAATAATTAGAATGTACAAAAATTGTCCCAAGTTGTGACATTTGCACGTCCTTGGGCTGCCCGTCGGATGTACTTTGGACCAAAAACGAACGTCCATCGGATGTACTGCATGTCCGTCGAGGAAGTCCTTCAGATGTCCACAGGACAATGTTGTGCTATTAGGGTAAGTAATAAATTTTTCGTTGTTTCAATATTAATATTTTATTTAAAAATAAACATCTTATTTCTGTTTACAAAATCACTGAAAAATATTATTTTGGGTATTCAGTAGATAATTGGTTTCTTTGAAAATTATCTGCTGAATACCCAAAATAATATTTTTAATTCATATTTTATTGATCTAACATAAGAAAAACATTAAGTGATTATGAGTATTGGTTAAATTAACAAACAGATTTACTAATATAATGTACCACAAAGTACAAAGTACATTGTTTTAATGACCGAAGTTTGTTGTATTGATGTATAGTATTCATTGATTAATGAACATTTTCATTGTATTAATACAACCATTTATTTTTCTCTATTTCTTATTGGGATGCTCTGCCACATATATTTTCTTCTAAACAATGTCTGAAATCTACAAAATAATACAATTAACCAGTATTTTACTGGAAAGTAACCTCTACGCCTGTGACTTTTACATCAAAGGATCAGTCAGAGGGTGGTTTTGACAAATAATGAATAAGGACAAAAAAATATAAAAATTACGTATTTTGCTGACGTTTCGGAAAACGAATCTGTTTCCTTTCTCAAAGCGTATTATAATGTTTGTGTGCTGTCAGCAAAATACGTCATTTTTATATATTTTTGTCCTTATTCATTATTTGTCAAAACCACCCTCTGACTGATCCTTTGACGTAAAAGTCACAGGCGTAGAGGTTACTTTCCAGTAAAATACTGGTTAATTGCATTATTTTGTCGATTTCAGACATTGTTTAGAAGAAAATATATGTGGCAGAGCATCCCAATAAGAAATAGAGAAAAATTAAGAAAATGCCACAACCAACATTTAGACAATAACCGTTTATTGTTTAGAAACCAACTGAATTACTGAACAATAATGTTTATCTTAATATATACGGTTTACATTATAACGACGAATCTCTTCTTTAAGTAAAGGGAGTCTAAGTATAGACTTGTAAAGCATGTTTTCCCCTTTTTTATACCATATTGACAATGCAGAGAGAGTTGTACTTGTGCATATTAGTCTAGGTGCCTGCGTACATAAATGCAATTTATACATATACTCGTATAACTTCTTGTAAGGCATAATTACGCCTAGTCTATCACTTTTTTCCTCTGTGAAAATTTTCGTAAATGCGGCGTTCCTCCTCGGCATGAAAAAGACAATTTCCACGGGTCGGACTGGAAAATCGGCAAATATATTTTATCGGACAATTTGAGAATTGAATTCTACAAATACTGTTCGACAAAAATTTTGAAACGTTAAGGGTGTCTACCACCCTAAACATAACATAACATAACCAAGGGCGAATCTAGAAATTTCAATAATTTTTTTCTCGTCTGTGGCGCATGGGACCCATACGAAATATGGGAAATAACATCTAGAGAAGCACTCCTCTAACGGCCCCTAAAAAGTTTTGAAAAAGCAATTTGCGAAAAAAATTTTCAAAATTCGAGTGCCCCCCCGAGCCAAGGGACTCCCGTTTAAAATTATTCTTTTTTGTCACATACATTTTACTTTTCATCAAAATCCAACAATAGATTTTGGAGTTTATGAAAATATTTCTATTACTAACTGAGATACAACGAATTGAAATTTTGTAATTTGTTAAATTATAATTTACTAAATTTCAGTTCATTGTATTTCAGTTAATAATGAAAATATTTTCATAAACTCCAAAACCTATTGTTGGATTTTGATGAAAAGTAAAATGTATATGACAAAAAAGAATAATTTTAAACGGGAGTCCCTTGGCTCGGGGAGGGGGGCACTCGAATTTTGAAAATTTTTTTCGCAAACTTTTTAGGGCCCGTTAGAGGAGTGCTTCTCTAGATGTTATTTCCCATATTTCGTATAGGTCCCCCTTGAACATAACTTGATTTTTCAAGTTTGCTTAATAAAAATATGTAGAATACAATTTTCGAATTGTCGGACAAAATATATTTGCCGATTTTCCAGTCCGACGTGTGGAAATCGTCTTTTTCATGCCGAGGAGGAATGCCGCGTTTACGAAAATTTTCGCAGAGGAAAAAAGTGATAGATTAGGCGCAATTATGCCGTACAAGAAGTTATATGAGGATATCTATAAATTCAATTCAATTCAATTCAATTCTTTATTCGTGTTAATACAATAAACTGTTTACACATGTCAAATTAGTAAGTAAAGTAATAAAAGTAATAAACTACAATAACGATGATGTGAACAAACTGACAATAAATGTAAAATATAAAATAGAAATAGTTGTTTCTTTTAAGTTCCTATTACAAAATCTGAAAAATTGTTATTACAAAATTCATTTAGTGAATAAAAACATTTATTGAGCAAATACTCCTTGATTTTATTTTTAAATAATCTTGGTTGCAGTTTTTGATATTACTTGGGAGGAGATTGAAAAATTTAGGTCCAAAATGGGAAATGCTTGTACGTGATTTATATACTCTATGATAATCTAAGTAAATACTGGAATTATTTCTAGTTTCATAATTATGTACATCGTTATGCATTAGATACCGCTCGCTGTTATTTTTTACGTACATAAGGCATTCAAGTATAAATAAATTGCATTTATGTACGCGGGCACCTAGACTATATGGCTTCTATCTTTACCCACACAGCACAGGATGGCCACGGGATATCCTAAAATGATCCCGTATATCCGATAAATGGATTGTTCATTTGGGATGTCGATAGGAAGTCCACTGGTTATCCTTTGGTCCTAATAACAGCCAAAACGGAGATATCCATTGGATAACCTACATGACTATCTGTAGGATAGCCTTTAGGGTTATTGATGTCCTATTTAAAACCTATATAGGGATAACTAAAGGCTATCCCTAGGGCCATCCATGGGTCAACTTGTTGGGCTAATTCTACTCCGTTATTATATATTCAAAATTTTTACTCTTCCACATCAACATGGACTTCAAATAAAATAATAAATAATAAAATAAATAATAACGAAATATCAACGAACATGATCATTGTTTTCAATTAACACATTTTTCGTCGATACATCGAAGTTTATAGATAATTAATAAACTCATTTATCAACCAATGCACAGATGTACGTTGATCCAATAAAATGTTTCATTGGCAGAATTTTAACACATTCATGGACAGACCCCCTTTAGCTGTCATGCCATCTGTGGCATAACACTGCTCTAGCAGAGTGTTACGCCAGTTACCCCATGAACGTATTAATGAATAAATTTGATGAATTTGTTTATTAATACGCTTTTTAATTTTATTTATGAACGATTTTTAATTAGTGTAATCAATCTTGGTAAAGTAATTGAATTTAACGTATTTACCTTAAGATCAATTTTTAAACTAAATGACAGTTCGCACTTTGAGCAAGGATACTTTAATTTTTCATGCTCTCCCTGATGGCTTTCTTCCATTTTTACGGAGTTATCAATATCGATATCTTGTTCTGAAGTTTCTATAGTGTAAATACCTTCTTTTACCTACAAGTAAGTAAATTAATATCGTAATCCTTAATTTTAAAATGTAAATATTACATCAAGACGTTCATTCTCACTGTATGCCACAAATTCTGGTATACCCTCTTCAATTACGACATTATTGACGTGGTCAGAAAACTGCAGCTGCTCTTGCAGCTCAGATTTAGTTTGCTGATGATCTGATATGGATTGGGCTAGCTGCTGCTGTAAAATAATGTGAAATACATAATCCACGTAACATTCATTTTCATTGGTTAAATAATTGTTAATATTAAAACGGGCAAAGCACCTTCACAACATTAATACGAGAGACTTTTTATGGATTTAGATAAGTACACCCCCGTACACATTTGTATTTTGCAGGCACAAAGCCAACCCATGCAGAACACCATTGTTGTCAAAGCTGTCATCGATATATTAATAATTACAGGCCGATCGCAGAGATCCTGGGATTCTCGAAAATATTTGACCATGCTCACCTAAATAGACTTAATATTTTCTTGGAGAAAACCAACATGGCTTCCAAAAAAATAAAAATACGAGTTCTGTCTCAGTTCTTTTCATAATAATATCACTAATAAGATTGATGCTGGCTAGTGCCCTGTTGAGGTATTCTGCGACCTCAGTATGGCGTTCGATTGCGTTGATCATAATTTGCTTCTATTCAAACTAAATAAATATGGTACTGAAGGCACAGTTTTAAACTGGATAAAGTGTTATTTGAATAACCAGTCTCAATATGTTCATCTAAGTTACATTACAGACAGATCCAAAAGATTTTCGCAGTCTGAAACCAAGAATGTTCAAACAGGAGTACTTCAGGGTTCCACAATAGGCCCTTTCTTTTCATACTTTATATTAATGATTCTATAAATTCAATACCAAATGCAAATTTAACCATATATGCATTTTGTAACGATGATACAGACTGGAAGATTTATGCAATGCTACTCTTTTTAATTTAAATACAAATGGTTCTCTAGCAACTCTTTATATTTTAACAATGAGAAAACTAACTGTTTATGTTATGTATAGTTTCATACTGCAAGCACAACATACGTGCTATAACCGAATAACTCATAAAGCCAGTCGAGCGAGTGCCATGACGCCATCCACGCCGTGCCATTTCAAATATGTTACGAATTGGAAATAAAATATTACAGTTAATATTAACGCCAGCACCCTAATTTTTTCACTATATACTTTGTACAGCACCATTTAAATACTTACAGAAAATGCAAAAATAAATTGTAAATTAAATATCACTAAATGAGCCCATTCTGTTTATTTATTTATTTTCGCTAATTTATAATATTGAGAGTTATTAAGTTTAGTTAGAACAAATATTTTATTTTTGTTTTTCCTATAAAAATTTTATTTTGTTCATATTTGAAACATTTTTTATGTCATTAATATTCTTTGCCTTTCTGGCAACAAATTGCTATAGAGTATATTAAATTAATATTTCTGTTTTTTTTAAACACATTTATTTGATATAAATAAATATCAAGCTACTAAATTTGGTTCAAAATTAATTGTCAATATTTAGTAAAATCTAGCCCTGTCCTCCTTCTCGAACCTCTACGATTAGGCAGAGGATGGCAAGGTTTTTTTGCATGACTTCTTTAGCCGACTATATCGAAGTGGAGAAGAGAACTATATATTATTCTATAAACATAGAAAAATAAAGATATAATTAAGTATACCTGGAATTCTGGTGATAAATACTGACGCAAGATACCATCAGATTTTTCACATTGTTGCTTGAAAGTATACGCTCTACTACACTGCAATACACACTGGACACACATGAGGTTTGGAAATCCATCACCTTCTGATACCTAAAATTAAAATAAGTCCAAACCCATTTTTAATCATACTTTGGAGCTAAGAGAACATGGTATCTTTTTTGTTTATGGATGGGTAATGAAATAATGAGAAACAGAAATTTTCATCATAATATTATGTTTTCCAATGAAGTAATCTTTTCTACCAATGCACAGTGAACCAAATTTTATAAAAAGTGGCCAAAAATACTTTCAACTTTGGAATTTCCCTTTGACATCTTGGGGATAGTTAAAGGAATGGTCAATGCATCTTTTCCAAGAATACAAAGGCTATTAGGCGATATCTCTATCTGGTAGGGGCTCGCAAACACGACCCTTTGTACAGCACCATTTCACTGGTATTACGCCTCATTTAATCACCAACTTTTGAAGAAATAGTGTGTACCTAAAACGTGATAGTTCAAAGTGAAATTTTTACAGCAACTTCTTTGAGGTATGTATTTTATTTTAATATATTGCATAAAGAAAGTTTTAAATTTAAAAACAGATAGAAGGTTTTTTTATTATAGGGTGTTTATTTGAAACTTTTACGAGTTGGTTCAAATTTGTGTAGAGCCACCAAAAAAATCTTACGTTTTCATGCCTTGAAAAAATATGTAAAAAATACCTTAGACATTTATAACAAACAAAAAAAATCGTAGGCAATGTCAAGCGAATTTTCGAAATTTTTTATTTTTTATAACGTGCGACACGTATTCCGCGAGCACCGGCAGCATCGCTCACTTGACGCAAGGGGATGCGGAATCAATTGTTAAATAACTTTTTATCTTTATAATATCCTTTGAAGTTATAATTAGTATTTATTATCAATAAAATTTGACCTGTTCAAGGAATGTTTCGAAAAAAATTCAGTTTTATAGTTATTTACTTATTTATTTATTTTGTTTTATTCTATATACTCTTACAACCCCTGAAATCGCCTCTGGGGTAAATATTTTTTAATTTTTTTTTATGGGTTAGTTAAGCGGTTTTCGAAAAAGTTAATTAATATGCCAATGTCTACACTAACAACCCCTAAAAGCAACCCCCGCTGGTAAATATATTTTTAATTAGTTTTTCGGTCTTATTCAAATAACTTGCTATGAAGTCCAACCGAAAAAAGCTGAAATACACAATTTTTCATAAAAGCGACCTTAATTGACCTTCAAGGAGATAACCCCTGTTGACATTTATTTTTTAAATTATTTTTCTCCCATTATGTTGCTGATGTTTGATTGATGTTTATGATTGTTAATCAGCCTATGACAAAATTAGATTTTTTGCCACTTTTTGAAATTTTCGGCCCACTGTGAACAGGACAGTTTCGTTACATGTTCAATATTGTAGAATTTCGAATCATTGTTAATATTTTGTTACCTAAAGTAACTGTGCTGTTACTTATCGTGGAATAATAGGCCCATATTTTTTTATATAGGTAATGTTAATCAGCACACATATCTGGATATGTTGAGACATAGTTTAATTGATTTACCTCTTGATTACCTACCTGCAATCAACCCTAATAGCACAGGACATCCAATGGATGTCCGATTAAGATCCAGTTACTGTACAAATGTCCATGGACATTGGATGAACGTCCTATGGATGCTTATTTTATGTACGTACAAGGACGTCCTTTACGGGGTATTGAATGGATATTCTAGGGACGTCCATTTACTGTACATGAATGTACAAATACTTTATGTTCCTGCTTGGACAACTAATGGATGTCCCGCTAAAGCCCATTTATTGTACAAACGTTCATGGTAAATAAATGTCCCATAATTGTACCTTTTATGTACATAAAGGACATCTTCTATGGACGTCCATTTATAATGTACCTACATAAAAGAAAGCACATTTTATGTTCCTATTTGAACAACTAGTAAATGTCCCATTAAAGTCCATTTATTGTACAAATATGCACAGAAGATAAATGGATGTCGCCTAATTGTCCATTTTATGTATGTAAAACGATATCATCTGTATATGTTTTATTTGTTCCTACGTGGACATGGACCGTGTAATGTCCATTACACACTTTATATTTTTTTCATTTGGAAGATGCTGGCAAATATAAATATTCTTTTAAATATACCCACTAATGGACATTGAAACTTGCACGTTCATCTTATTTATTTTTGTACTTTTAAATTCTTCCTTTGCTGGAAGGTTTCAGCAAACTTGAAAAAAATAAAAATACAGCTGAAATTTTGTGGCAAAGTTAATTTTACAAATATATTTGAAAGTTGTGGCTGCAACTTAGGTACGATAATTTGCTACGAATTGCCAAATTGCAAGTGAGATAATCAGTCAAAGTTAATTTTGCAAATAAAATGAAATTTGACTCTGCAAAATCCAAAGCGCTGTCTATTTTAACTTAAACCATGAGAAAGTGAACAAAACGGTAAGTTCGAGGTTAGGTTATATATTTTCGACGACAATGAAGAACTTCAAGTATGTTTACCCAGTAAACGCGGAGAGGTAATATATACATATAAAATACATAACTTTGAATATATCAGTTACGTAGCAGGCAATATACATTCTCATAAGATATTATGGCTCTATGTCAGCAACATCGACATGTATCACTTATGTATATAATACGTGTGTTTGTAACTTGTCTGATATATTACGACTATGTATTTCATACATCTCTTAATAATATGTAAAATGTATCAGATACATTTAAGATATGTAACTGCCCACATATATAATACATAACATCAGTAGCGGCTGGTGAAATTTCAATAATTTTTTTCTCGTCTGTGGCGCATGGGACCCATACGAAATAATGGAAATAACATCTAGAGAAGCGTTTCTCTAATGACCCCTAAAAATTTTAAAAAAGCAGTTTGCGAAAAAAAGTTTCAAAATTCGGTTGCTCTCCCTGATCTAGGGGCTTCGAACTGAAATTTTGTAATTTGTTAAATTGTAAATTACAAAATTTCAGTTCGTTGTATCCCAGTTAGTAATGAAAATATTTTCATAAACTACAAAACCTATTGTTGTATTTTTATGAAAAGTCAAATGTATATCACAAAAAAAATAATTTTAAACAGAAGCCCCTAGACCAGGGGGAGCAACCGAATTTTGAAAAATGTTTTCGCAAACTGCTTTTTCAAAATTTTTTAGGGGTCGTTAGAGAAGCGCTTCTCTAGATGTTATTTCCCATATTTCGAAATTTCACCAGCCGCCACTGCACTGTATTAATGTTGAATTTTTATTTAAAGATTTGTCTGTTTTAAATCAAGTAAAAATTTTTACTTAGGCATCTTTTTGTAAAATTAAAAATAAAAAAATTGTTGCTCTATTTCTTAATTCCAAGAATACACTGAATTAATATTGAAGTTTTAGTTACAGATTTGTCCGATTTAAATCTAGTAAAAATTATTCTAAAATTAAAAAAAAAACTCAATCCAGTGATATTCTGTAAGCGTCGTATATATGCAACACCAACGACATATCAATGTATTCTGTGTTGCCTATACTTAGGCACAGTACAGCTTTAAAATAGTGGGAATAGGAGATATAGAAATATCTATTTTTTTTTAAATTGAATTATGGTCGGAATTATATGACATATGACCCTAGACCCTACATTGCGTGCAGCATTTATTACACGTATTTTGTGATGTGATTTTGCATCATCCAAAAACTACTTAACCAAACTTTTTACAAGCCCGATTTCAAAATAAACTATACGTGTCGCTGCCGTTTATTTGTAATATGTTACAGGTATATTCATACGTAATAAGCATTTACGCAGAGTAAGGACTTTAACAGATAGTTAAGTTCTTTACTCTCATTTAGTATATTTTTATAGGAATTGAAAACAAAGAATCGATAATAGTCAGTTGCTGCATCTCTTTCTGTACTGTTAAAGTGAATGCATGTTAGAATGGAACGGGGCATACAACAAACGTCTTACAAAAAACATAATCACCTCTACAGAAGCAAACGAATGCAACATTTGGTCCAAACAGGCTCCAAATAAAGGTCGCATATCTCCTTTTTCCGTTAGACACGCCCTACATATTTTATCTAGCTGCAATGGGGCCGTTAAATAAACGCTCATATCCATTTTGGGTAAACGAAAACACAGACGTTTAGTTTTGACACAAACGTAAGTCTGCTATCACTACCACTCACTTCACAAAATGGCAGTTGAACTGCTCCACGAAATATGTTTTGCGTTTTCAACATGGGAAGACGAATAGAAACAGCGCAAAGTATCGCGCAGCTTGTAGAAGTATTCTTTCTGTACGCGGCTTATTCAAATTAGTAGTGGCTTTATGTTACGATTTATAAAATCATTTAAAAATGTCTTTTTATTAATAAAATATTTGATGGTTTGGTTCATTATGAGTAAATTAATAAATTTTTCATGTCATTATTCTCTCGTAAACACAAAATCACGGTTATGACCAAAGCACAGTGGTCCGAAAATTTCAAAAAGTGGCCAAAAATCCAATTTTGTTAAAAATCGATTAACAATCACATATGTAATGAGGGAAAAATAATTTAAAAAATAAATATCCTCAGGGGTGGCTTTTAGGGGTTGTTTTTCTGAAAAATGGTGTATTTCAGCTTTTTTCGGTTTGACGTTATAGCAAAAACCGTTTAAATAAGACAGACAACCTAAATAAAAATATATTTACCATCGGGAGTTGCTTTTAGGGGTTGTTAGTGTAGAAATTGACATATTATTTATTTTTTTTCAGTTTAACGTTATCAAAAACCGCTTAATTAACAAAGAAAAAAAATATATAAATAAATATTTACAAACAGGGGCGATTTTTAGGGGTTGTAAGAGTATATAAAATGGCACATTACACAAGACAGATAGAATAGTAACATTTTGCTCTAAAATTATAATAAATTAAGCCTAGTTTATACGTCTCTGAAGATCGCCCTGTATGACGGATATTGTCGAATTTCAATAGGGAATATTCTACCATGCTATTTTACATACGTGCTAAATTTGAAACAAAAATATTAAGTCTAACGGAAGTTATCGTGTTTACAAGAAACGGTCTACACACATACATACACCCCCACATACACACACGCACACACATACACTCATACATACAGACCCGCAGGCATTTTTTTATTCGATATTTGAATTCAACCTGTTATGAAACGGATTTTCATACACAATTTTTTTTTCTACCATTATTATTAAAAATTATGGTCCGGTTTTAATACATCATGCATCTATTTAATTAAATCAAATCTAATATATAAAAATCTCGTGTCACAGTGTTTATTATCGAACTCCTCCGAAACGGCTTGACCGATTTTTATGAAATTTTTGGTGTATATTTGGTAGGTCTGAGAATAGGCTATTTTTTATACCCCTAGGTGATAAGGGTGGCCCTATCCAGAAATTTTATTTTTATTTTTTGGACAAAAATATATAATTTATATGGCAAAACAACGTTTGCTGGGTCAGCTAGTACGTATATAACTATAGAACTGAATTTTTTTTTAAACATTCCTTGGACGGGACGGGACCATTTTTATTGATAATAAATACTGATTAAAAAAGGATATTATAAATATAAAAAGTTATTTAACAATAATTGATTCTGCATCCTCTTGCGTCAAGTGATCGATGCTGCCGGTGCTCGCGGAATACATGTTGCACGTTATTAAAAATCCAAAATTCCGAAAATCCACTTGAGATTGCCTAATTTTTTTTTTGTTTGTTATAAAGATGTCTAAGGCATTTTTTACGTATTTTTCCAAGGCATGATAACGTAAGATTTGTTTCGTAGCTCTACACAAATCTGGACCTACTCGTAAAAGTTTCTGATAAACACCCTATAATAAAACAACCTTCTATCTATTTTTAAATTCAAAACTTTCTTTATGCAATATATTAAAATAAAGTACATACCTCAAAGAAGCTGCTGTAAAAATTTCACTTTGAATTATCACGTTTTAGGCACACACTCTCTCTTCAAAAGTTGGTGATTAAATGAGACGTAATACCGGTGAAACAGTGCTATATAAAGGGTCGTGTTTGCAAGCCCCTAGCAGGTAGAGATATCGCCTAATAGCCTTTGTATTCTTGGAAAAGATGCATTGACCATTCTTTTAACTGCCCCCAAAGTATCAAAGTGAAATTCGAAAGTTGAAAAAAAGCATTTTTGGCCACTTTTTGAAATTTTCCGACCACTGTGCAAAGCAAACATATTTTATAGATGTTAATCTACTCTTATTAGGTTATATACTAATGAACTACTTTTGAACAATTAATAGTATCCATAAACAAATAGCATGAGTTATGAGTGAGTTATTAAATAAATCACTATATAGCCAATCACCGTCATCTTCAAGCCTAGCTTGTCCAATCGACGTAATAGTCAGGGAGATAGCAACAGATTTTTCAACAGTAAAATCACAAGAGCTTTTTCTTTTATCGGAAAAATTTCTCTTTGTAACGAAATAATTTTGCCAATCAGTGATTTTATAGGAAAAATTGATATGAAAAAATCGCGAGACCGGAGGTCGAGCGATTTTGTCAAATGTCAGTTTTTCGAGCAAAATTACTGATTGGCAAAATTTTGAGTTAAAAAGAAATTTATCCATAAAAGAAAAGCTCGAGTATTTTTTGGCAAATAAATTAACGACAGAATATGACTCCATAAATTGTCTCTATATTGACGATTTCGTGTTTTTTTTTGTGGATTGAGGAATTGATTTTTCTTTTTTTTGTAATTTGTTCAGTCGAAATTTTCCCAAAACGACTCATATGTTTCCACAATACTTAAAAATTATAGCAGTACAGATTTTAAAGTGACGTGCGACTACTAGATGTACTCTGCTTTTGAGGAATAGGCATTTTTATCGGGTATTAATAATACACAAAAGGTCGATTTTCTCCGGGTAAATTTTTTTTTGACAAAAACCTGTTTTCCCATGAAAATTATTCGAGAATTAAGGGCATGGAAAAATCGCGACACGAAGTGGAGCGATTTTTCCTATGTCCCTTAATTCTAGCATAATTTTCATGGAAAACAGGTTTTTCTACTGGCACTTGAGTCGTCACCTGAGTTTTCCATTATTATCCTGTACTATGAACTGTTGAGGAACGCAGAGGTGACAATTCATCTGACAAAATTACGAGTATCCGTATCCTTGTGTCCTTATTTTATTTTTTAATTTTTGCCATGATAAATAAATAATTATTTTGTTGCAAAATCAATTCAAACTAGTACAACACATTATTCTGAACAAAAAATGAAGAAAACATTTTTTTCATTTAAGAATCAGATAAAAATTATTTTTAGTTGAAAAAATTGTTAAATTATGACCTTCTTTGGCAAATATCTCATTAAAATTTTTTGTGCCCGTGGAGACTTTTGATCGACATATCATAAACTACCACTGTGCAAAGTTTCGCTCCTGGGAGAGAAAGCCAAATTACATATAAAAGGTGCGGAGTCCTTTGAAAAGAAGTCTAATGAATCTCTATTATTTATTTTTCACTTCACACTGCACCTGAGATTTTATACGTTTCACTTTCTGATAAAAATAGAAAGTGTAACGATGAGACTTATTTTTACCTTTCGCACACTTCATTTGTATATTGACACCATGAATTATTCAACTATACTACATTAACAGCTTCTCTCAATGATGGAAATAATCTTCAGATAACAACTAAACCACCCACCTAGATATTGTAGATTGTTTAATGGGGGTCGCTTGGCCCTGGATTGGCCTGCCTTTCTTCACCTCGACCTAAAAGGTCTTTTGTGAATTACCCTGCAACTATTTGATGTCCAGGATTCCAAGACTTTTTGCAAAGCTTGCAATTTTCCTGGGAGCTAATTTCCCTATGTCTTCAGGCGTTAATTCCGCCTGTTCTAGGTACTTTAGCCTAATTCGGATTAGTACCTTGCATTCACAAAGCATATGTTCTGCAGTTTCAGTTGCAGCTTCGCAGTATCTGCATTTGTCATCTTCTGCCATGCCCATATTCTTGAGATGCTATCTCAAGGGGCAATGGCCAGTTAGAAGGCCTGTGATCAGCTTTAAGTCGGACTTTTCAAGTTCGAGAAGCCTTGTGGCATTCTTTGTTGAATAGGTTATGAACCTTTTCGCTAGTCTTTGGCCTGAAGTATTCCTCCAGTAGGACTTCTTTTGTTCTTTTTCCCATTTTAGGACCTCCTCCGTTATGTGTCCCTTAGATAAGCTACAGAATGGTTCGGGTCCCTTCTCTAGCGAGGCTATCAGCGAATTTGTTACCTTCTATTCCCTAACCTAATTGTTGAAATAACCCAAATAATACGAATTTTACAAGTAGGTTAAATGGGGGTTAGCTTCTGGATTATTATTTTATAGTCAAGTTCACTTTGAGGTTGATTTGCCAGGTTACCGCTACCAAGTTTAAAATTTATTTCTTCAGAGTAATTTTAACGTCAGTTTAAGAATAATTGTCTTAATAGTTGAAATCAGGTAGATAAGCTAGGTAGAATTTATCGACCTATTACTTCAAAGGAGTGTAATAAAAGTGACCAAATAGGTTGCTATTTAGGTACCTACATTACGAATTTCCAACAAAATCCACATAGTAAGATGTTCTACTATTAGGAATATTTTGTCGCTAAAAAGGTAAATAGTACCTAATTATATTACCTATTTGGCCTTATTGGAAATTTATCTTGATTTTTGGTAGATATTTTTAGTAGTTTTTCACTCGCTGCTTTCATTAAATGTACTTTCAAAGAAAATTGTGTATGAGGTAGGTTAACTGGTATTTTACGTAAACTGAAATCCAAACTAAGATCAATTGGTAAAGTCAATTTTACGTCATTTTTTAATAAGTAAATTCCTCTTTTACACAAAAATGTTTGTGTACTGGAGCAGGGCCGGCGGAAGAGGTGGGTAGTACTACCCACCTGAAAAATCTGTAGGTGGGGAATTATCCACCTGAAAACTTATTATTCTACACTATTAATATGTTTTTTTAAGAATTTCTCTGCACTACCCACCTGGATTGATCACGTTTCGCTGGCCCTGTACTGGAGAAAACAAACCAGTAATAGATATAAATATTTATTTAAATAATCAATAAAAATATGTACAATAAATATATGAACAAATGCTAAAAAATCACTCATTCATATGAGATATTCAGTCCATTTTCACATAACAAGATTGTATTTTATACAAATCGGCAAAATGGTAGGACCATGAGTCAATTATAAAGTGTAGGAGTAGTTGATATTGTTAAATAATATACAGGGTATCCCTGGCTGGGGCTACCTCGACCACAAATGGACTTAAATTTTAATTGTTTGGCAAAAAATCACTCTATGAAAAATGTTGCTTGTTGAAAAAAATACATCTGTTTAGAATTTATTTAGCAAGCAAAATTTTGGATAAAGAATGACTTCTTGTCGGTCATTCTTTATCCAAAATTTAGGTCCATTTGTGGTATAGGTATCCTCATCGGGGGTACCCTGTATTTACAATAAGTTCAAACTTTGCATTAGATGTTTGTCATTTTCAAACATTTCTTTGGCGCCATCATATTTGTATTGTTGATGTATTTTTATGAAGCGTTTTAAAGTTTGACATATTTATATCTTGTTGCCAAGATCGAACCATATTTTTCTTACTATTTCTTTTTGACAGATTCAGGCAATAAAAAGAAAAAAAAAATCATCATGAGGTTTCAGCATGAAGGTTAATAATTGCCGAAATACTTTTGAATAAAAATAGTGTTCCATTTAAAAAAAATTGAGTAATAACGGTTTAAAAATGTAAAAGTGAAATGACGATCAAATCTATGAAAATACATTTTTGGCAGATTTTACTGTTGACCGCCACAAATGCATTATTTTTTGGAAAAAGTGGAATACTAAATGCCTGGATAGAGAATTAAGAATCAAATACAAAAATAAGGGTGTTTCATTCAAAAAATCCCGGCATTCGCCTGCCACCACGCTGTAGATTTTAAAATGATTTTAGAATATACAATTTTTTTCTGAGACAATTTGCCAATTTTCAAAGTTGAGGACAGATGACCGTTCACCTGCTCCACTGACTCATCCTGTAGAATATTCCAGGAGGGGGGCGGAAACTTCGGTGTGAAGCTGCCGTTGAAGTAGTTTCCACAAGTACCAAAACAGATGTATATTATTATTTGACACTCACCTCGCCAACCATCTGGAGACGATTAAAACTCAACTGTTTTATCGTCTCCAGATGATGCCAACATGGTTGACGAAACGTGCGTCGAGTGATAGTATTCAAGCATTGTGGTGTTTGTGGAAACTAATTGGCACCAAGAATTATTTCAACATGCCCACAAAGCCAAAAAATATTTGAAACTTATCACGTTTAATCAGTTAACAATATCACAATTAGATTTTATAATATGTAATTCTGTGTAGATTTATTTTTATGTTAAAAATTATATATACAAAAGTTTAAACGATTTAACTTCGTTACAGATATGATATCGGTACTTTTGTCAGACGAAGTGTAACAAATGTAAAGAAGAAGAAAGAATACTTTATGTTGACTTTGACATGGCTCTGTAACCTGACTACAACAAAATATTTTTGTAATGGTATAGCTTCACGAGGAAAAACAAAAACTGTACAATATACCGATCACAAAAATGAAATATTCGTTGAAGTCAAGGCGTACTCTTTAGCAGGGATGTAACGGAGCTGCGTTTCTGATACTGCATCTGCAGAACATCTGCTTTGGTTAAACATCTGATTCTGCATCAGCATCCTCGTTCATGCAAGAGGAGTTTTGTAACGGATGTTCAAATACAAATGAGCACATTTCGTTTCAAAAAATAGGTAATCCTAAACTTTAAAAAAATTAGATAATTTTTTATCTTGCCACTAGACTCGGAAGAAAATATTTAGGAATATCAAAAGTTAAACTTAGTGTATAATAATTACATAAATGATGAAACATGGCGATTTTTTGAAAAAATAGGAAATCGGCATGTTTGGTCACATAGATGCCAAATGACCTCCTGTACCTCCCTGTTCAGAGTTGGCATTGCTTTACCAAACACTCTGTATATTTAAATCGTATAGGTTGAGAATTAAAAAACAGCTACTATGCCTTTTGTGGTATATATTTTGTTTTTATTTTGTATGTGTTAGTTGTAATATATATTAATCCTTAATCATAAACTGTATAGTTTCTTGGGAATAAAAAGTTATTATTATTATTATTATTATTATATTGTATTTTTAATATCACAAAAAGTTTGTTTGAATTTGAAAAAAACATCTTTATCTGCATCCGTATCTGCATTCGCATCCGTAAGTATCACTTTCTGACCTCCGCATCCGCGTCCGTTACAACCAGCTCCGTTACATCACCGCTCCTTAACATTACAAATAGTTTTCGTGAATGCACATCCTGAGTTTCACCTGATATCGCATAAAGCACATACTGTTCATTTTTATAAGCGAGTTTTCTCTGACTTGAAATCGATTTTATGTGCTAATGAATATTTACAAGAGAAAAAAAGTTAATTAAAATGGAATTTGAATTGGAACGGACTGCCCTGGAAACTCTGGAAATGATGGAAGTTGGGCATGTTGCCTCTTCCTGCTTCCGGGTCTAGAGGGTCTTCTCCGTTATCGAATTGTCTTCTTTTTTCCTCATCAGTTAGTACCTAAAAAGTTATATGGATAAGCCACAAATTTATAGCTTGAAGGAGAATAAATTATTATCATGGATGTCCAAATCTCATTACATATAACTATTTTTCAATCAAATAAAATCAAATAATAGTTATTTAAGTACAAGTGCACTTTTTTTGGTCGAGAATAGAGTTTGCAATCCGAGGCCCTCAGGGCCGAGGTTTGCAAGTATTCAAGACCAAAAAATCGCACTGTACGACCCCCGATGCATATTATATTTTTCGCCATATTATATTTTTACCCATGAATCATTAAACTAGAAAAAACTTGAGGAAAACTACAATTATTTGAGTAAGATTATAGTTATTATAGGTTATAGTAAGCAAATAGTAAAGGTAGCGATGCTTGGCAACCTTAAATAAATAGTATATTAATTTACAAGGGAAGTAAGGAAGATTTACACTACCGAGGTTGTGGTTTGAATTCTGAGCATTAGCGAGGCATTCGGACAGTCGAGGTAGGGTAAATTCCTACTTCCCATGTAAAGTACATAATTTTTTTTACTATCGGTACATGCTTTATTAACACTTACCTCTTTCGCAGCCGCAATGTCGATAAACTTCTTCTCCGCGATCTTTTTCATCTTCTCATCATTCTGGTAATTATCTGGGTGCCACTTCTGCGCCATCTTCCTGTAAGCCTTCACGATCTCCTTTTTCGTTGCCGATCTTTTAACTTCTAAAATCTTATAGTAGTCCCTCCTTTCAGCTTGTTTTTGCCTATTCTCCGCTTTAGTCAGTCCCTCTTTCGCCCTCTCAAAGTGAGAATCGACTTCCAGAGCAGACTTATAGTCTCTGACAGCGTCATCGTACATTTCCGTCTGTAAATAAGCCTCGGCACGATCACAATAAACATTGGGGTCTTCGTTTAACGCCAAGGCTTCCGTACAAACAGTAATAGCTTCGGTGCTCTGTTCATCGTTTGAGTAGCATGCGCACAATATCCTCTTGGCTTCATATATGATGTTCGGCATGTTCTTTTCGTTCTTTAAAACTTTGTTTGCCGCATCTATGCCATCCGCATAGTTTTTGTTTTCTAAGGCTGTCTCGGCCTCGACTAGGAACTTCTCTATTTTCTTGATTTTTTTGTAGTACGGGAAGCAGTCCTTAAAGAGATATTTATTCATGTGAGACAATATTGTAATATAACAACAAAGGTTTATGAAGTGATTATGATGTTCATAATTTTTAAGTCTTTTTTGAAGGAGGTTCAATTATTTTTTTTAAAATGTTTGTTCTTAATACAATTATAAAACACATGTAATATTCTGCATTTTGGAAAAAAATTGTCCCCCAATGAGTCGCTGCTAGGATTTTCAATCCCGGGACGGGATTAGGCTTTGGGGATTACAATTTCAAATCCCGGAATTTCCCGGGATCCTGGGAAATTTCCAGGCTCAAAATACATTGTCAAATATTAACATAAAATTAAAACTAACAATTAGTAATTAGTAAGTAAAGTAATAAAAACAATAAAACTACAATAACGATGATGTGAACAAAGTAACAATAAACAATTAATGTAAAATATAAAATGGAAATTGTTGTAACTTTAAGTTCCTGTTATATATTATATTATACAATAACATGAAGCAAACGAATCAGTAAAGCCGCTTATATCAAATTTTGATTGAAAACAACATTTCCGAGAATTCCAAGCGTACTCCAATCCTGAAGAATGCGCGGGATTGATTTTTGAAATCACGGGATTGAAAACCCTAGTCGCTGCACTTAAACAATAAGCGATTGAAATTTTGAAGTTTTTTATATAAATTTCCTGATTTTTCGATAAATTTTCCAAATTCCCTGATTTTTCCGTGACATTTTTAGGCAACCTCAAATTCCCGGATTTTTCCTGGTTTTCCAGCTAGCTACCTAACTTTAGTAACTTTGGTTACGGTTGATTTACCTTGTGTTCGGGGTCTAGTTTGAGACACTCCCTGATGGATTTTAGAGCTTCTGTGGCATGACCCATTTTGTACAACATCTGTGCCAACTTAAAGTACCCATCGGTATTGTCACTCTGGAGTTTTGTCGAAGATTTGATATCTTGTATGGCAGATAATTCATCTCCGTTCAGCATGTGTAATTCGGAGCGGAATTCGTATAAGTCGGCAGCCCACGGGCTCACTTCTAGTACCTCAGAGATGTAATGGATTGCAGTTGGGTAGTCATTGTGGCCATAGTAATATTCAGCGGTGCGCTTTTTTTCCTTTGTTGGGTCGATTTTTTGGATTGATTCGTTTGCGTCTGCGTTGTATGGATCTAACTTTAACTGAAAAAAAAGTGAATTCCAATATATCAAGCGGTACACAACTTCTCTAATGATACATGGTAGATTATTTATATTTACATATTTTATTAATCTCTTAATAACACAGAACATAACCAACAAAGTGTTGGCACGTACAGGGGAATTTTTGTTTTTTGGACATTCATGCTTTGGATTTTGGGCTCCGCTGCTGGATTATTAATATGGGCATTTAAGTACTTACAACATTATAAAAATCTAATTGTGCTAAATCATAATGGGCTTGTTTCAAATGAATATTCCCTCTACTAATCCTAGCGGCTGTAAAATCTGGCTTAATTTCTAGTACACGATCCAAGTCACTTAATGCATTTTTCGATTTTCCTAGTGCTAGATACACAGTTCCTCTTTTGAAATAAGTGAGGTAGTTGTTCGGATCGCCCTCTAAAAAAAATATGTCAGTGTTTGTCAAGCTTTAAAATAAAATTACACCAGGTACATGAGGAAGAGTGCTCAAAGTTTGTGCTAACCAAGGTTTCTATACAGCGTGGGGAAGCTCTTTTCTTCTTCTGTCATATCTTCAAGTTCCCACTTAATACCGTGTAAGCGTAACTCGCCATCTTGAAAAAATGGTGGAAATCGGGCTTCTAGATAATGAACTATATCTCGACCATTTGAACTGCTTTTTTCTTTTAATCGATAGCTTATAAAGTGATGAAAAAGAAAGGTCCTATGACTTATCCGTTAGATGTACGATTTCTTCATCAAAAATATAAAAAACGATATTTTCACAATTTCAGTATTTCAGAAGCACTTTTCAGACAATCTATTACTTAAGCAACCATTTTAGGGTTGGTTTTATAGGTTCCGTTTATCTTCAATCTGATGGTTAATTCTAAATTTTGTCAAAAAAGAACGTTTTATAATCATCAGTAACTGCCAATCTTAAGTTCAAACTCCAAACGGTAGACGGGGTACCGCTTAAATTGCAAACTTAGGTTTGTGCACCTGTACATTGTATTAGCAATAGACTTGTTCAAAAACCCTGCATTATCTGCACCAGTGCAGATAATAGCAGATAGAGTAAGACTATACTTAAGTTGAAGAGAGACCTATTTGTACTGGTGCTGGAGCTTTTTAAACAAACATAAACTCGCTGTAATATAATGTACAAATTACTTATCCTATATTCCGTAAAGTAAAAAATGGACATTTTCGATATTTTTGAGGACATTTTATCAAGCGATGAAGAAGGTGCTATCAATACAATAAAAGCACTCTTGCATTCGATTATGTATTTCACTAATTCAATTAATAACTTTATATCGCTATCGTTGAAATTCCTAGACCTATTATTATTCATCGTAAAAAGTCAAAGTAACAGTAATGAAGATGACCTCCATCTTCACCATGTCACTATGCTACCAACCTGTATTTACCATTACCAACCAACAAAATGGTGATAGCACTAACGACCTTGACAAGCACCTATAAAACGGTATTTTCAAAACATTAAAATCTGCAGTTTAATCCTCCAGTAAAACTTCAGTTGAAACCTCTTGTTAAACTCTGGTTTAATCTCCTATAAAACCGGTCCTTAATGTATAAAAATACAATCGATGATTATTCCCCTAAACTAGGTAGGTACATTTGATTATACCTTTTCAAATATTGCTCCTTATCTACCGTAATTTTCTCATTATTACAAGCATATCCACATCACAAATATCCCCTCTGATGTGGTCATAACAACATTCATTCCTCCAGTTTGTCTTCAAGTCACATTTGCTTAAGTTGGTAATGGAACACTGTGTAAATTTCCAAAAAATACAGTGAGGGTACAGTGGTCTCCGTAAGTCGTTGACTGAGCACCTTTATTAATGAGTGTGTAACGGGGTAATGGGGAAGAATTAATTACTAACTAATATTCTGAGAAAAATTGTTCCCTTCAAGCTAAAATAAACTCTTCAGACTTTCAAACTTTCAGTTCTGAACAAGGTGTACCACAGGGCTCTTCCTTGTCACTCATTCTTTACAATCTCTTCTGCCATGATTTATACAGCTTTCAGTTCAACAACCCTGACCATTTTCAGAAAAATTCATACATTCTCTAATATGCTGATGATGTAGCACTCATGACTCACAATAATAATCTTATACATACAATGTCAAATCTATAAGTACTTATGAAAGCTGCTTACAGGTATACAAGGTATACACTGTGGAGACAAAGTATTAATCCCTCCAAATCACAACGAATTATTTTCAATCACATACCAAACGGCAGATCTCTCACAATTTCCATCAACAATAAAACGATACATCCCACAAGTGCTAAATATCTTGGACTCGACCTAAACTCTCACACAATTCTTAGAAAAAAAGAAATTATTTTCGCAGTTGACCTATAAAAAGAACAGGATTAGTTCAGTAATGGCAAGTAGAATATACAAATCAATATGCAGACTCGTACTCGAATACGGCCATGTATTATTTATAAACTGAAACAATCCAGATAAAAAGAACATACATGTTGTTGAAACTCCAGCAATAAGAAAAATCACGAAAATTTGGCAGCAAAGAAATTCTCTATATAATCCCCCAACAATACCCTTTATCAATCAACTACAACAGTCTTCAGCAAGAGTATGGAACAAGACGATCCATCAAGTTCTTGTTGATGCTGGATATATATATTCAGAGCAGAAATATTCCATGTCTGTACACATTCACAGTCGATGGTAAATTTTGCTACATACTTATATATGTTGATGATCTAATCATAACTAGAAAACAAGTTGAATTACTGTTTTTAATATCAAAAACTTTGGAGATATTTGAAATTATTTTGGACAAGTCAATAGGAATTCTTATGGTAATTTCTCAATCAATCAAACTTTATACATTATGAAGAATATTAATGGCTTTGGATTGGCTGATGCAAAACCATCCAAAGTACCAATAAAGGAGAAGACATGGAAAGGTTGATAAGAAATGATTAATACAGTCAATTGGTTGGGTACCTATTGTACATGTCAGATAATACAAGGCCGGACATATAGGCAACTGTATCCATTCTAGAGTAAAAGGTTATATAGCCAACTCAAGAGGACTGGAACGAGTTAAAATGTATTCTTAAGTACCTGAAAGGAATCGCAAATTTATTGTTATCTCTAGGTAATGTTGAAAGAGAAACAAGTCTAGTTGGATACGTAGATGCGAATTGGGCAGAAAATAAAATGAACAGAAAATCAAACAGTGGATATGCCTTTACTTTCTTTGACAGTGTGGTTAGTTGGTGCTCCAAGAAATAAATGTGTGGCTCTATCATCTACCGAAGCTGAATTTTTGGCATTATCAGAGGCACGCGAGGAGGCAATATGGATCTGACGTATACTGGAAGATTTCAATCAACCAGTTAAAGAACGCACTATGATTTTCGAAAATAATCAAAGCTGCTTAAAGCTTATTGAGGAAGAGAAATTATCTGGTTGCTCGAAGTATATTGACGTGAAATATCATTTTGTCAAAGACTCTGTGGAAAAAGGAGTGGTTACATGAGTTGCTCGAATGAAAACATGGTTGCCGCCTTAACGAAACCATCACCAGCAAGTCGGATTCAGAAGCTACGAGAAGAATGTGGTTTTATGCAATTAGACTGAGAAGGAGTGTTGGAGTATTAATATTAATAACATTCTACTTTGCACTAATTGTACAATTATATTTAGAGTTACCAAAAGGAAATTTAATATTATTTATTCAATATAATATCACAAAATCCCATATCCTTCCAACAGATTCGCAAAGTCTACTTATAACTTCGACATACTTAACAAGCTTTACATTACACGAGCCAGACATATCATCAAAACATAAATTTCTGGACGTTAATTTATATATTGTTATCTCGTCGTTAATAAATAGCAATAAAATTGATTAAATTGATGATCAATTTTTTTTTAAACCGGTGATAACAAGAAGGTGGAAAAAAATAAATACAACACATAGACACAGAACCTCAAATTAGTGTAGAGTATTATCGGTGATGCCTTCTGGTTGCGATACAACGCCATATATTTTCTGTTGTTTGAAGTAGGCTAAAATTTTCATCTCTGTATGAGCTGAAACTGAAGATAAAACCTGCTATCATATCTGCCATACAATAAAACTATAGCGAAACATACTTCAATTTAGCTAGTCTACCACTAAGAGAGGATGCCTTTAAACCAACATATTTTAAGACAAACAAACATTTTCAAACGTGTGCAATTCATTTCTACTCTTTATTCTATTTGGTTCTCTAGGATGTATCGCCAGATTATGGGTGGAATATAGTTGGCACTAAATTATCTCTGGTCATTATGACCCATGATCAGGTTCCACAAGATTTGCTACAACTATGGCAAGTATGTGGATGGGTGTCAAGAAAAATGTAAATGTGTCGCTATTTGGAAATGCTCCGCACTTTGTATGATTTGTCACGTCCTTGATTTCAAATTATCCACTTTTGTAGAGGATTCAAATGTAAATTATATTTTGTTTATGGTGATCAGCCTTATTTCTTTCTTCTTGTTGCCTAATATAGGCACCTTAGACACAATTTTCTAAATATCGAGAAAACGAGAATTGTGATTTATTCAATTTTTTTTCACACGAACGGTTCGTTTCACAGAACTGTCACATGGTCTTTTTTATAACATCTTATGCACTCTCAATTTTATACATTTAAATGGTTTCTCAACCGAAACGTACTTCTGAAATACTGAAATTTCGCAAATGTTGTTCTTCATATTTTTGGCGTGGAAATCGTAAATCTAACAGATAAGCCATAAGGACTTCCGTTTTACAGCACTTTAAGAGCTTTCCATGAAAAAAAGCAGTAAATGGTCAAGTGTGTCGTGAGACATAGGCCGTTATTTGGATGCCCGGTTTTAGCCATTTTTTCAAGACGGAGTTTATGGGATTAAGTGGAAACTTCAGCATGTCATAGAGGAAAAAGGAGCTTTCCAAAGACGTATAGAAATCTTAGTGAGCACTCACCTATAAGCCCTGTACTCATTTTACTTAAACATACTTACCTACTGCCGAATGATAGTGGCTAAGAGCATCCCCTAATTGTCCTTTAGCTAAATACTGTTTACCTAATTCTAAATGTTTCTCAATTTCTGCCTGACTCGTACACTCTGAAACTACAATTAAAAAAATAAATTAAAATATCAAGACAATCTTTTAGGTTATTTTACCTTCAAGTAACATTTCTAAAACGAATAAAAATAAATAAGGTGCTAACTTTAGCACAACGTTTTTCTGTATCGTACAGTCCATATGGTTTAATAATTTATTATTGTTACACATTTTCGTGTTAAATACATTAAATAGCTTATAGTAAAATTATCTAAATAAATCCATTCTGACAAACACAGTTCACGAAACCACGATTCGTGGTTCGATTTGATTGGACCAACACAGCTGTGAATAGCACACACATGCGTAATGCAAATAGTTGTGGAGGTCGGATTGCAGCGACAAAACGTCAAGTTCAGGGTTGGCTGTAGGATGTACCGCCGTTAGCTCGTATGTCAGATTGCAATTCCAGGACCGTATTTTGTGTAGATTTACTTCGTTTATAGATTTTAAATCTGGAAGTGTGTACAGACATACGATTTTGTATAATCTTATTTTAAGACTGTTCGCATACGCTCTTATATTTACCAGGAAATTATTTAAAATAAAATCTTGTTTATAAATTCACGCTACGAAGAATCTGCTATTCCTTTAGAGACGACCTTCATATTCATATTATTTTTTCATAGAAATTACTTTAACAGAATGAAAATAAATATAATATCATTACGTTTATTGACTGCCGCAATGTTAAAAAATAGAAAATCCCACTGGCCACCAAAATATTTTATTTAACTGATTTGATTACTATCAGTCTGTCTCTGTCCAAGACTCCTGCGTAGGTACAGGCGGCCATTTTACTATATCAATTCGCTGCGACACCACTTTGGGTATAAGCGACAGTCAACGTGTTAAATGCGGTCCCGACCGACCAGCACACTGCCATACATATCTTAAAGCACATGCCGCTCCAGTTTTAAGATTCCAATTTCCATTACTTCACATGCTAGATGTATAGTGGCAAATAAACACATTCGTAGGTAGTGATGATATGTACAGTTCCTTTTCTTAAAATTAAAGGCACATATAAAAGATAGTGATAAGATAGTGATAAATTGTACTGTTTCTTTATTTTAAGTCGCTGGCATCATATATAAGAGTCTTTTCCTTAGTGACGATTGGTACAGTTTTCTCTGTTAAATTAGTAGTCCATGTAATAAAGCCGGTGCAGCAAAAACAGGGCGGTACCGATGAATAATTCTTATAAAAATTTTTTTGTTTGTATAATATCACAATTATTCATTGATGTTTTCCACAAAAATATAGTTGCCGCCACGTGTTGGAATATTTACGGTCAAATTGCGGATTTGAGCTGTTAAGATCGATTCAAAAGATCGATTTTAAATCGATTTATTCAATATCGTATATTATAAAATTTCCTAAAACACTCATTTTAAGATTTTTTCACGGTAAGCTGTTTCAAGTAAACTGTTCGTTACCCAACATACACGTGATCTTTAGAACATTATTAGTAATATATGAACAACCCAAGCAGCAATTTTAGTAGTTTCTACGTAGTAGTTACCATTAGTGGAACTTTAAAGGTTTCCGGAACTAAGGATTGTTACGTAATGGGAACCATCCTTCTACTAAGCATTCACCAAAATGGGGAATAATAATTACGTAGCAAGTTACTATTCCGGTACTTCTACCGTTACCGTGTCGAGGACTAGGTTATTACGTAAACGGGATGTAACCAAGTAGTAGAAATGACTAACTTTTGGAACAGCTCAGCTGACCGAAATGAGAGCGCAAACTATATATTTGGCTCTCTGTTATTCGAACAGCAAATTAATGACTTACTGAGTTTGGGCACATGATATGTCCAAGGTCCAAGTTAAGGTGATTATATACAACCTGCATAAGCATATATTATAAATCATGATGTTTTGCATTTACCCTGGGTGTGGATATTAAAACCGCCACTTGTTTTCTGTAAAATGTTATCATGATGCTTCGATAAAAAAGACGCCCCCTCGAGAAAATGTTTTTTTCGGAAAAATTTTTTTTTTACAAAAATTATGTGTACAAGCAAAACTGCAAAATTTTTTATGGAAAACGTTTTTTTTTTAAATTTTATATATTATAAAGTAATAATCTATTTAGAAAACATATTTGTAAATGACCATAATAAAAAGAAATTTTTTTATTGAATTATATATTTATCTGTCAATATGGCGTCTTCATTCAACAACAGAAAAATGGCGATTTTAATTGTAGTAACTTAGAGGTTGCAAAAACCAAAATTATTTCCCTACAAGTTACATTTCCCATAAAGTAGCAGATGCCACCAACGTTATAGTTGTTGCTACTTTAAAAGTGGTGACGGAAACTACAACAATTTCACTGTGTAGTTATATTTACCTAGATGTAGCAAATGGGACCATGACGGTATAAGATCTTGGTAACTATTGCTATCAACTTATTTTCATGTTGGTACAATTGGCAGATACGAGATAGGTAATTTTTTTTTAATTGGCAACACGGTAATAACTGTTAAAGTGTCACTGTGTGTGATGTGGACAAGGACACGAATGTGGATTAAAAATAACAATTATTATATTTTTACCAAGTACTTTTTATTATCTGATATTAATTAAGTTGTTAATAAATTTGTGCAAATAAAATATTTGTTTTTTTACTGAAAACGATGTGCAATGTATGTCTTGTAAATATATTTATTAACGTAAGGTGTGTAATAGTGATAATGAAAAAAATACATGAGTTTTCATATTTTAGTGATCAGTTTACATTTAATTTCATTCAAAAAATAGTAAGTAAGTATTTATTTGAATAGGAAAATCCTAATATACAAATTCACTTTTCTAATGTAATTGCAAAGAATCATAATTTATACATAAATAAATAATACACGCACTTACACACTCAGACTAATACATATACAAATAAATTAAAAAATAACGAGGAAAAAATACCTATATAAAACAAGTGGAGTTGATCAATCGACTTTATGTAGCTTACAATTTTACGTTTGAATAAGGTAGAGAGATAGATTCCTTTCATCCTCTGGCAACTTGTTATATTGATCGAGGCCTTTTTTTTTAACTGTTTAACGTCGGCCTATTTCCGCTACCAGGGCCTATCACCGACGCCAGGAGACGAGCTACCCCCAACCTGGAAATTTTGCCGAACCTCTTCCCTTAAGAAGAGTAGGGATCTTTTACTTGCCTAACATTTAATAGACAAGGGACCGCCTGCTTTACATCCCCTCCGAAGGATGGTATATCCACTACGTAATCCTCGTCTGAAATTACGTAACTTCCGAGTATACACTGATATACAAGCCTCTAGAAGGTGGGACGAGAACGCTGTATTTCCCAAGATGGGAGCCCATCCAAGTACTAACCGCGCTCGACGTTGCTTCAACGGAATATCGACTGATATTCACATTGAAGTCGCCTCTACGCTCGTCCCCATCGAGGCCTTTATATAACATAATTTTCCTAGCTTGACTTAGATTTTGTCTTGGTATATAAAATTTGTTGTTATTTCTTGTGTGGTGTTATGTATTTGGTTTGCATAAAATATAAACTTATTTAAATACTTGGGTATTAAGTTATTTAAAATTTTGAAAATAAATACCATAGCCATGGAAAGCATCTTTTACAGACAGCCACTGAAGAGAAGAAAGCATATGTTGGATTGAGGTATATATCGGCTGCATTTCAAAATCACTCTCATTCCTCTATTCTGTAGTTTCTGAAGGGAAGTTATTTTATTTAAATCGAAGGAATATAATAGACTGGCACAGTAATTGACGATTTGCACGAAAGAAAGTTCAGTAAAAAGTGTCATGGCGCACAGTATAATGGTATCACTGTAATTCACTGTCATAACATCGTTTTCATTATCTTTAATGTTAAACCTGCTTCCATTGAATATAAATAGTCTTTATTAGGTTGTTTCGTAGTCTACAATATTTAAAAAATGTCGAATTATGCAATTTGTCAAACACTGTTTCCAACTCTCAGTTTACTAGAAGAGTCGGCAGCAGTGATTGACAAATTGCATAATTTGACATTTTTTTAAATATTGTAGACTACGAAACAACCTAATAAAGATGATTTATATTCAGTGGAAGTAGGTTTAACATTAAAGATAATGAAAACAATGTTATGATTATTATATTATAGGTATTTAATTGTTGCAAAGTTTGGAAATTAGACGAGTTGGTCAACAAGTGCAGTGAATTACAGTGATACCATTATACTGTGCGCCATGACACTTTTTACCAAACTTTCTTTCATGCAAATCGTCAATCGAAATGAGGCTGGATAATGGTGTTGTAAACTGTTATTTTTGTCGTCACTGATAACTTTTGAGATATTCTAGAAAAGAAATATAGTTTTTTTGTTATTTTTTTTTGTATATATATTCAGTTCAATTTATTGTACAGAAACAATGTCTTATGCCGTTTATACCGAAATTGTTCGTTCCCCATCGACACAATATTTATTAAATTTGGAGTTTTTAATCGGCAAATTCATTTAATATGCTCAGTGGATCACTAACTGAACTATGGGTCAATCTGTGTTTTAAAGACAAGTTGTAACTTTCGTGCAAGTACACAGTATCACTAATATCACTGCAGACTGTTATAGTTTTCGATTACTTTTCTCCTTGTGTTGATGGGAACACTTTTGCACTTGTTGCCAAAGATGATGGTTTTGCTGTGGAGAAATAATCTTTCATGTTTGCATGAAGAATCACTATTTCTATTATTGTTTAACTGTTTCTTCAGTTTTCTATAAAACGTTGATGAGTGCCGATAAACTTTATTTCGCTTTTACTGAGCATTTCAGATGACGCCATTTTATTCAATGCCAATAATTATATAAATTGTCTTAAAAGTTAATATTACTTTATAGTAGATTTTCAAGGTATATGTAACTTTGTAGTAATTTTCAATTAGTGGGGAGCAGTAAAAATAACTTCAGGGCCCCTATGTTCGTAGAAATAACCTCACTTTTACTCGAGATGTCACTAATAAGTTAGACAACTTTGGAGTTCCAGAAAATTTCCCAACAACGTACCAGGGACTTAAAATTGCACACTTGAAGTTATCGTTACTTTGAAGTGGTCCTTTGGTAATGCTGTGCGGTCGGCATTACTACCAATTTTCACTTTGCAGTTGAGGATGCTTCAAAGTAATGCGGAGTAGTATCCGCGATGTTGCAGATTCTGTAGCAGTTACTTGAAAGTGTTATAACTATACAATGCTTGAATTCAGTAGAATCTACATAATTGTCACTACAAATGCATACCACAAAGTGAATATTACCCTAAAATCACAAATTTAGTAAGAGTTATGTCATTCCTACTATATTAAAGTTCCGATGCCTCAGATGCCAGTTCCCATCACTTTGAGTGCTGCTTGGGAAGTGCATAAAGTGGTACTTTTTTCACGAATGGGAAGTTTGACGCACGAGCCGCAGGTGGTAAGTGCGGCAACCCCATGACTGAAACCCATGAATGAAAAAAGGCACTTTATGCATGAGTTTTATACAATACTTTTTTTACGACTCCCTTTAATTTCCATATTTACACAAATAAATTTCAAAATTATCTTATAAACGTCAAAAAACAAATCCATAATTTGGCATTTCTAAAGCGAAGATCGTGAAACAACTTCAATTGTTTTCAATGCCCTCTTAGATCCGGCTATACATAAGTATGAAATAATGATATACTTTTTTCACATTTTTTTTAATATTACCATAAACATGTGTTTTACGCACAAAAAATAATGGAAGAGTACAGTTTTTTGACAGTCGTAGAAAGAAGTATTTTAAAGTGCCTCTACACCTGTGGATATAGGCGTAATTCGGGATGGGCAAGGGTAGGCAACTACCAGTGGCGGCTGGTGAAATTTCAATATTTTTTTTCTCGTCTGTGGCGCATGGGACCCATACGAAACTTGGGAAATAACATCTAGAGAAGCACTTCTCTAATGACCCTTAAAAAATTTTGAAAAAGCAGTTTGCGAAAAAATTTTTGAAAATTCGCTAGCCTCCCCTGGGTCTAGGGACCCCTGTTTACTTTTATTTTTTTTTGTCATATGCATTTGACTTTTCATAAAAATGCATCGACAGATTTTGGAGTTTGTGAAAATATTTTCATTACTAACTGAGATACAACGAATTGAAATATTGTAATTTGTTAAATTGTAAATTACAAAATTTCAGTTCATTGTATTTCAGTTAGTAATGAAAATATTTTCACAAACTCTAAAATCTGTCGATGCATTTTTATGAAAAGTCAAATGCATATGACAAAAAAAAATAAAAGTAAACAGGGGTCCCTAGACCCAGGGGAGGCTAGCAAATTTTCAAAAATTTTTTCGCAAACTGCTTTTTCAAAATTTTTTAGGGGTCATTAGAGAAGTGCTTCTCTAGATGTTATTTCCCAAATTTCGTATGGGTCCCATGCGCCACAGACGAGAAAAAAAATATTGAAATTTCACCAGCCGCCGCTGGCAACTACCCACCCAGTATTTTGAAAGAGCATTAAATTGTCTAAGGCAAATATGGCGAATTCCGAAATTCTTCCGGAAAAAATAATAAGTATGGCAATTACGCCAATCAAGTTAAATCCTTGCCAACCCAATAAAAATGCTGAAATTACGCCAATGCCTGTGGACGTTGAAAGATCGTTTTCGAAGTATTTTTGACAAGAGACTATCACACAACTCCGATTTGATTGAAATTTGCTAGAGGAAGATCCCTCCCAGGCAGCAAGGTGACGTCATTATGACGTCGTTTTTTCGGCATTAATTACGTCAATTTCACCTTTAGCATTGTAACGGGTAAATAGTACTTTTTGGGGCGAACCCTGTATGCATGGTTCCTTTTTGGTATACCTTACCTTGTCCTGTACATAAGTGGTAGGAACATTTCTTCATTGAGCGCATAGGAGCGACACAACACATTTATAATTATATCTTTATGGTATAAAGTTTGATTCGATTAATTTAAGGAAGTAGCATGTTACCTTATTATTACTATACCTATTGGAAGAATGTTCGACTCCCTCATGGTACTAGGAACCTTCAGAGTTTGTTTGGTAATTAGCATGGCTCATAGTGCTTAAATTAATTTGTTGATAAATTGTTGGCGTATGCGGGCGTCTAAAACAGGGCAAAGCAGTAGTGAAACCTTTTCCCAGTATTGTAAAAATGTAGGCAGTAGGTGCCGCGTAACGTTGTATGCGTTTTCCATCACTTTATGCCTGGGATTATTTACATGAAAGTCATAAGTTTCTCAGTTAACATTTGTTTACGCCAATTTTCGGACAGAAACAGCCATGTTAGTTGTTTACGTTTAGTTTAGAATTAGGTTATCGGCTAAGCGCACTGCCGGTATAGGGTGAGCGCGTCATTGCGCGATGTATTAATTTTAAATACCAATTGTTTTTCATTACGGGTTTCCAACGTACATGGATTCGGTTGCAGAAAAAAGGGTTTGGAAGGAAGTAACGGCCATTTAAGAAGCTGTTGGGGCACCGAGCACATGGCTAGAGAATTTTGTTAGATTATATTTAAAAGAAGGGCCATTCTGCGAGAAGATTTGCCGGCCTAATTTACGTATAGCTAATTTACGTATAGCTAACTTACGTTTGGTTAATTTGCACATGGCTAACTTGCATTTTGTAATTTGCACCTTGGAATTTTCGAATTCATAACTCGTATCCTGTAGACTTGCTGTTTAATATTTAATGATTGTATGATCCTGGATCTATGTAATTTGAGCTGTAATACGGTTATATGGTTGGAAGCGCTGTGTGATTCAATTATTCAACCGGCTATTGGATAACCACGGTCGCACGTGAAGCATGCCGCCCGGCCGCTGAGTCGCTTACCCTGATGAGAACACATGGTTGTAGCACATGGTTGTAACACGTTATGTAAATAAGGAATTGCCCTGGATGTCCATGGTACTGTGAGGTGTCGACAAATTAAAAATAAGGTCAGACTGTTTTTTCTATTTACTCAGAAACGGCGACGTGAAATTCCAGCCTCTGATTTTACAATAAACGTCGTGTGAGACGACGGCGTTGAACTATAAAATTTACCAAACTTTTCAAAGAATTTGTTTGCTAAATTACTAAGCCAATTTTACACCTAATTTAAGTCAGATAATTTCGTTAATATTACGACTTTTAATAAGTTCCACAGTTACTGTGAACCGCAAATAGTACTATTTGAGGGGGACAAAAAGCGGACCATTTGTGAAATTAAATGAATTAAGTATTAAGCATTTTGATGCTCGTAGAGCACATTCTTACCCCATAAGGATACCTTATTGTGATACATTTTTATTATTAAATCTAATTTGAGGACCCAACCTTTGACTTTATTTTTTTTGCAACACCCGCAAACCCAAAAGGCTAGGATAGGCATTTTTTCTTAGTCTTAACTAAAACAAGATTAAGTTGCGCCTATTTAAATAACTGAAGACTTTAAAATTAAATTTTCCAAAGATCCTTACCCGCACCTAATGCCTCCGACAAGAGAGCTGCCGCCTAGCAAAGTATAATCCCCGGTGGGGTTATACGAAGTTGGCGCCCAACGTGGGGCCTTGAATTTTGGTAAATTAAATGGTTGCAAAAATAAAGTCTAAGATAATTTTGGCTCAAGGAATTTCACAAGTCATCGCTGTGTGAACTGATAAATTTTTTTGAAATTAGCGTTTATCAATTTTATTCTGATATACAGGCTTTTTGTTATACAAAAACCGATGATTGTTATTTGACTTTGAAAAATGTGTTCTTAACACACGTAGTTAATCTTATATTTAATGATAAGGTAATGAAACACCTGGAGTTTTTTGAACTTTATGCCACAGGTCAAAAGTGTTGTGTCTCTCTTATCTGCATATTTTCTTTTGTCTTTAAAATTATCCATATACAAGGTGGAAAATAACATTATTCGCATACAGGGTGAAAAATTATTATCCATGTACGGGGTGAAATAAAATTATCCATATACGGGGTGTACAATATAGCTAGTCTTATACACGGTATTATTTATATTCTTTTTCAATCCTTTATTACAACATACGCTTCTTAGAATTTAGTCATATACAGGGTAGTTAATAGTAACGGCCAGTGCAGTGATAGTAGGACAATTTAGGTAAATAGGGTGACAGTTGTCCTTGTCTAGTCATTACAAGCCATTTTAGAAAAGAATGAATTAATTGCTCGGGGCTCTACAGATTTTTTAGATTAATTGTTATACTGTTTAGCGTATTAATATTTTGTGGCGGCGAACTGTTTGTGATATTTTGGCCTATTGGCCTATTGAATGTCCAGATTTACACTTTACATATATCTGGTTAACGTGTTAGTATTCTGTGGAGCAGAATTGTTTGTGATTTTTGAAATTTACTACCGGTCTCGAAGTAGCGTTTTTTCATACCTGATTTAGGTTTTAGTATTCTGTTGTGGAGAATTGTTTGTAGTATTTTAAACGCGATACGCTTAAACTATATAGATACTTAGTGGTCTAGACTGGGGGGATATTTATAAGGCAAGATGGAGGAAGTCGTGTATATGAAACCTAACCATTTACTTATAAACGAAATTAATTATGAGCTTAGAATTCGCGGAGTAGTAACAGATCGTGACATGAATGACAAAAGAAAAATTTTAGGCCGACTTCTAAATAAAGAGCGGGGTAGAGATCTTGATATTAGGGACCCTGATTTCGATTTTCTTACGGAAAGGGATGCTATCACGCATTCTGTGGAAAATATAAGCGGGTTAGTACGTGACTTTGAGGGGCCAGCTACAGATGGGTTGTTCATACGCCTGCGCTCCAGATTAATTCACGTCATAGGTAGGGTAAAGCGAATGGAACCTGGAGAGGACGCGGACCATAAATTTTTCAAGGATGAAGCTTACGCTTCGTGTATACAACTGGAAGCGGAACTTTATGAGCGGGTAACGTCAGACACACCTGCTGTTGAACACCATGCGCAATTACCTGCCGTCATACAAATACCTGCGCAGTCGTCCAAGCCTTTACAAATTTATAAGTGGGGAGTAAAATTCGATGGGCTTTCCCAACGTTTGGGGGTAGAAGCATTTATAGAACGAGTTGAGGAACTAGCAGACGCGAGGGGTGTTAATAAAAAAGATCTTTTTGCCTCGGCAGTCGACTTATTTACTGGGAAGGGTCTTGACTGGTGGCGCTACGCCAAGCCAACGCTCTCTGATTGGGATTCCTTGGTCAGGAGACTTAGGAGTGACTTTTTGCCGAAGGACAACGATGAACAATTGTGGAAAACTATCAAGAACCGCAAGCAACGTAACAACGAGTCGGTAACTATTTTCATTGCGGAAATGGAAGCATATTTTAGGCGTCTTAGTAACACACCAGCAGAAATTACGAAGATAAATAGAATCCGCGAGAACTTGCTATTTAAATATTATGAACGCTTAGCTTTAACAGATTTTGGGTCAGTTAGTGAACTTGCAATTGCCTGCAAACGATGGGAAGAGGTCCTGTCAATGCGTACACGGAACTCAGAGTTGGCATATGTTGCGGAGCCGTCCACGTCTAATAATTTAAGTCGAGCTAGGGATAGTCACTGGGGAAGTAATTCTACCAATTCCGTACCTCGTAACTGCACTTGTAGTTGCAGGTGTTCTAATGATGTTAGCGCGCTGGGTAGTTCTCAAACGAGTGAGAGCGCTAGGAATAATAATAGGAGTAATTCAAGGGCAAATATAGTAAATCAGAGTTCAAGTATTGGTAATGCCCAAAATAGTAGTAATGTTACCACACAGTCGGTTTGTTGGAACTGCAACCAACCAAATCATACGTTCCGAACTTGCAGACAGAGGCGTAGTAAGTTTTGTTTTAAGTGTGGGAAGAAGGGCGTAACTGCCTCAAATTGTAGTAGCTGTTCGGGAAACGCCGACAGGGGGTAGGACAACACGGTCGTGTTCAACCCGACGCTAGTAGGCAGGCCGAAAAAATAGAGAGTAACCGCAGGCGCACTCGTGAACAAAATATAATTTTAGAACAAGTAAATAAGTTTTTTTCTGATAACTTCAGAAAACCGGAGGAAAGGAATACCTCTCCTGTTTTAGTGAACAAGGATCACGACAACAGACCTTATGTGATGGTGACCTTATTTGATAGGGAGTTAGTGGCATTGTTAGACTCCGGGGCAACCAACTCGATAGTTGGAGTAGGAGGCCTAAGTATTTTGAAAATGTTTAATATAAAAATTAGGAAGTCTCCCCATAAGTCCGTTACCACGGCCGATGGAGCTCATCAATGTATACAGGGTATAGTTGACCTGCCGCTTTGTGTTAACGGTGTTTGTAAGGTAATCTCACCTCTAGTTGTGCCATCACTTAAACATGACTTTATTTTAGGTAGCGACTTTTGTAAGGGATTCAAGGTTAATATAGACTTTAGCAATAATTCGTGGCATGTACGTGACGATAATAATATCGATATATCTACTCTAGATACGGGAAATTGTAAGCCAAATGGTCGGGTTCTTTCTTCAGTCAACCTTACTGATGAACAAATCTCGCAGGCTGAAGAGGTAATTTCGAAATTTAATGTGTTGAATAAAGACGGGAAACTGGGGCGCACCAACAAGTTGATCCACTGTATTGATACGGGCGACGCCAGACCGTTTAAGCAGCGGCAATATTTGTTATCCCCTTACATGTTGGGTCACCTGAACAAGGAACTCGACAAAATGTTGCAGTTAGGAGTTGTTGAACCCTCGATGAGTGAGTGGTCTTCCCCTGTACTGTTGGTAAAGAAACAAAATGGGGAGTTTCGTTTTTGTTTCGACGGGCGAAGGTTAAACGCCGTGACGAAAAGGGACTCGTACCCACTACCTGTTGTGGATAGAATATTAAATATGCTTCGCGACGCGCGTTATATTTCATCTGTCGACTTGCGCAGTGCATTTTGGCAGATCCCTTTAGACCAAGCGTCTAAAGAAAAAACAGCCTTTGCCATACCCGGTAGGGGCTTATTCCATTTTAACGTTATGCCTTTTGGGCTATGCAATGCGGCGCAGTGTCAGCAACGTCTGATGGACGCGATTTGCGGTCCAGAGCTCGAACCCAACATTTTTGTTTATTTGGACGACGTGATAATTGTGTCCTCCACTTTTGAGGAGCACTTAAGGTTATTGAATGAGGTGGCTCGACGTCTTTGTGATGCGAACCTCACGGTAAATTTTGATAAGTGTGAGTTCTTTCGTCCTTCACTGAAATATCTCGGGTTTATAGTCGACAATGCAGGCCTGAGGACCGATCCTGAGAAGGTTTCGGCTATGGTTAATTTTCCTCAGCCAAGAACGACAACCGAAGTAAAAAGGTTTACTGGTATGTGCAGCTGGTATCGGCGCTTTATACCACAGTTTTCTACACTTATGAGCCCCATCAACGAATTGCTTGCCGGTAGAAAAAAGGGACAACCAATAATTTGGACTGGGGCCGCTGACAATGCATTCCGCGATGTCAAGCAGGCGCTTATTTCAGCACCTTTACTGTCTAGCCCCGATTTTAACCTACCTTTTTTAATACAGTGCGACGCTAGCGATACAGGTCTTGGGTGTTCACTCACACAAGAGCAACAGGGCGAAGAAAGGGTGATAGCTTTCGCCAGTAGGAGCCTCTCAAAGAGCGAAAGAAATTATAGTTGTACTATGAGGGAATGTTTGGCAGTTATTTTCGCCTGTGAAAAGTTTAGGCCATACGTTGAGGGAGTCAGGTTCACGGTCATCACAGACCATGCATCCCTAAAGTGGTTGTATAAACTACGCGACCCCTCTGGGAAACTTGCACGTTGGTGTGTTCGGCTGAGCCAATTTGATTTTGAGATTGTCCATAGAAAGGGCAAATTTAACGTCGTCCCTGACGCCTTATCTCGTAGTCCCGTAGATCCCCCTCCCGTCGAGTCAGAATGTCTCGAGGGTGCCGCAATTAACGTTGATGATTGTATCTCGCTCGATATTGATTTATCTAATATAGACTCTTTCTATGAAAAGATGCGCGAGAAAATTTTAAGTAGGCCTGATGACTTTCCCCAATGGACAGTAAGAAATAAATATGTGTATAAGTTGATACCCTCGAAGGTACCTTTAAGTACGAATATTTCTGAGTGGAAACTCTTAGTTCCTAAGACACAACGTCTTTCTGTGTTGCGGTCCTGTCATGATGACGAAAAGGCTGCACATTTAGGTGTCTCTAAGACTGCGGCTCGAGTCGGCCTGACGTATTATTGGCCAAAAATGCGCCGAGACATACATCGTTATGTCAGATCTTGTAAGGTGTGTAATGCGCAAAAGGCTTCAAATACTGCTAGGTTTGGATTAATGGGGGCTGAAAAGCAAGTACGTTTTCCTTGGCAGGTCATTTCGGTTGATTTAATGGGTCCGTTACCGAGGAGTAGCGCAGGTCATTCATATCTTTTGGTGGTAAGCGATTGGTTTACAAAGTATACACTTTTGCACCCGTTGCGAAAAGCTACCGCCCCGGGTATTGTACGTTTCATAGAGAATGAGGTATTCTTGGTGTACGGTGTACCGCAATATGTCATTTGCGACAATGGGTCACAATTTGCGGGTACCCAGTTTAAAAATCTTGTAAAGGAATATAAGTCAAACATTTGGTTTACTGCCAAATATCATGCACAGGCCAATTTTGTCGAGAGATATAACCGCACTGTTGGCACAGCCATCCGTAGTTATATCCGAGAAGACCATAAACATTGGGACAAAAACATTGCGAAGATTGGTTTTGCACTGCGTACTGCTAACCACGAGGTTACCGAGTACAGTCCCGCTTTCCTAAATTTTGGAAGAGTAGTTCCCGCGACTGGAGATTATTACGGACGTTCGAGTTTCGAGAAGTTAAAACCTGGAGATACCACGCACTATGCGCTCGGCCTAGGCAAACTAGGGGAAATTTATAAAAAGGTTCAGGACAAATTAAATGCAGCGTATAAGCGTAATGAAAAGTCGTATAATTTGAGGAAACGCGATGTGGAATTTTTTGTTGGCGACAGGGTATGGAAGCGGAATAAGGTGCTGTCTGACGCCGCACAAAATTTCTCAAAGAAGTTAGCTCCACGGTATGTGCTTTGTACGGTACGTAAAAAACTTTCCAAGTTAGTCTATACGTTGGAATACGAAGACGGTTCAAAGGCGGGGAATTGGCACGTCAAAGACCTCAAGCCATATTTTTATCCGACTTATGATCTGGAATGTTCCGATTTTGAGGGAACATAGTTTTGATTTCACCTTCGCCATATTAAATTGTGTTTAACTCCGCGCAGTACGGGGTCCCGTTGTGGAAGAAATGCATTTTGCAGATCCGGTTAATCAAACTTTAGGGCTACCCTAGGTTATTTTGGGACAGTATATTTTCTTCGATGTAAATATGTCTGCCTGTTTTAGAGTTAATTAGGCGCCGAAGCAGGAAGTTTGTTGTATGTGACGTTCGCGCCGTTATATTTAAATGTTTGTGGAAGCTGAGTCAGCAAATTTTACCATATGTTAGTTCTAAGTTAGGTTTAAATCTGCGCAGATACTAGTCGATAGGTAGGTAGGAACTTGTACATATGATAGCTTAGACGTGTTAGCTTAGGAGCGTTAAGTTAGAGCTGTAGTCTTAGTTTAGGTAGGGTGTAGTTGATCGATCGATTCGATTATTTAGGATAAGTTTACTAACAGTCTAACTTGGTTAAAATAGAGGAAAGGGTCCTTATGAAAAATAGTAATTTTCAATTCCTATTTTTCTACCGTTGAACAGGGGTGATTGTGTAACGGGTAAATAGTACTTTTTGGGGCGAACCCTTGTATGCATGGTTCCTTTTTGGTATACCTTACCTTGTCCTGTACATAAGTGGTAGGAACATTTCTTCATTGAGCGCATAGGAGCGACACAACACATTTATAATTATATCTTTATGGTATAAAGTTTGATTCGATTAATTTAAGGAAGTAGCATGTTACCTTATTATTACTATACCTATTGGAAGAATGTTCGACTCCCTCATGGTACTAGGAACCTTCAGAGTTTGTTTGGTAATTAGCATGGCTCATAGTGCTTAAATTAATTTGTTGATAAATTGTTGGCGTATGCGGGCGTCTAAAACAGGGCAAAGCAGTAGTGAAACCTTTTCCCAGTATTGTAAAAATGTAGGCAGTAGGTGCCGCGTAACGTTGTATGCGTTTTCCATCACTTTATGCCTGGGATTATTTACATGAAAGTCATAAGTTTCTCAGTTAACATTTGTTTACGCCAATTTTCGGACAGAAACAGCCATGTTAGTTGTTTACGTTTAGTTTAGAATTAGGTTATCGGCTAAGCGCACTGCCGGTATAGGGTGAGCGCGTCATTGCGCGATGTATTAATTTTAAATACCAATTGTTTTTCATTACGGGTTTCCAACGTACATGGATTCGGTTGCAGAAAAAAGGGTTTGGAAGGAAGTAACGGCCATTTAAGAAGCTGTTGGGGCACCGAGCACATGGCTAGAGAATTTTGTTAGATTATATTTAAAAGAAGGGCCATTCTGCGAGAAGATTTGCCGGCCTAATTTACGTATAGCTAATTTACGTATAGCTAACTTACGTTTGGTTAATTTGCACATGGCTAACTTGCATTTTGTAATTTGCACCTTGGAATTTTCGAATTCATAACTCGTATCCTGTAGACTTGCTGTTTAATATTTAATGATTGTATGATCCTGGATCTATGTAATTTGAGCTGTAATACGGTTATATGGTTGGAAGCGCTGTGTAATTCAATTATTCAACCGGCTATTGGATAACCACGGTCGCACGTGAAGCATGCCGCCCGGCCGCTGAGTCGCTTACCCTGATGAGAACACATGGTTGTAGCACATGGTTGTAACACGTTATGTAAATAAGGAATTGCCCTGGATGTCCATGGTACTGTGAGGTGTCGACAAATTAAAAATAAGGTCAGACTGTTTTTTCTATTTACTCAGAAACGGCGACGTGAAATTCCAGCCTCTGATTTTACAATAAACGTCGTGTGAGACGACGGCGTTGAACTATAAAATTTACCAAACTTTTCAAAGAATTTGTTTGCTAAATTACTAAGCCAATTTTACACCTAATTTAAGTCAGATAATTTCGTTAATATTACGACTTTTAATAAGTTCCACAGTTACTGTGAACCGCAAATAGTACTATTTGAGGGGGACAAAAAGCGGACCATTTGTGAAATTAAATGAATTAAGTATTAAGCATTTTGATGCTCGTAGAGCACATTCTTACCCCATAAGGATACCTTATTGTGATACATTTTTATTATTAAATCTAATTTGAGGACCCAACCTTTGACTTTATTTTTTTTGCAACACCCGCAAACCCAAAAGGCTAGGATAGGCATTTTTTCTTAGTCTTAACTAAAACAAGATTAAGTGGCGCCTATTTAAATAACTGAAGACTTTAAAATTAAATTTTCCAAAGATCCTTACCCGCACCTAATGCCTCCGACAAGAGAGCTGCCGCCTAGCAAAGTATAATCCCCGGTGGGGTTATACGAAGTTGGCGCCCAACGTGGGGCCTTGAATTTTGGTAAATTAAATGGTTGCAAAAATAAAGTCTAAGATAATTTTGGCTCAAGGAATTTCACAAGTCATCGCTGTGTGAACTGATAAATTTTTTTGAAATTAGCGTTTATCAATTTTATTCTGATATACAGGCTTTTTGTTATACAAAAACCGATGATTGTTATTTGACTTTGAAAAATGTGTTCTTAACACACGTAGTTAATCTTATATTTAATGATAAGGTAATGAAACACCTGGAGTTTTTTGAACTTTATGCCACAGGTCAAAAGTGTTGTGTCTCTCTTATCTGCATATTTTCTTTTGTCTTTAAAATTATCCATATACAAGGTGGAAAATAACATTATTCGCATACAGGGTGAAAAATTATTATCCATGTACGGGGTGAAATAAAATTATCCATATACGGGGTGTACAATATAGCTAGTCTTATACACGGTATTATTTATATTCTTTTTCAATCCTTTATTACAACATACGCTTCTTAGAATTTAGTCATATACAGGGTAGTTAATAGTAACGGCCAGTGCAGTGATAGTAGGACAATTTAGGTAAATAGGGTGACAGTTGTCCTTGTCTAGTCATTAAAAGCCATTTTAGAAAAGAATGAATTAATTGCTCGGGGCTCTACAGATTTTTTAGATTAATTGTTATACTGTTTAGCGTATTAATATTTTGTGGCGGCGAACTGTTTGTGATATTTTGGCCTATTGGCCTATTGAATGTCCAGATTTACACTTTACATATATCTGGTTAACGTGTTAGTATTCTGTGGAGCAGAATTGTTTGTGATTTTTGAAATTTACTACCGGTCTCGAAGTAGCGTAACTTTAAAATTAAATTTTCCAAAGATCCTTACCCGCACCTAATGCCTCCGACAAGAGAGCTGCCGCCTAGCAAAGTATAATCCCCGGTGGGGTTATAGCATAACGTAAAAATTACGTGAAAAAGACGGCACAATGTCACAGCCCAATGACGTCATACATATGACGCCAATATGACGTATTGGTAATTAATTTCAATTTTGCGATAAGGGATGCAAACCTCTCATTATAATATTTTTCCACAATTATTAATAAAGTTTTTGACGAAAAAAAAAATAACCGGGATGTGCAGGGATCGAACCGCGGACCTCTTGACGACTTGTAATGTAACACTTAACTCACTGAACCATTGAACATCTTTATTTAAATACGTTTAAAAGCTGTATACCTAATTAAAAATAGTAAAACAAAATTATTATTACCATGTGGAACTAGTCACTAAATACTTCTATTTATTTTTATTTTACAATGATTTATTTAAATTAAAATTTCAGGTTGCAAAATATATTCGGCAACTATGTCAAAACATGCTGATGTTTCTATATACGTTTTTATTGTAATAATAAATTGCTATTATGATTGGTCAAAGATCTCTCTCTATATATTGTGAATATATGAATATACAGGGTGTCCCGAAACTCCCGCCTTCCCCTTTAGGTGCTAATTCTCCATGAAAAAATAGTAAGAAAAGTTCCTATAAACATGTGTCCGGAAATGCTTCCTAAGGGAGCTACGGCCCTCTAAGGATGGCGCAAAAATAGGTGTTTTTACTAATTATCTCGGAAATGATTTGGGACAACTTTATGAAACTTGGTTAGCCTTTTTCGATTATTAAAGATTATTGTTTTACAGTATTAGCCAAAATTAATTTTATCCAGGGGCGGAGAAACGAGGGGTCGGTGTTTTTTGTTTCTACATATTAATTTTTCCATTTGACATTTTTAGTATTTTAATCCTTGATTATGATTCCCTGGTTAATTCTGCACAAAAAAGGGCCTCTTTACAATTAGCCATATGGCAAGCCGTTTTCGAGTAAAAGCTTTCTAAACGAAATATTGCGTATTCGTTTACTAAATGCGCATTATTTATTTTTCAAAGTAGGCGTAAAACAGTAACTTTTATTAATCGAAAAAAGTTAACCAAGTTTCATAAAGTTGTCCCAAATCATTTCCAAGATAATTAGTAAAAACACCTATTTTTGCGCAATCCTTAGAGGGCCGTAGCTCCCTTAGGAAGCATTTCCGGACACATGTTTACAGGGACTTTTCTTACTATTTTTGCATGAAGAATTAGCACCTAAAGGGGAAGGCGGGAGTTTCGGGACACCCTGTATATATAGTGAACCAAATGACCAATTTTGACGTCAAAATTACGTAATTTTAATTACGTCAAAATAATGACCTAAAAGAAACGTGTATTTGACGTCTTCATGATGACGTCAGAAGTACGTTTTAAATATCACGTCTCTGGTACGTCATTTATTGGGACAATGACGTCGGCGACCAAAAATCACCTTTAAAAGACGTCATAATGACGTCACCCTGCTATCTGGGTAGCGTTTTTGAAAAAAAGAATCGATCTGTATATATAAGTAAATGTTATGAAACATTAAAAAAAAAAATGCAAGTAAAGAATATCGTAACTCGTAACCTTTGATAAGATTGCAGGTTTAACTGCTATACTTACAATTGTTTATTATACTATGCGGTATCCTTTTGTTTATATTGCCTTATCAAAGGTGTTACAATACCCATTTGCATTTTTTTCTTAAAATGTTTCATAATATTTATATTCACCCACTGATTTTTTTTTATATGCTAAAGATCTTTCTCTAACTAGCGGCTAGACGACGACTATTTTGAAAGTTGTTCAGAATTCCAGTGCATGGCGGCTGGTGAAATTTCAATATTTTTTTTCTCGTCTGTGGCGCATGGGACCCATACGAAATATGTGAAATAACATTTAGAGAAGCACTTCTCTAATGACCCCTAAAAAATTTTGAAAAAGCAGTTTGCGAAAAAAAAAATTTTCCTGTTTAATTTTTTTTTTGTCATACATTTGACTTCATAAAAATACAACAATACGTTTTGGAGTTTAGGAAAATATTTTCATTACTAACTGAAATACAACGAATTGAAATTTAAGATCAGCGAGTTTAATGTCACAGAAGGGAGTGCTTAGTACTGAAATCTGAGACGGAAGTCATCAGCTACACCGGTGATATTAATTATCTTCTTATCTCACCAGGACCCCCATTCTCCAGTCCAGAGAATGGTCATTTCGTGAGAAAGGAAAGAGAAAGAAATAGGAAACATAATGAAATAAAAAGAGAAAAAATACCCCGATTCACTTCTCCTAAGCTGGAGAATAGGACCCCAGATGAGCCATCAGATGGCATTAGAGATGGTGCTGAGTGGATTTTCTTCGCAACAGGTCCAAACTGTTCCGAAAAGTACCATCTCTAATTCCATCTGATGGCTCATCTGGGGTCCTATTCTCCAGCTTAGGAGAAGTGAATCGGGGTATTTTTTCTCTTTTTATTTCATTGTTTCCTATTTCTTTCTCTTTCCTTTCTCACGAAATGACCATTCTCTCGACTGGAGAATGGGGCTCCTGGTGAGATGCGAAACTCTCGGTATTTTGGAATGTGGTGTATTGTATAGGAATTTTCATCATAGGAGCGCGCATGTGCTGCCGCTATGTTTGTTTGCGGGAACTATGAAATGTTCGGACACTTGGATTGTCAAAATTGCTCGACCGGTATCATTTTTTCACATTAATTTAGACGAAACCCAGGTAGCAAAGGCACGTGAAAATGACGTGAAAAAATGGTCAGGAGTGACGAGAAATGACGAGTTAGATGACATAAATGAAACGTGAAAATGACTTCCTAATGTCTCATACGAATGACGTCTTTTTCATGTTATATTTGGTAATCCCCCCCACAGGTTTTTAGTAATAGGAACATATAAAACTACATACTAGTTAGTAATCTACTTGATAAAAATAAAGTAATTAATGCATAAATAAGTTTTGTCCTAATGAATTTGTTTGTTAGCCATCCGTAATTTTATTTACATTAACATATCTAATATTGTTTACCATCACTCCAACTTTTTCTCACAAGGGTTGCCTGCAAATTATAATGTGTATTAAGTTATTAAATTCATTTTTACTTACCTTTACCAATTGCGGTCCGTAAGGTTCGTTGTCCGTATTACAGTACTGACGCTTCAACCAACTGAGCTAGCTTGGCGACCGCTATTTCGGATGCTAAAAGTAGTATTTATGGTGGTGAATGAAGTCTTTATTATGTGAAATTGAATTTCTTGCCTTATTTAAAATATATGAAAATCTTTCAGGTTCTCGCTTCGAGTTACTAATATTTTTATTTATTTATAATTATTAAGAAGAACTTATTTAATTTAATTAAACTGTCACCAGGGTCACCTGAGAAGTACGAGTAGTTGTTGAACAATGTAATTATTACATTAATTAGTATTAGTGGCGGTTCGTTAAAAAAAAACATATTTTCCCCAGATCTCGAAATTGAAGAGCAGAGAGGGAGAAATCCGATAAAAAAAATTTCCTTATCAAATTTGATGAGCGGTGGAGGGGAAGTCAGGAGTCATCTTTTTTCAGAATTAAAGTTTTAAGTTGAGGTACTTGTACAAACCTGGGAAGCGTGTTGGAGAAAAAACGGTAAAGGTGTAATATGGTCATCTACAACATAAATAGAATATTTAATGGTCTAAAACAGACCTAAAATTGAAAAAAGCCAATAAGCAATTATTACATTAAAAAAAAACAACTAAAATTTTTTTCGCAATAAAAAAAAAACGGAATGAGCAGGGGCCGAACCGCAGACCTCATGACTTAAGCACTCGGCCACCAACCTTTCTGAGGCTACTTACCTAAAGACTTTATAGTTGGAACGCGCAACGGATAGATTTTGCTTTTTAATGCGTTTTAATCTAATTATATTATTAAAAGAATAGATAGAAATATAATTTAAACAAATAAACTGCCGAATCTTTGCAAACTCTTTCGAATATAAATTATTTTGGATAATGTTAAAAAACATTATATCCTCGAATAAAAACGCCAATACTTATCCCTCACGACACGGTTTATTTTTTTTTAAACTTTACACTCTGCTTACGACAACAAAATGCCGTTAGCGAGTTTTAAAGTTTGTAATCCGATAAAATATAAATAAATTTAACACCGAAAAAAGACGACAATATGACGTGATGTGTAGCACGTCATTTTAATGTCATTTATAAGACGTTATTCTGTCGTCGATTTTTAGTGCCCTGACGTCTTTTTGACCAGAATCACCAGATTTTGACGTCATTATAACGTACCTTGCTACCTGGGAAGTGTGATTGACGGTGCAAAATTAGTACACAGCATTGTGGAAGAACACACTTGCGCTCAATTAAGGCGCTGGCTCAAGTATCCTAGCCGTAAAATGAGTGGAAGCAAGAATATAGAACTGGTTGCAAGGTTAGAATTCAACTATCAACTTATCATGCAAATTTATATACAAGTGCATTAAAAGAAAACAAATGTGTTTAGTCTACAATATGCTTAATAACATTCTTCGTGCAGTAATTGATAATGCAGTAAAAATATTTTCTGTTTTTTTTTTACGAAAATGTAGGGGTCAAAAATGCAATGAAAAGTTGTTATTGTTATACATTTAAGAGTGGTTTTTTTAGTATTTAATTATTGTTACATATCACAAGCTCCCTCCTGTGACTTTATACTCGCTGGTTAAGGCTGATTGGTATAGTGCGCAGATCACTCCACAAATTGGTATCTACCTGGAGTTGATTTATTATCTAAACCATGATACGTCATAAGTGAAACATCTGGTTTGTTTTAATCTGTGCCTCAGCTGAAAGCACATCGTGCTTGTCTGATCTCTATTCTTCATGGTCAAGATAAACAACGACAGCGCCCTCTTGTGGTCGTTGATAGATTTACTTTCTTTTACGTCAATTTGTAGCTAGGTAGGTGCAAAGTTTTAAATATTTCCAAATAAACAATTTTTGAAACAAAACCTTGCACAAAACACAGACTTAAATAAAAAACGACGTATCTGTGATCAGTTTCCTGTAATAATAACATTAAATCAGGTTATTATCAAGTGGATGTTGGCAGATTACTTCGCAGTGTTTTCATAGTTAAAATAATGTTCGTATTTTCTAGCCATGGCAGACCCTGCTGTAAAAAAGAGTAAAGCTGAGAAGAAACCACCAAAAGAAGCCTCAGCGACCAGCGATAAACCCGCTATTAAAAAACGGCCTTTGAAAAGACATGGAAGGTTATACGCCAAAGCCATATTTACAGGTTATAAGCGTGGGCTTCGCAACCAGCATGAAAACACCGCACTTTTAAAGGTTGAAGGGACCACATCTAAAAATGACAGCTGGTTTTACGTAGGAAAAAAGTGCGTCTACGTCTACAAAGCTAAAAACAAGACTTGCGTCCCTGGCAAGCCAAAGTCTGTGAAGTCTAAGGTTCGGGCTATCTGGGGGAAGGTTACCAGGCCACATGGTACCAGTGGAGCGGTGCGAGCTAAGTTTCACAGAAATTTACCCGCGAAAGCGATGGGACATCGTATTCGAATTGTAAGTATTTATGTTTATGATGTGGGTAGTCAAGTTGAAAACAGTCAAGTTTATTAATCAAAGCTTATATCTCAGGTGCGATTATAAGTAGCGGGCTGAGGCGGGTTTGTAAGAACGTTCTTACTTTGATGCTCAAACTTTGGATTATACACAATACTGCACTTAAGACATCATCAAAAGTAATCATTTGTAGCAGCACAATATTAAAAGTTAATAAGTAAGGGTTGTTCTAAATGTTCAGACCTTAAATTTTGACGTTTCTTGTCAAAAATCCAAGACTACTGCGAACATGATCATTTCACATCCACAGATATAGTAGGGGCATATTTAAAATACTTATAATGTTCTAAAAATGGCACCTTATAAAACTTAAGCACTAAAGAGGCAGTTTCAAAGACAACGGATTTTAAAAAATTACAAGTTTAGTGCTGCAGTTATAAACACTTGATGTATTATATGAGATATAAAACTTAACACTAAAAGAAGACATTAAAAAACACAAATTAAAATTATAATGGTGTTGCATTATTTCCCGCATAATGGGTTGCCGTCTCTTTCGAGTTTGTGTTGGATTCGTTTCGCAGGAGATCCACTCAACTGGAAAATAAATTGTCGTAAGTTGAATATAACATTGCATGCGTTCACAACAGAAAAATCTTCTGTTGTTGGTCCGCTGAAGACTACGGATGGCTAAAGGAATTCTCGAGGGAATTCTTGAAATATTCTCGTGAATATAAGCTAAGTTTTCTTGAATTGAAAGCCTGCTGAGCATGCGAAATAGCAGCTGCATTGTTAGCATTTAGTTGTTACACTACTTTTTTTTACTTTTTCATAATTTATGTAGTAGTAAGATACAGTCTGTATGTGCTCCATCACGTCAAAATAGGCTCGGAAGTTATTGACGTCTCGGGAAGAGTATCGCAAAATAGTCTGGACTTTGGCACTTATAAAAATACTTGCTTTACATTCAATATGAGTGTCGAAATCAGGAAAACATTTACATTTATCTATCATTTTATTCCTCCATGCCACCCAGCAATACATTAACAACTTTCTTCCCCTAGTGTTAGTCGTTTCTTCTGCACTAACCCATACAAATTTCTCTCGAAGTTCTGGAAAAGTGTTGCTTTTAACGCTCTCATACAATGGTGCAATGTAGTTTATCCTTAGCATCGATTCTGCGGGAACGCACAAGTTTCGGTATTTCCCACTCGTGCAATTTTGCAAGTATTCCCTAAACAGCAGATTGTTTATTGCACGGAATACCACACCCAGTCATCATTTTCACTAAATCTAGGTCAAATGTTTTTTGTCTTTCAAAATTACTTGCACTACCACTTACACAGATTTGACGGTGTCCCGATGTTACATGTCAATACACTGCTTTTTCTCAAGAGGAGAACTTGTTGAGAATTTTCACAATAGAGCTGTGCACCATCGAACTTCAGCCCGGGGATATTTTTTACCTATCGGTTTATGGTACGTTCAGAGGGAACCCAGCGAAACATATTTGATAAACAAAACCAAAACGTTCGCAACTGTGAATAATCATGCCCTTTGCAGTTTACCTTGACCATTTGCATTTACAGTATTAAACGGTAAACACTAGTGTCTACCTAATTTATTGCCTACGTACACAATGATCTAACAATGGTAGGGGTCCTAAAATCTGAGCAGTAAGTGACCTTTACTGCTGTAATAAACAAAATATACTATTTTATTTTACTGATTTATCGGTTAATAACAGAGTGTCACGAACAATAGAGTGCATCGATTTTCTTATTTTTTACCTAATCCAAGATGGCGGGCGCCCAAAAGTTGTGTTATAGGGTTGTAAATAATACGTTAAAATTTCAAATTAAAATATTAACCCTTGGGGGTAGCGGGTTGGGGTCAAAGGTAAACATTTTTGATATTCTATGTATTCAAAATGGCGGGTGTGAAAAAGTTGTGCTTTACAGTTATATATAAGAGGTAAAAACTTAAAACACAAATATTAAGATTTAAGGGTGGAGGGTTAGGGTTAAAAGTCAACTTGATATTTTCTTTGTTCTGCATCGGATCCATTTCTATTCCCTACAAGCTCAAATGTCCCATTTTTTTAAGGGAAATTATTTGTTTTATCATCATAGTGTGAAACAATAAACTTTATTTTTACTTTAATTTCTTTATTGGAAGTTTGATAACAAAGGTACTTATGTGAAAATAAACTTGATTTTATTAAAGAATAAAAAGTAAAAATAAAAATACTATAAACATTATGGTATATCACGTTCTTTGTGTTGAATTTGGGAATTTTGTCACAGCATCTAATCGTTGTTCTAATTAATCCATCTAGCGCTGAAGCTTCAGTTACAAGCTTTACTGCCCTTTTCACAGCTTGTGTGTGATTAGGAAATTTCTTTATTTCAATTATCAGACAATTCAGGCTTATTTATAATTTTATTAAGGTCCTCTTCGGATAAATCAACTGTTAATGGTGGCTCATTAACACATTCTTGCCAATCAAACATCTCGTACTAATTTGTAACATTTAGTTTCAACGAAGCCAGTGTAAACTTTCTTAAGTCTGTATTGTTGCCTTTTCTAGCTTTTAATATCCTTTGAACGGCCAACTCCCTAATACACCGGTTTTCATCGCCCAGCATTCCCAGTAGTATGTTCTCAGGGTGTGCAAAATATCCATATCATATTACGACGGGATCAACTACTTACTCCTTTCAACTCTTCTGATCAATATCTGGATAATTGTATGGTCTTCCATACATTTGAAGCACCTTGCAGACATGATGGATTGATGGATCTGCTTCTATATGCTCCATATAAGCGAAGTATTCTATTTGCTGTCGTCGGCCATCGCGAGTGGACTATTTTGCCAGGTTCTCGTTTTGAAAGATTAATAGAAACATATCCCGTTATTACTGCTTGGCATATTTCATAAAAATATAACTGATGTGTTAAGATCTTTCACCTTAACTATAGGAATTTCGGATTTAATAATTTTAAATGCAGCTACTGGCATCTGCTCGCATTTGACTAACGACTTTCCTATTATACCTGAAAATTCTGAAATACAGTTCCGTCAATATGTTCGATCAAGTGCCTTTTAGTGGAAGTTCATTTGCATGCAGTTGGCAAATGAACCACTGAAGTGGTCTCTTAAAATGTTTTTCAAGTAGGTCTATAACACCACCTTTAGGACCAGTATTTGTAGCCGTTCAAACACATCCGACGACTTTTAAGGTGTTAGTTGGGATTCGAGAGTTTGCAAAATAACTGATAATGGCGTTAATGATGTTTACAGCTGAACCTGCAGAAGGTGTGACATGTCCCAAATATGATGATCCGGGCTCTCCAATTAAAACTATATGTTCTTCGGTTGTTATCTTTCGACGGTTATCTATTAATTTCATGGCCTTGTCTTTACGCCCATCGAAATAAAGTCCACGTAATGATATTGGCGTACCACTTGATGATAATTCACCTCTCTTCTTGCTTATAGCTCTTCTAATTTTGTTTTTATCAATTACATGCATTGTGTTCGATTCATTAATTAAACCAAAATCTTGGAGTACTGAAGAAGCAATCAGTGCTCCAGCTCTATCGGAAATACCGCATCTATTTAAAGTTTCGGCTAAAACTTACAGTGTTCACTGTTCACCGAGCTTTCATGTATGCAGAACACAGCGCATGCTGTATTATGGGCATGCTTACATTAGATAACAAATACGTAGATAGTAATAAGTAATTTAAATTTAATATCGTAATTAAACATTGTTTAAAAATATTACTAATTGATAAGTATCGATAATATTTGTAAGGGTACATGGTACATACTATCTTTTTGGTCTTTGATGCTAACCCGCTACCCTTGAGTCTTAATATTTTGGTTTAAAATTTTTACCAGCCAATTTCAACCTCAAGACCAAACTTTTCCGCGCCCGCCATTTTAGATATGCACAAAATAAAAAAATTGGACTTTTAACCCTCACCCGCTACCCCTATACCTAAATATTTTTGACTAAAATTTCTACCTGTTGCTTATAACCCCAAAACACAACATTTGCGCATCCGCAATTTTGAATAAATAGAATATCAAAAATGTTTACCTTTGACCCCAACCCGCTACCCCTAAGGGTTAATATTTTAATTTGAAATTTTAACGTATTATTTACAACTCTATAACACAACTTTTGGGCGCCCACCATTTTGGATTAGGTAAAAAAAAAGAAAATCGATGCACCCTAACGAACAGTCTTAAAATCAGCTGATACAAAATTGTGCATCTGTATACACTTCCAGTTTTATAATTTATAAACTAAGGGCAAGTTCTACCGATCGAGTTTAACTTGGTTCACCATAGATCCGAATTCAAGAAGGAAAGACCCGTTGTAGTAACTTCGTTCAACTTTCGAAAAAAAATTGACATACCTCCCAAACGAAGTTGGTGTACTTTAAAGAAAAAAATTACTTTAAGAAAAAGGAAAAAATTTAAATAACTTTAATAATATATTTGGAATCGTCGACCCCAAAACCCATAAAACGATATCCCACATCGGTAGTGGGGGTGGGGGTGGATGAAGTAAATAATAATTGTTGAGGCCTTTGGTTCTTGTACACACACCAAACCACAGTTTTAATTTTTTCACCCCTTTTAAGAATGGGGTGGGGCTAATGCCAAAAAATTTTGAGACCTTAGTTTCTCTTATATATACTCTATACCAATTTTATGGACTTACTTGATTTACCTATTTACCCCCATTTACCCCATTTCACTCCCAACGCTTCAACGGAATAAATTCAAAATATAATCTAATTCCTAATCTCATTCAAATACATACATGTACCAAGTCAATATCTTAAACGGTTCCAGAGTAATCATGCACACAAAAAAGTTAGACAGAAACATTTTATTGTTCAAAGGACCCCGCTCAGATCTTATGGGAAGTGGCCTCTGGTGAAATTAGCTGAACTTTTAATTTACTGATTAGTCCCTTGAGGTAAAGCTTTTATCCCAAAAGTTCTGCGACCGGACTGCAAGACATGTACTCCCCCCCCCCCCTCCCATTTTCGAGGGTTTGGAACACGATGGTGACAATATTTTCCGACCACTAAATCAGAAAAACCACCTCTTTTTCCGATATTCCGGTGCTAGAAGTTTCAGAAAATTTTATTCATGAAAGTTGTTCTGAATTGTCCAAAAACCTTGACTATCAAAATAAAAAAATTGAAAAATTTAGAAAACTGATAAATATGTACAACGTGATATACCATGACATGCGGAAAATTTAACAGTCGGTTGTCCCCATAGAAAGGAGTTAAAAAAATGAAATTTTTTTTAAAAAATGACCAAAAAAATTACCTTATTTTTTTGTAGAAATGCGCCGCCAATGACTTTAACTAATCTAACGTAACGCAGTACAACCATATCACTTTATCAGACTTGGGATTGACCTACTGACAGCAAAGCTGGATAAGATAGAAGTGACTTTTTGGTTTTAATCAAATCACACTACAGAAATAGCGAAATAAATCGAAGACATTGACCCCATGCTGAAATGACAAGCAGATATACGAGATATTTAGTTAAACCGGTCAATGACACGGCGCGGCGGTGTCCCTATTATTCGATCGAAAACAAAAAACGCGGCTCTCGGAGGGTGTACACACGTTGCAGCGGCAGGGAGCCAGCCTTGCCGGCATGCTTTGAACTTATTCGTAAAAGTGAACTGGTCCGCTGGAATTCCAATTATCTTCAAAGCGTACCGACAATGTTGGCTCCCTGCCGCTGATCTCGCCGGCCGGCTTCACTTTTTATGCCAATTAAGGAAATGTAAACAACTCGAATATGTTCTTTCACAAGTAAGTTCGTCGACCTATTCAGGAGTAGGTCAGGACTTACTCAACATCAGTAGTGTGTCTTCTAATAATTTAATATATTAAATTACCTCAGAATCCTCTAAAATATTGCAGGGGCTTTCCCACATTGAAGACTAGTACACCATTTTATTTTCCGCATTTCTTGGTAGATCACGCTGTATAAAAGAAGACTACTAATTACTTGACAACTACCTGACAGCTTGGGTTTAATTTCAAATAAAATTGCCATGAATTTTTTAAACAAAAAAATCCATTTAAATGATATTTTCGGACTTGGACATTATTTGAAACAAAATTTCAATGTTTTTTAATTTTTATTAAATTTTGGATTTAGACTTTCGTTAATAAAATTTTTCGATAAAAAATACCTAGCACCGGAAAATCGGTTTAGTGGTTGTAGTGTAGGTCGGAAAATATTGTCACGATCATGTTCCCCGCCCTCGAAAACGGGGGGGGGGGGGGGTGTAAATATCTTGTGGTGCGGTCGCAGAACTTTTGGGCTTTTTACCTTTTTCTGATTTACCTCAAGGGACAGAGGATTAGAGATCAAAGGAGCAATTTACGAAAGTTTTTCAATTAAAGTTTTTTGATCAGGAAGATGCATACTTTATATGTAAAAATTGTTTTAGCCGATTTGACCGAATATTTTTTTTTTTCTCACTTATTATTTTTATATAGATTTCACGGCGCCTTCGCCAATATTTTTCAAACTTTCATTTTTCTCTGCGCAATTTTTATTAAAACAACAAATATTTTTAGTGCACAATATTATAAAGGGCTATTAGAATGTATCACAATATAAAATTTATGAAAAAATCATGAATTCGAAATTTTGTTTATTGTAGAAGTCATTCTTTTACATTTCTTGAGCTGTATCTCTTGAGCTTTTGAACAGAAAGTCGAAATCTACAACATATTAAAAATTCAACCAATTTCACCGGGGGCCACTTTCCATAAGATCTGTGCGGGGTCCTTTAAATCTCGATGTTTCATCAATCGAAGCCTATTTGAACAATAAAAATGTTCACTTTTTTTTTTCTTCGTTACCATACTTCCACTGATTGTGGAAGTAAATAACTATAGTATAGTATAGTAGTAGATTTTTCAATGATGCTCTAAGACATTTGAAACCTGAATTCATGTATGAACATGAATTGGTGTAGAAATTTTTTTACTGAGATAAAATTTATTTAAAAATATCCATAGATTTATCACTACTGAGATTCTAATATATTATTGTTTGTTGCAGATGTTGTACCCATCCAAGATCTAAGTTAATTTTATAAATATAACATGTTATAAAAATGGTCAATAAATGTTTTATTGATGTACCCTACCATTGTTTTACTATAATAATTTTAAAATAGTTAGGATGTAATAATAATAGTATAATACAAACAATTTAAAATTAAGATAGTTTTTCCAAATTTCACGAAATATTCATCCATACATTCATCATCAATGATCGGAATTTGGGTTTAATTCCAATGGCGCACATACGTATATAAAATTTTACATCAAAAAATTAAATGTATGCTCTTTCTTACAAAATCGAAATTAAATGTAAAATAATACGAACCTACCTTATGAGTTTTTCATTTATTTTGGCATAATGGAATACATGTATACTGCCCTCCTAAGCCAAAAAGGCGTATCTCAAGGATTCACTGTTTTGAGATATAAGGCATGTTTTGAATTTTCGAAATCGCGTCAATATTTTCAAATATTTACTAATATTTTTTTTTTGTAGTACTAATGTAGAGGTTAATAGTGGTGTAGTTATGAATTTATATTAATTAGGTTACTAGTTTTTTTTTACAATGAGATACGTCTAATTCGCTAAATCGCTTAGGTTTTCTCATATTTTTTTAGATACGTCAAACTTTGTTAGCACTTTAAAAATACTTAACGATTGAAATACGTTTATTTCGCTATGGAAATATATAGAAAATAGCTCCAGCTATCCTAAGGTATAAAAATATGCATTTCGGCCAAAACTTGACATACGTCTTTTTGGCTTAGGACGGCAGTATACATATGTTCAACTAAAAATGTATGCATATTTTAATAAATCTTTGTAACGATGCAGCTGAAATTAAACCCAAAAATCCGATCACTGTTCATCATACATCCAGAGCAGATCAGAACTGTAAAATAGGGATGTAGGCACTGCTCTTTTTTCAACGTTCCTGGTATTATTGCACCGGGTATTGCTTCTACCCAGTTTGGGTATCTAAGCTTATGGCGAGAAAATTTTAAAAATAAAATCAAATAGAATTTTCATAAAAAATGAAAAATAAAGGTAGTTTACTCCTAGGTAAAACTAATATTTTTTAAATTTTTTTGACACGAATTGTATTTTTTTAACAAGCAAAATTTTTTAGTGACTCAAAAATTAAAATTTAGGTCCGTTTCCCGGATGGGGTATCTGCTGGAGACACCCTGTATTACATGACAATTTTAGTTAATAACGTACGTATATTATAATAATCTAAATTAATAATAACAATGTATACAATTGCACGCAAAGAGGTTTTACAGTAATTTGAAATAAGCGATGAACTATACTACGACTATGGTAGCATTGTATTATAGGTAATCTATATACAATGATGGTACCTACTATATAATGGAATGTTACGTATTTAGTATACCTAGTTCAATCATTGTATATATAAAGGGCTATATAATATAGTCTATATACAATTATATCTAATATATAAAAATCTCGTGTCACAGTGTTTGTTATCGAACTCCTCCGAAATGGCTTGACCGATTTTTATGAACTTTTTGGTGTATATTTGGTAGGTCTGAGAATAGGTCGTAGACTATTTTTTATACCCCTAGGTGATAAGGGTGGCCCTATCCAGAAATTTTATTTTTATTTTTTGGACAAAAATTTATAATTTATATGGCAAAACGTTTGCTGGGTCAGCTACTAATTAATATATGCTTTAATCTATGTATACAATGGTTCAATGATCTAGCGTAGTGGCTGTGCCATCTGTCTTCGAACAAACACATTACAGTGGGATAGTAGTTTTAGTTTTCTGCTCAGATGAAGTTCCTTTCTTAATTTAAGGTTTTCTGTAGTACAACTTTGACCATGTTACCATTGTATATAGACTACCATGTTACACCTATTTGACCGATCACAGAAGTTTGGAAGAAGAAAACTTTAGCAACAATACTTTTTAAATATATTAGTTCGTCCGTTCACCGATAGATGGCAGAATGTTCTGTTGAGTACGTTAAATTCCCTTTACCTACATGATATATTCAGTGAATTCCTTATACATTTGTTAATGTATTGGAAAAGTTCCAGAAATTATATTCAAAACAATCAAAGATATTTTCATAGTTATAAGGATAAGATCGTGACAATCGCAATTTCTTATCATGATATGATTAATTATATTTTCGAAAAAATGCATAAAAGTAAACGAATTTGTGTTTGAACATTCCAAGGGCGGATCCAGGGGGGGGGGGGGCAGTAGGGGCAATTGTCCTCCCTGAGAAAAGTATTTGTTACGTTTTCAAGGCGATAAATTTTTTTCCGCATGAGGTAGGGGAAGAAATTTTTTCATGAGCCGAAATTTTAGAAAATTTGTATCCCCCCCCCATTAGGCGATAAAATTTTTTTAGATTTCGAGGCGAGCGAAATTTTTTTTTTACATTTTTAATAGCATTCTCTGTATGAGGTGAAAAATTTTTTTTTGGGTGGAAAAATTTTTTTTTCAGATTTCTAAAATTTTTTGTAGATGTTAGTGCCCCCCCCCCCCCAGTAGCCTTTCTGGATCCACCCTTGGAACATTCGAAAAAGTATACATTTTTTCCGAAGTAGTAATATTTTATTTTTTCCAATGGGTCAATTTCTCGGCAAGTTACAGCCTCCAATATATATATTTATCAAGAAAATCATCAAGCAATTAAATTAAAATAATTTGGGATGTACTTTTTTTTTAATTCACGTTACTACAACTTAATAAACCATAATAATCATGAAGTGTATATACATACTTTTTAACAGTTCTCAATGAAGAAAGAATTTTTTTGAAGAGCTTTTATTTTTTTCTATATTTTTTTTTGCGACGATTGAGTTCGAGCGTAATAATATATATGAGCATATTTTTCCTATCCATCCTTTGCTTGTATTGTTTGAATCAAAAAAAGCATCAGAAAGCTACAATTTCCATCTTTTAAATGAACCAACACTCATATAGATTGAACAAATTCTGATTTAGTGACATATAATTCAGTGCGTCGGTGTCACAGTCATGCGTATTTAAGCGCGTGTACGCATGGATCTCGCTCCAAGTTATAACGTTACACTTGACAATTTTTTTCCGGGAGAACCGTGGCTTTAGCGATGAATTTTGTTATGACATTTTTTTGTTCATAAATACGTGATCTATCCATCTGTATTTTCTATTTTTTTCTAGCTTGATTTAATTTCAAAATTTTGAAAAAATGGAAGAAAAAAATTTTTTATTCACTTTTTTTATGTTCTGCACCCGAGCGAAATGTAAAATTTTCAGGATATTATTCTTCACACTTTAACGAACTCATTAAAAAAAAGTTTACACAATTTGCAACTTTTTGTGGGTAAATACCTTCGTCAACTGGGCTATTGTTGCCAATCGGAATAATGGTTTTGGAAATATGCGCAATTTCATAGAACATGAAAGTACGTACGGTCCCTATATCGATTTTTTAACTTTACTTTTACTTTATTTTATTTTTAGACAGTTATATCTTTGTTCATCAGATATAGAATTTTATTGTTTTCTTTCTTTGTTTTTGCCATAGTACAATAAACAGTGACGGGTGGCACTTAGAGCAGGGTGAACCGAGCGCTATCGAATAAGGGACGCCCAAAATTGAACAACAGATTGGGAAAAAAGATGCAAATATTAACTGTATTTATTTCGGTAAAAAAATGCTGTCGGCCACCTACCACCTGGGCTTATTTATTTAACGGGAATTTGGAAAATGTATTGGGAAATCAAGGAATTTTAGTTATTTTTAAAAAAAGTAAGAGTGTGAAAATTCTTAATTTCAGAAGGCACCCTTCCCCGCTCATCATTTTTTTTTCATTTCCCGTCCCTTGCTCAAAAAAATCCTACCCCCGCTCATCAATTTTCATTTTGTTTGTTGAACGGACTGCCCCCCTCCGCCCCATAAAGCTGGGTACGTCCCCGGGAAGGGGCGTCATCAAAAGATCTCGCCCCTCCGTAAAGAATCCTTAGAACCGGCACTGGCAATAAACACATTTGACAGACATGCGAATCAATTTGTTTGCCCCACACCATTCATCGACATAAAAAAATTACAATTTTCACTAGAACCTGTCTTTGTTATAAGAGGCAAGCACCCGACAAAAACCCCAAAAGTCGACGCCTATGTCTGCAGACATCGTTCGACCCAGCTCATCGTCGTCATATCAATTAACAAAATTAAAAGGTGGGTTGTGATCTTTGACCCTATAGATGCCGAATTATCTTTTCTTTTTTAAAACAATAATTAGAATTATTGATAATTTTTCGTGAAACTCACAGCCAGTGCCAGTCAGTATAACTATAAACGAGTGAAAGTTGCAGCTGTGCGTTGTAAACTGCGAATGCCTCTATGTGATTAGCATTTTGTTCGAACATGGCCCAAAGTTCACTTTACATGCCCTTTCGATTAAGTACACCCATATAACACAATTATATACAAAGTATGATCATAGTACAAATCTAAAAGTACGTATTCATATTTATAGTATATACTTTAGTTTATACTTTCTTCAAAGAACGGCCTACTTTTACTTAGTATAGTAACGACAAAATTTTTTTTTTTAATTCTCATTATTCAAATAGGCTTAGAGTGTCATGAAACGTCGACATTTTAAGTTTGAGCGGAAAAAAAATTTCTGTCTGTCGGTCTGTCTGTCTGTAACTTTTTTTTTGTGCGCACGTTTACTCTGGAACCGTTTGAGATATTGACTTGAAATTTGGTATACATATGTACTTTAACGAGATCTAGAACTAGATTATATTTTCAACTTGTTCCGTCGAAGGGTTGGGGGGTAAATTGGGGTTAATTTGGGGTAAAGGTAAATCAAGCATATAAGAGTCCATAAAATTTGTATTTAGTATATACAAGAGAAGCTAAGGTCTCAACAAACATTTTGGCATTAGCCACCCCCATTACCACCCCAACCCCATTATTAAAGGGGATGAAAAAAAATTGTGATTTAGTGTGTGTACAAGAAACAGAAACCTCAAAATATGTTTTTACTTTAGTTTTTACTACCACCCCCACCCCACTACCGATGTAGGGTATCGTTTTATGGGTTTTTGGGGTAGAGGATTTCAAATATTATATTATTAAAGTTCCATAAACAATTATTTCCACATACAAAATTTTTTCGTTGTGAGTGACCTGGATAGAAAATCGGGATGTGGAAGTAGTGATTCCTTGGACAGCGGTTTCGCAATTCAGTTGAAAATGTTTCCAGTTCTTTGGTACTTTGCATGATCTTTGTATATGCATAGCGTATGTAAAAAGTATAAAGTATGCATAAGAATAGTAGTACTAATTATATATTTTATATGAATATTTTTGCCTTTCGGATGGAAGGAAAATGCCCAGGTAGCAAGGGTACGTTATAATGACGTCAAAATCTAGTATATCACTAGATTTTTGATGGTCAGAAAGAACCAAAGAACGTCAGTGGACTAAAAATGACGTCTCATAAATGATATTATAATGACATGCTACATATCACGTTATATTGCCGTCTTTTTTCGGTGTTAAATTTATTTATATTTTATTGGATTACAAACATTCTAAATCTACAGGTGAAATAAATGGTAGATGATGACGTTTTTTTAACGTTTTTCTACTCATCTATATTAATGCATAAAATTTGCTTGCTTACCACGTAGTTTGTTGCAGAAATTATTTCTAGATGTCGCCACATACACACCACTGACAATAATCCCAGCAAACATAAATATATGGGGCTCGTGCACTGTTTGAGAGCTTGGAGGTCACACAACCTCGTTAACCTTAATCATTCTTCTTCTTCTAGTGCTGTCCCCTTAAAGGGCTCGTGCACCGTATGATAGCCGACTTTTTTGGAGGGGGGAGAACGAGATACAACGTCACAATCACAAGAAAACTACGAACTGCACATGGGGAAATCGGAATCGTCTCTTTCTCCTCTCCAAAAATGTCGTCTGTCAAACGGCCCACGAGCTCTTTGAGGGGATAGCACTAGAAGAAGAAGAATGATTGAGGTTAATGAGGTTGTGTGACCTCCAAGAATGTTTGCTGTCAAACGGTGCACGAGCCCCATAGTTTACTAATTGATAGCACGCAAAAGTTAAAAAAAAATACAGCTACAGAATTTTGCATTTATTAATGTCGCTAACCTCTGTTAAGGAGACAGCACCAGAAGAAGAAGAATGATTGAGGTTAAGTGTTGTGTGACCTCCAAGCTGCAGTGTTGCCAATTGCCGGAGAATTCTCCGCTTTTCGGAGAATTTGACTGCCTGCGGAGAATCTGGCGGAGAATGCCTTTTTGACGGAGAATTGGCGGAGAATATAGGGTGACAGAATTTATAATTATTTTTTTAATAAAACAAATAACAAAATAATGTACCTCTCTGTTTTCTTGCATAGGAGTTTATGTAAATGATAACAGATGGCGACAGTGGCGCCGCTAGCCTTTTGAAATGGGTGGGCGGATGCCGGCAAAGAGCGGGCGGTACAGCGATCGACGAAGTTAGCAAAAAAACAAAGTGTACATTTATCATTTATATTATTATTATTATCCTTCATCGCCAGCGTAGAGATGTGGCGTGATGCCTCAAGTCAGCGGCGGCGGCGCAGGGTGGGCAGCGACCGGCGCTTGGATTTGCAGGGTGGGCTCCCCACCCCAGCACCCCCCTAGCGCCACCACTGGATGGCGATATGTGCGTATTCAGTTTCATTACGAGGCCGGTTGTCGACCAATGATCTCAAGTAGTGACATAGATAAAAGATTTATAGTAGTGAGCTCGATACTATATTGGAGTGAGGACCGATAGGCTGGAGCCAAGATTAGTAAAAGAAACAGGTTGCTTGGTAACTCCAGAGCCAATAAAATTCTTGCGCGGGAGTGACGTGTCCAGAGGACCTTTTAAAATTAACATGCACAAAAATGACCTTAAAATATGAATATCTAAAATAATATTTTCAATAGCTGTGTAAGCAGAAATAAAAGATATTAAACAATGTACGACGAGATCAACGGTCGACAGGTGATCTTGGACTGGTTCATCTTTTACCTCTGTGAAGTGAGATGTATAGAAGCGGGTCTTTTGGATGACGCGCAATATGGCGCTCTCCTAGTTACCAGGCAATCTGTCCTCTTTACAAACCTTGGGCTGGAGCTGGAAGAAGCTTTAGAGAGAGAAAGCCATATTTGAAGGTTACCTGTCTCAGTTTCCTGAATAATTAGTTTATAAGTTTCTTTGAAAGGGAACAATAGGTTCCTAATTGGTCATACTCATTCCAGTATGTACAATAGAGTTCACAGTTCAATAATCTCAAGCGTGCTCCAAACCTGGTTGTGCTGATTCATCACAACCAGGTTTTATTAATTCATTACTGATGAATTAAAATATCAATTTGTGCAAATTAGTAATGGACTAATGGATTACATATTGAGAAGCAAATAAAGATCAATATATTTTTTGTTGCATAGAAAATTTTGATATTTTATTTTTGGCGGAAAATTTCTTCGATTTGCGGAGAATTTTAATGCAGTAGGCGGAGAATTTTAGAAAGCTCTGTTGGCAACACTGCCAAGCTGTCAAACGGTGCACGAGCCCCATAGCATATATGTAAATACTACGTAAACTAAGTTTCGCAGAAGTAACGTGCTATGTAAAATGTGACGCATAATCATATGTGCATACTCTGCGAAATGTCAGCAACATGTGCATATGATTTTTATATAGTGAAGAGGTAGCACTGTGACCTCACGGTACGGAACATATGACGTAGCGTATATGTAAAATGTGACGCATAATCATATGTGCATAGTCTGCGAAATGTCAGCAACATGTGCATATGATTTTTACATAGTAAAGAGGTAGCACTGTGACCTAACGGTACGGAACAGATGACGTAGCGTATATGTATAGTCAACCTTCAACCACTTAATAATGACCTTATGCTATATGTATAGCATACGTAACTAATTTTATCGCTTTATGACGTAGCGTATATGTATATTCAACCACTTGATAATGACCTTACGCTACGTAACTAATATATACTTTTCATCTCTTTATGATGTAGCATGTATTTATTTTATCTACCTACCGTATGTTCAAAATAGCATATCCCAGCACTTTTTAAATATTGATACTACACAATTGGATTTTTGAAGTTAGATATATGAATAAAGTTCCTTATAAGTTATGCAGAAAAATATATTTTAGAAAATTACCGAAGTTGACACCAAGTTTTATTTTTTTTAAGTGGGATACCTTATTTAGAGAGCCGAGTAGTTTTATATTTTGAATGACAATTTTTTTGTAAAAAATAGTTATATTTAAAATATAAAACCGTTGCCCAAGGAATCTACTTCCACATCCAGATTTTTTATCCAAGTCACTCACAACGAAAAAATTTTGTATGTGGAAATAATTGGTTATGGAACTTTAATAATATAATATTTGAAATCCTCTACCCCAAAAACCCATAAAACGATACCCCACATCGGTAGCGGGGTGGGGGTGGTAGTGGGGGTGGGGGTGGATGAAGTAAAAAAAACATTTTGTGGTTTCTGGTTCTTGTACACACACTAAATTGTATTTTTTTTTCATTCCCTTTAATAATGGGGTGGGGGGGTGATAATAGGGGTGGTTAATGCCAAATTTTTTTTCTGACACCTTAGCTTCTCTTGTGTATACTAAACACCAATTTTATGGACTCTTACCTGCTTGATTTACATATTTTCCCCAAATTTACCCCAATTTACACCCCAACCCTTCGACGGAACAAGATGAAAATAATAATCTAGTTCTAGATCTCGTTAAAGTACATATGTGTACCAAATTTCAAGTCAATATCTCAAACGGTTCCAGAGTAAACGTGCGTACAAAAAAAAGTTACAGACGACAGACAGACCGACAGACAGAAATTTTGTTTCGCTCAAACTTAAAATCTCGACGTTTCGTGACATTCTAAGCCTATTTAAACAATAAAAATTTTTAGAAATTTTTTTGTCGTTATTATACAGGGTGATTCTTTTAAAGCCATTAGAATATTTCCCACTTGCAGATGAGATAGAGATTTGAGATTTGGTACCCTACCATAATCGACCATTGCGGATCCGAAAATAATAATTTCAACATGGCGGCACTTCCGGAAATACCGGAAGTCGATACCAACTTGCTTATTTTAAATGGAACACCCTATATATTTTCGACTTTTCGAAATGATCATACAATTCTGAGTGAAAACATATCGCACACCCTATACCTAATCCGAGCAGTTTCGGAGATATATGAAATTTTATAAACAATTTGACAGGTTCAACGGTTTGCAAGAACCGATATAACTTTCTTCGTGTAGGAGATCCTTATTTACTCTTTGGTACGCAGAAAGAACACAACATGAGCTACTCTTTACAAAAAAAAATAGATTCCAAAATAGTATACCAAGTGTTTTATTTTTCTCGTTACATTTTGTCAAATTCAAACCTCAAAAACTTTTTTATTTCAAATGGAACACCCTGTATTTTTTTATGTCAAATTATGTTAAATTAAATTCCCTTTTTTCTAGTATAAGCATTGTAGGGGTTAAAGTTACAACTTTTCGAAATATTGGCGATTTTCTTAAATGTCCAAGAATTTTTAGTAAAAATTGCCATCAACTTACCCACGATTAGAAACAATCATTAATGTCAGTCATTCTCTTTTGTTAAAAAATGCCAGCACGTTTAAATTACACCCACGAAGTCTTTTAGATTTGTTCATTATTTATGGAGAATGTTATAAAGTAATAATACCGAGAACATGTAACACATTTGCTAATCGATACCCACATTATTGTTCCAATTGTTTCATAGGCTTCTACGTTTTTTTGGATGAATTATAATTTTCAACAAAAACTTGCGAAAATTTCAAAGTACATGTGTAGATATAGGACATGCTGATAGAAGTCCACCTCAAATATAACTCTACATCGATAGCCATAAAAAAATTTAGCACGTGCTATTTGACAGAGTCAAATATTCTAAAATTATCCAATATGTGGTTTACAGTGGATGGTGGATGGTTTCTATTCTTGTGGATATCGAGTAGCAAATGTGTTACATGTTCTTGGTATTACTTTATCACATTCTCCATAAATAATAAACAAACCTAAAAGACTTCGTGGGTGTAATTTAAACGTGCTGGTGTTTTTTAGCATAAAATAATGACTGAATAATGATTGTTTCTAATTATGGGTAAGTTGATGGCAATTTTTATTAATAATTTTTGAACATTTAAGAAAATCGCCAATATTTCGAAAAGTTGTAACTTTAACCCCTACAATGCTGATACTAGAAACAAGGGAATTTAATTTAACATAATTTGATGTAAAAAAATACAGGGGTTCCATTTGAAATAAAAAGGTTTTTGAGGTTTGAAGTTGACAAAATGTAACGTGACAAATAAAACACTTGGTATACTATTTTGGAATCTATTTTTTTTATAGAGAGTAGCTCATCTTGTGTTGTTTCTACGTACCAAAGAGCAAATAAGGATCTCCTACACGAAGAAAGTTATAACGGTTCTTGCAAACCGCTGCACCTGTCAATTTTTTTATAAAATATCAAATATCTCCGAAACTGCTCGGTTTAGGTATAGGGTGTGCTACATGTTTTGACTCAGAATTTTATGATCATTTCGAAAAGTCGAAAATATATAAGGTGTTCCATTCAAAATAAGCAAGTTAGTATCGACTTCCGGTATTTCCGGAAGTGCCGCCACCTTGAAATTATTATTTTCGGACCCGCAATGGTCAACTATGGTAGGGTACCAAATCTCATATCTCTATCTCTATCTCATCTGCAAGTGGGAAATATTCTAATGGCCGCCTTAAAAGAATCACCCTGTACTTCCACTGGATGTGGAAGTAAAACTATCTAACTTTCTAAAATGTTCAGAGGCATTCTACTTATAAATAAAAGTTGATGTCTCCTCCAGTTATTTCCTAAATATCAATTTTTCTATACAATTTATGAGGAATTTATATCATATATTTAACTCCAAGAATCCAGTTCTATAGTATCAATATTTAAAAGGCACTATAGGGTGCTATTTTGAACATTATGGTAGGTATATAAAACAAATACATGCTACATCAAAAAGAGATAAAAAGTATATAATGCAAGATATGGTTGTCTGATTTGTAAACATATATTAGCTTAGTAAAGATTCTCGAATTGAATGACAGTTTAAACTAAGTTAATTAGTATCAACAAAGTAAAGAGCGTCAATCTCTGCATATCCCAGTAGGTAAACCAGACTTTAGGCGTTGTCCTCGACGTTGTCATCTATATGTTCTTTAGAAAACAGCTATACGATATTTTTTTCTTCTCCAATGATTTATACCCACCTACCTACCTCACCTTGCATTCCTAGTAGAGCTCAAATTTCATTTAATTTATTTTATTAACTGTTGATTTAGGAGAGATTAATACTAGTGTCTTTTGTGCAACTAATCTATATTCAAGTTAACTAAGTATCTACAATAAGTGTTAAGCATTTCTCGGGTCGTTTCTGTTTTTACCCGTTCTTTGGTCAGCCTTCGTCACTCTGACATTTGCTTCTTGAACATCAATTACATAACCTGTGAAAACAATTGAAATATGAGTCCATTTCACGCACCATTTAAAACTCCCCAGGCTTGTAATTTTCTTATTTTTTAAGGGACGACCATGCTGAGCACATCAAATTGTAGATATTTTTAAAGCATTTAAAAAAAATTTTTTTGAAAAAATTGTTAAGAAAGAAATCTTAATTTCCTTGAATATTTTTTTACGTCACTCTGTACATGAACTGCGTAAATGTTTTCTTATAAAGGTTTTAATTAGCTTCAATTTATATTATTACGTCATATTCGAAATTCTTTTTGGTTTTAGAGAAAGGAATTAAAAACACTCCAAACTGATTTTTTTTTAAATTAGTTTGAAAGGAATGTAAATAACAATTTTATGCTTTATCTGTAAAAGATATATCACAAACAATATTCAGCGTAACAAAACAGTAACAAAAAACAAAAAAATATATATTTTTTAAAACTTATATTAAAATTAAAAGTAGGAAATTGCAAATTTTTTATTTTTAAATTTTTTTAGTTTAATAACATGAATTGAAGCTAATTAAAACCTTTATAACAAAACATTAACACAGTCCATGTACAGGGTGAGGTAAAAAATATTCAAAAAAATTAAGTTTCATTTCTTGACAATTTAAAAAAAAAATTAATCACTCTGTATGGATGTTTAAAGGCTTTAAAAATGTCTACAAGTTGATGTGCCCAACATGGTCATCGCTTCGAAAATAAAAAAGTTACAAGGCTGGGGAGTTTTAAGTGGCGCACCCTGTATAGTGTAGTAAATCTGGTTATATAGCTTGTATCGCAATTAAGAAAAACAGATTATTCTTTACTAAATTATGAAGAATACTAAATGCAAACTATTTTGATCAATTTGTTAAGTTATTGAACAATTTATGATAGCTTAATTAATAACATATATATTTTAACAAAACTTTACGAAAACACGCTTCCAATGGAATGGGGTAACTTAGTCAAATTTCATTATTCACTTTTTATTACGTTTATGCAAAGTAATCGTTGAATAATTATAATACTGAAAATCTGAGGTCGATCCGATAATTTTCAGAAGTATACTGCTTTAAACATGAACCGATGTGCTCAAAGTGCTGTCATTCAATCCGAAAGTCTGTCTCAAAGTTGAGTTTACACTGTTAAAACCCAGCTATTTAAAATCAGATTTGTCTAATCTGCCAGAGATGGTGATTTGGGGACTATTGGAGTATTTCAGCATAAGAGTATGCAGCATATAACTGCCGAAAAAAGGGGAATGAAAATGCAACTATGCAACAAATGACTTCACGTTAAAATAGAACTTGAACTACATATTATTTATGTATATTTTATATAAACATTTTATCTAAAAATGTTCTATTAATCTTACTTTTCAGAGAGGTAAAGTTACATTAATGTTTACTGGGATTAGTCATACTCTTATGGAGTTATAGAAAATAAATAACATCGATTATTTCACTCATTAACGCTATAGCCAATGAGAGCCCGTTTTTTCACAACATTGCACCAATCAAACGTCATTATTAGTGGTAATTCAAGCTAGATCTGCTTTTGACAGGACCAATATGCAACATTTATCGCTCTAATTTTTTAGGTCGCTGCAGCGGGAAATATTGCGAAAATTTTTTGACGTTTTGTGTCGTTACATGTTTTCGGCAAATAGGACAAATCGTGCTTTTAAATGTTATCTATAAATATCTTCTCTAGCTTATTACTAATTGTTAACGTAAATTGTAAATTGTAGTATTGTATTAATAACCTAAAAAACCAATGCTGTGTGGAACTTATATAGGTTCGGGACAAGTTATAGGTACACAGCTTTCAATGGCTTAATACCTAACATAATTACAAAATAGTTATTTCATGATAAATACACAAATGTAGGTACTTACGTATAGTAATTCATCAATCATTACAAAACAGCTAACACTTATTTGGAAAATCAAAACTCTGCAGTATCACTATATACATTATAATTCGTTGTACTTAAAGTCTCTCTACTTAATAAAGTAAACATTAACTTAACTATCAAACTTCTCAAATTAGAAACAAGGATTAAATACATAAATATATATTAATAAACACTTTAATATAATAATTCAATTCACTGTTTAGGCTAGTAACTAAGTTAAGCTAGCGTTACTAGATGGCGGTACCATACCATCTGAGCCGGCAGCCTTAGAACGTAAAAGGGATAGATTGGTAATATGCAATTTGTGTGATTTCACCGGTAATGTGATTGGTCGAAGCGTGTACCTTTGGTTTAACGTATATTGTTTTTCTTGATTGTCATAATTTAAACCTACTTTGTTTTTAATTAGATGAATCGCTTTGGAAATGCATTTTTATGTGTCGTAAATGATGAAATTGAAGATAAAGGTGAGTAATCTCTAAAAAGCAACAAGGAAACGTCAGAAGGCAATTAATTACTGAACATAATATTGAAGATATACTTAATGCATTATTCATTCGTGAAATATTCTCCACAAATACCACTCGTGCTTTAAATTTTATCTAAAAATTTTTTCTCAAGCTAAGCTGCCCCTAGTTAATATAACTCGTGCAAATTGGCAGTTTATTATCAAAGATTAAATCCCTCCCGCTAAAGCGGTCGGGATTTAATCAGATAATAAACTGCCAATTTGCACTCTTTATATTACCAGGCAACACGCTTTCGAAAAACTTTTCGATAAAATTTTAAGCACTAGTGATATTACATACGATTATTGCAGTTAGTGATGGGCATAACTGATTAATGTCAGTAACCGAATACTAGTATTCAAGTGATTTCAATAACCGGATAATCATTCGAGTGATGGTCACTTGAATGGTATGCATAACTTACAAGGCTATTTAACAATTTTTGTTCAAATTCTGATTCATAAACAATTTTTCATATACCTAGGGCCGTTACTTTCTGTCAACGTTAAACCACGTTAAACTTTAACCGTATTCCAAATCATTGAAAGTACAATTGTTTTCATGGTAACTGAATTGGTTTGACCCACAGATAACGTTTAATCGGGACCGAAAGTAACGGCCCCTAATATTTATTTTAGAACGTAGGTTATCCATCATATATTGGAAAATGGAGACCTCCTAGAACCTGATTAATTTCGTTTAATTAACGTAAATATAACCTGAAAAAGACGTCAAATTAACGTCTAGCATAAGACGTCATTCATCTGAGACATTAGCAAATCATTTTCACGTTTCATTTACGTCATCTAACTCATAATTTCTCGTCACTCACTGACCATTTGTTCACGTCATTTTCACGTACCTTTGCTACCTGGGTAGAGAATATATGGTAAGTCCATTTGTATTTTATTTATATTATCATATCTATTATTGTTTTACCACACTCAAATTTACTCTCACAAGGATTGCCTTCAAATTATAAATTATTAAATTCATTTTTACTTACGTTTGCGGTTGGTAGGGATCAAACCTGCATGGGCTGCATCCCTGCATCTCTATAACAGTTCTACTGATTTCCCACTGGGCTATTCTTTGACCGTTATTTTGGTTGCTAAACGTGGTATATACTGTGTGGGAAAATTATCAGTAATAATAAGTCTTTATTATGTGAAATTGAATTTCTAATACAACTTTTAACAAACAATTATACCTTATTTTAAATATTATGTGAAAATCGTTCAAGTTCTCTTTTTTCTATTTTTTATTTGTGTTCCCAAACCTACATTTTTCCTGCTAGCATTTATATTTATTTATAATTATTAAAAACTTCTTTAATTTCTAATGGATAAACTATGATATAGGGCCCGTGCACTATTTGACAGCCGACGAGATTCAACTCTGGGCCACACAACCTCAATCATTCAATGTTTTTAATTTGAAATTCACAGTTTTCTTTCGTTATTTTCTTCTTGTTTAAAACAATTTATAGGATTTGTGGTATTATTACATACAGAGCATATTTAGCTTATTTAAGTTTTAAGTACCAACTGATAATTATTTTGTTAGCAATTAACCTGAAGGTTTAGTGTTCGGCATGCGGCGCATGTGGATGCATTTTCTTGCGGGGCGTCAATATTAGAGCTTATTAAAAAATCCTTTAATTTAAGGTGTCACGTGACCTAAAATCAATTCCCCCATTTGCCTTGTGGGAGCCGATATAGGAAATCAAACTTGGGCCGAAAAAAATTCCCAATCCGGCCCTGGGTAGTTATAAACTTTGGCAAAAAAGCACGCTTTCCTATTACACTGTAGATAGTAACCTGTTTCAAAATAAAAGAATTGGGCAAAACTCGCTGTTTCACAAATAAATTATCTCTTAAATCCTGAAAACCGCATATTGATATCTATTTATTATCTTTCTCAAGAAATGTGGATTTAAATTCAACCTAAAAATTCCCTTGATCCATTTCAAATTAGCCAGCAGTTTAGTCCCAGATCTCGCTATAATACATTGGTGCACCAAATTTCAAGTCAATGTCATAAACCGATTCAGAGTAATCGTGCGCAAAAAAAGTTACAGACAGACCGATACACAAATAGAAATTCTTTTTTGCTCGAACTTGAAATCTCGACGTTTCATGACATTCTTTGAACAAAAAAAATCCTTTTTTTTTACCGGTACTATCCTTCCACTCAACTACGTGGATGCGGAAATAATAAAGAATATAACATTTAATAGATTTGTTTTACTACTACTTTCTACGATTGTTAAAAATCTTTGTCCGGTTATAGCAATTATACCTATTTATTAAATAAGATATTATAATGACTTACCTACCTACCCACTTAAGTAAGGTAATCAAAGAAGAAAGCCAGACATGTGCTCTAGACAGTTCCCAACTTTTACATTATTCTGCAACGAAACATCGCTCCATACAATTTCAATGTCTTTTGATGAGTTCATTCATTAGTCCATTGAACTTTTTACGCAAAACAAAAATATTTCACTTTCACTTTCAAGTCGATTATGTTAGATACCAACTATGCTACTTTAAGCTCTAACCAAACTTAGAAAGTTTAGGAATACGCCTGTTTTTTTCACTTTGACAAACTATCACCTGACGTATACAGGGCGTTACTATTAAGCCAACAGCAAATTTACTATCCAGTTTTATACCCAATTGTAATCTGATCTTTTCTTAACATTTTCGTTTTTGGTACAGTTCTTTATCTTTGCAATTAAATGAGATATGCCGAATGGAAAAAATGTTTTGTGTTTTGGATGCCAGACAATTTCATATATTATACTATTAAAATTCTATGAACTGAGTAATTGCATTAGTTCCGATGTGATGCTCAAAATCTACCCCCATAGAGTGGCGTAAACCACCTCTAGATTAAAATTGCAAGAAAAATCGGGGAAAAGAAGATAATAACAGAAACAATGAACGCCCCAATAAAGAGCCAAAACTGACGTATACTTAATCCGCATTCAACACTCGTATGCGGTTGTCAATGCGCCACCTACTAGTCAGAAAATTATATAGATGTTTTTTCTGAATTTTTAGACATTCTTTTTAGAGGCCATATAAATAAGTAATAGTATTTTCAGATAACTCTTTTTAGGAGTCATCTAAGCAACTGCAATTTGAATTTGGGGGTGGTTTCCGTCACTCTATGGGGGTAGTTTTTTAGCATCGCATCGAGACTAATGCAGTTACATACTTTTTCTAAAATAACTGGGCATCGTAAGCTTTTTTTGCAATTACTGCAGTTTTTTTAAATTTCCTGTTGTGTGAGGGGTAGTTTTCAGCCACTCTTGGGTGTGATTTTGAATGGAAAGTAGTGTTAACTCTGTATTTATACGTTATATACTTGAATGTTTATATTTAATTCGATTTATTGAGATTCAAGACTATTCGTGGAGCGTTAAGTCATTTTTACCCTGTTTAGGGAGTGTTTTTTTTAGCGCTAGGGGTTGATTTTGGGGGTGTACGATTTTTTTTGACCTCGGATTCGGATTCAGCGTCGAAAATTACATAGGGATACAGTTGTCTCGATAGCAGTTCCAAAATTTTTTTTTGTGGGGCCTCTAAAAAGAATTCGAATCCAAAGTAAAAAAAAATGGTACACCAAAATCAACCTCCAGCGCTAAAGAACACTCCCTAAATAGGGTAAAAATGACTTAACGCTCCACGAATAGTCTTGAATCTCAATAAATCGAATTAAATATAAACATTCAAGTATATAACGCATAAATACAGAGTTAACACTACTTTCCATTGAAAATCACCCCCAGAGTGGGTGAAAACTACCCCTCACACAAAGGAAATTTTAAAAAACTGCAGTGATTGCAAAAAAAGCTTACGATGCCCAGTTATTTTAGAAAAAGTATGTAACTGCATTAGTCTCGAACTGCTGTTCAGTGTGTAGTTCACCACCGAAACCGCGTGGTCACGACGTCACGATGTTAGTCGCACCGCGCTTCCAATTCCCTCTTTAGAAGTCGTATATTTCGAGAACCACATATCGGATTCATCTGAAGTTTTCAACATTGCCTAATTTTAAATAATACTTTATCCACAAGAAGTAACAACACTAAATAAAATTCATTAAATGAGCCCATTAATGGCAATTGTATAAACACGGCAGGAATGCATGCAAATTTTTTCTTCTTTCAAGTGAGGTAAGTGATTAAAAGATAACAATTTTTATAAAAATATAGCATTTATTGTGTTGGTACAAAAGATGATATTCTGTGTGATAAAATAGTTATTAATTGATCATTATTTTTTTTTATATAATTTTCACCATTTATATCAATCATAATCTGAATCATATTCGAGAACTGGTAATTCAGGATTTGTTGGTTCTTCTTCAGTGTCACTTTTATCTTCCTGTTCATCCGATATTTCAGCCGGACAAATCGATTCATTTTCCGTTACGTCTGCAGCTCCAGGTGCCTCGCAATTATTGCAGTTGTTTCCGTGACAAAATTTACAAGTTTGAGAGTAATATACGCCATTCTTGCGACAGTTTAGCAGCCACACATTATAGTATCCACAAAAAATGGAATTTTCTATGGAACGTATTCCAGTCTGGAATATGGAATTCTTAAATTTGGACCTCAAAATCATGATCAGCGACCAAAAAAACCTAGACCAAGCACATTTTCGTGGAAGAACGTTAATATTTAATATTTTTCTGAAAAAATTGAATCTTCCATGGCACGTATTCCAGTTTGGAATATGGGAGTGCTCAATTTAGATCTCGGAACAGTTCGATAGTAGACCTCGTACAAGTCGGAGCGTTTACTAATAAGTGCGTTACATAAGTGAATTAGTGAATTTAGTAGTGTTAAGTTTAATTATTAGTGGTTCAGTTTACTTATTAAACAAAGTGTTTATTAAAAAAAAAACTACAGGCATAGACTAAAATAAATTAACTATGAGTGTCTTTAAGGGGGGTAACCCCCCCAATGAAACTAACCAGTTAATAACTATGGAAGTGTGCGAATCTCTGGAAAATATACAAGAAGAGGGCAACACGAGTTCAAAAGATATCCAATATACACAAGAACAGGATAGTAGTCTAAAACAAAAACAAAATCGACATAATGTAGTAAGTAATCTTATTCATAATTTTGGACAAAAGGAAAATAACCGTGAAGTATCCGATGATAATTCAACGATACCTCCGGCACAAAAACGAGCAGAGCGACCAATTTATATATACAGACAAACCGATACCGGACCATTTCATGTTTACGTTGAAAATAATATATCAGATTTTAATGGAAAATTAAATCCAGTGAAGGTAGGTGATATTGTTTTAAAAGTAGTACCAGAAATTGACAATAAAATAAAAACAATTGAATCAATTGGAAAGAATAGAGTACGAATTGTATTTAAAACCTCTGAATCGGCTAATAAATTGATCACAGCTCAGTCCTTTTTAAGAGTTTATAATTTAGACATTTATGTACCGAAATTTATACTACATAGACAGGGGGTTTTTCGAATAGATGCCGAATATTCTGTTGACTATCTTAAAGAAAAAATCAAACCGTACGATTTACATTGCAAATTTGAAGTAGAATCAATACGACGCATTCATAAAAAAATCATGGAAAATAACGAAGCTAAATATATACCCACGAAAACAGTAGTTGTTACATTTAAAGCACAAGAATTACCTAAATATATTTCGATCAATCATGTCATATTTAATGTTGAACCGTATGTACAAAAAGTCATTTTGTGCCATAATTGTTTTCGATATGGTCACATGGGTAGCCAATGTAAAAGTAAAGCCAGGTGCGTTAAGTGCGGAGACAATCACAACTCTGAAACCTGTACAAAATTTCTAGATGAACCGGAATGTCTTCATTGCAAAGGAAAACATTTTGCTAATCAAATTAAAGAATGTCAAGAATTTAAACGACAGAAAGAGATTAAAAAATATATGTCACACTCAAATTCGTCTTATAAGGATGCTGAGAAAAATGTCCCAAAAATGACATACGCCTCTATTCTTTCCAATGAACACAATCATAACGTAGATATAACCCCTTTATTATATAACAACAGTAATTCACATCAAAGAACAACAAACCGCTTTACACAGATAACAACCACTCCAAGGAAAAAAACACGACCCAATACACCAGATATCACAGAAACACAAAGAAATCTAATAATATCACCACTCAACCTTCCTCAAACTTCTGGTGGAATATTCAACAGTCCCATATATAATTCAAATCTACACAATAAATCAGAACAAACACACACTACCCAAAAAGAAAATGAACTCCCTGTACAAAAAATTTTAGAATTGGTTATTTTCGTAATAGATATTATTAAACAAAATAATTTTAAAGAATTAGAAGAAGCTGAAATATTTAGTATTATAAAAGATCGTCTTAAAACAAATTAATTAATGTTTACATTCACTTAAACATAAATACTTTTATTTGATGTGTTATGGACAAAAAAAATATATATCTCATTTTTCTCTAAATATAAAAGAAGGCGGTTTAAAAATTTGCCAATGGAATTGTCGCTCTGCAGTAGCAAATAAAGGTAATTTAGAAAATTTACTGTCCACTAATAACATCAACATTGCCTTACTGTCGGAAACATGGTTTAAACCCAATGTATATACCAACTTTCATAATTTTAATAATGTTCACAAGGACCGTGCAGACGGAAAGGGAGGCGTTGCAATCCTCGTCCAAAAACAAATAAAATACTCGGAAATAGTATTACCTACAATCAACAACTGTATGCAAGTCTGCATTACGATAGATCTGGATAAAAATAGTAAGCTGACATTGGTATCATTATATATCCCACCGCAATCCAAATGATTGGAATTCCTTTTTTAACTGTATACCAAAACCTTTTATTGTAGGTGGAGATTTTAACGCCCACCATATTGCGTGGGGTTGTGATTATAGTGATACTTATGGAAAAACATTATTAGATTCATTAGATAATAACAATTTAACAATTCTAAATGACGGTAGTCCAACATATATAGGTAACTATTTTAGACAGAAAAGTGCTATAGATTTAACAATATGTACTCCTCAAGTGTACCACAATTTAGAATGGTCTACCTTATCAGATCCTTGTGGTTCGGATCATCTTCCGATTTTAATTAATTGTCAATTAGTTCCAAACTGGATTGTGTTTAAAAATCAAAGAAAGTGGAATATAAAAAAAGCTAATTGGGACTCTTACTCTCTTGAGTGTTTAGATAATATAAGAAATGATGTAGTAAACTACGAAAATCTTACAAATGTTATCAACCAGTCTGCTGAGAAATCCATACCTCGATATAACAATACAGAAAATACCAAAAAAAATAAAGGAAAACCGTGGTGGAATGACAAATGTGAAAATGCCGTTAAACATAGAAAATATTGCTTTTTACAATATAAGAATAACCCTAATATAGCAAATATAACTACTTATAAAAAATCTGATGCTATCGCTAAAAGAATAATAAAAGAAACCAAAAGAGAAAGCTGGCGTTCTTATTGTTCAAGTTTAAATAAGAATGTCCCAATAAAACACATATGGCAACAACTTAACCGTTTTAAAAATCGACCTCAAAAAAACACCGTACTCATAGATTCCTCAGCAGAATGGTTGGAAAACTTTCACTGTAAATTAGCCCCCCCAACTGTAACTCCACAACGCCCTCTTCTGGACAGCATAGACCAACCAAACGTTTTGTCAAATCCATTCACTCTTAAAGAACTAGACAGAGCTCTAAAACAAAATAACAACACGGCTCCTGGTAAAGATAACATTCACTATTCGATGCTTTCCAATTTACCTAGATCAGCTAAAATCACCCTCCTAAATATATTCAACGACATATATTTGAACGATGTTCAAATCCCAAAAGACTGGTATGAATACATTATTGTACCTATCCTGAAGGCTAACAAACCGGAAGACAGCTGTAACTCATACCGACCAATTGCATTGGCTTCTTGCGTATTAAAAACATACGAGAGATTAATAAAGAATCGTTTAGAATATTGGTTAGAAAGTAAGAATATACTTCCGAAATCGCAGTTTGGATTCAGAAAAGGCTGTTCGACTCAAGAAAATTTAGCTAGTTTAATTTCGGACATTCAGTTGGGATTCACAAAGAACGAGTCAACCAGTGTGGTTTTCCTAGATGTCACCGGGGCATATGATAACGTCAACCTTAATATACTCGCAGAAAAAATGAAGCAAATTGGACTACCCAACAAGCTAATTTTGCACATCCATAAGCTCTATTGCACTAGATGTATTTTCATAAAAACCCATGACGAACTGATTGGACCAAGGCAGACATCAACAGGCCTACCTCAAGGAAGTATTTTAAGCCCTTTGTTATACATAATATATTCATATGACTTCGAACTGTTATTTACCAATACCAATATTAAAGTATATCAGTTTGCCGATGATTATGCAATTAGAGCTCAGGGCAATGACATCAACTATTGCAATAGAAATCTAGCAAATGCCATTAGAAAAGCAGAAATATGGTTTGAGAACAATGGATCTCCAATCTCCGAAGAAAAATCATCAATATGTACATTTACAAGAACAAAATTTCAACCGCCCAACACTATCAGAATATCTAATCTCGAAATTAAATATAAAACTTCAGTTAAATATCTAGGAGTCATTTTAGACAAGAAACTGAACTGGAAAGAACATATAAATTATATCTGCAAAAGAAGTGAAAATGCACTTAATATTTTACGAGTATTTAGTCACCAAAAATGGGGAGCTGACCCCAACATATGTCTCACTTTCTATCGTTCTCTAGTAAGATCTATCTTCGATTACGCTTGTGTCTTTTACGGATCAGCAGCAAAAGTTCACCTTCAAAAAATTGAACAAATTAAAAACAAAAGTCTCAGACTGTGTGTTGGATTTCTTCAAAGCACCCCCTTGAACATCCTAGAATCCGAATGCGCTGAACCTCCTTTACACCTCAGAAGGCAAAAATTAAGCGATAACCTACTACTGAAAATCTACAGCAGGAATAAGGATGTTGTTGAAAATATACACAAATTAACCATACTGGGCCACACAGCTAAGTATTGGGAAAAGAAAAAATTGCCGTTATTAGTGGAAAGCTATACATGGATATCTCAATTTAAAGAAGAAATACATCAGTCGGACATTCTTCCTTGTTTCACACCAGAATATTCAAATTATGAAAAATTACCCAGAACATCATTCATAGATCTTCAAGATAACGTACTGTTAAACAACATAATATTTAAATCAAAACTAAACACTAACTGGACCAACTACGAGTATATATTCACCGACGGCTCACTCAAAAACAACAAAACCGGCTGTGCTGTTTACCATGAAAACGAAAATATATCTAAAAAGTACCTCTTACCAACCAACTCGTCTATTTACACAGCAGAACTAGTAGCAATCAAGGAGGCAATTAAATATTGCTCAGAATATGAGAAGAACAATAAATTTGTTATATTCACAGACAGTAAGAGTGCGGCGATGAAAATACAGAATTGTAACCCAAGGTCTGACGCAAACTATATAATAATTGATATTATAAAATATTACAACCAATTAGTACAACGAGACAAGACCCTTGAACTAACATGGATAAAGGGACACGCAGGTATTACACAAAATGAATATGTTGACAAGTTAGCAAAGGAAGCAACTGAAACTGGTAACATCATCCCTAACTTTAAAATTCCCAGCACAGATATTAATAGGCTGATAAAGGAACGACTTAGAGAAAATTGGCAGCAGCACTATCTAAATTACCCAGCAGGAGAAAACTACAAAAAACTTCAGACAAAAATTAAAATCAGACATCCTTGGTTTAATGGTGAAATTAATCGAAATTTCGTAAGAGTAATGTGTCGAATTAGAAGTTCACATTGTCTTTACCCTCAATACAAATACAAACTGAATCTCAAAGAAGATCCGTACTGCACCTGTGGAGAAGAAGGCAATTTACAACATTGCTTGATGGAATGTCCTTTAAAGTTCCAGGAAATAAGTGAAATGTTTTTTAAACTTGCCCGCAACAATATTTCACTACCTACAAATCTCCCCAACTTATTAGCATTAGAAAACAAATATGTGTATAAAATACTTTATGAATTTATAATAAAAAACAAAATAGAGCTGTAAACCAGTTAGGTAAAAGTATATAAGTAAGTATGTGTATATATGTGAATATATACGTATGTATGTATATAGTGTATATATTATATTTTAGGATAGTAATTGTCGTAGGTGTTTTGAAAAAAAAAAAAATAAAATAAAATAAAAAAAAGGGAAATATTAGCATAATAGAAGTATAAAGAAGGCACAAAAAAAACAAAAAAAAAAAACAAAAAAAGGGAATATACTAATAGGTAATAACTGTGGCCATGAAGGGTAATTAAAAAATAAAGAAATAAAAATATTAAAAAAAAAAAAAAAAAGTTTAAACAAAAAAATATTTATATGTGTATATGTATGTAGATTTGTGTATATATATGTATGTATCTGAACAAATATTCTGTAACAAATGTTTGAAAACAATTCAGTTTATACTTGATAATTATTATTTGATTGGAATTTTTAAATGAAAATGTATATTAATTTTTTTTATTACATATTTTAATAGGTGTAATTTTTATTCCACTCTCTCTTGATTATTTTTAACAATCCGTTGAATAGACAACAAATGTCTGGCTATTTGGTTTATGACCAGTGCCATTTAACATAACACACACACACACACAGATCTCGGAATCGTGGTCAGCGACCCAAAAAAAACCCCTAGAGCCTAGAGCACACTTTCGCAGCACAATATTCATATTTAAATTTTCGCCCGAAAAGTGGAATTTTCATTAAAGAATGGCACGAATTCCATACTGGAATATGGAATTCCTCAATTTGGACCTCGGATTCGTGACCAGCGACCCAAAAAACTTCCTAGAGCCCATTTCCGAGGCGAAATATTAATTTTATAAATTTTTTTATGACAGCTACTTTTTGAGGCACTTTATAGCGTGAATTCGCTATTATTAATAAATAAATGGTTAATATTTAAAAGATTTTAATTTGGTTTCAAAAAGTAATTTTATAATAATAATTGTTATATTTTTATTTTTATAACCATGATGATTATATATAAGCGAGTACGCTACATATACTTCCCCCCTTGCAAAGGAGAAAACAACTTACCAAGGTATCAATATTAAAATGAGATTTAAAAAGAAAAGTCAAATTTGACTGATAGATGACAAGATATAGCATGTTGTTCAAGAAGGAAAACTCATTTTGTGCGATATAATATCTGCAATGATATTTTGTTTAAAGTGAGCATGTTATATGTCATTGGTGAATTGAAATTAACTAGCACATATATGACTGATGCTAAGTGGAAAGAAAGTTCACAATCATTATTGGATTGAGCGTCTTTAATAGGTAATTAATAAAATGGTATGTATCTATAAATTGATCGTCTTTAGTAGATAATTGGTAAAAATAGCATGCATGTGCTAAGTGAATAAAAGTTCACAATCTATAAATTGAGCGTCTTTCGGAATTGATTGAGTGCATAGACGAAATTGAGGTAAGTGTTAAAATAAAGCATGTATTTGACGATGCTATATGTGAAAATGAAAGTTCACAATCTAGCGTTGAGAGTGTCGAGATTGAGCGTCTTTCAGTAATTTAAAATTGATTGATTGAATAGATAATTAAAATGAATTGAGAATTAATTAAAATGGTAAATAAATGATAAGATAGCAAATAATTGATACATTGATACGTTGATAAGGTGATCTTACATCGCAGGGAGTCATATAGTAGAGTACTTACCTACACATGTACATAATTGAGTATGTAATTAAAAGTTTTCTAGAAATTCTGAAGATCCAGTCTAACTCGTTTCTCAGTAGCACCTTCATGGAGATACTGAGGGATCCGTATCTAGTAAAAATATCTATGGAACGGCCGACTTTTAGCTGGTTGTTTTCATTGTGGACGTCACCAATATAGGCGTGAATTCGCGTAGGGGTCACCAATATAGCGTGAATTCGATATTATTAATAAATAAATGGTTAATATTTGAAAGATTTTAATTTGGTTTAAGTAATTTTATAATAATAATAATTGTTATATTTTTGTTATTTTTATAACCATGACGATTATATATAAGCGAGTACGCTACACACTTCAAACCCCCCTAAGTTTCTCATTTTCGGAGTTAATGCAGAGGTCAATGCTGATGAATGTTCCAGGGGGCCTAGGGAACACGTGAAAAAAGGATTTTTTCAAATCGGTGCTGCTCCACCACTCTTCCACATTTTACACTTTTTTCTGGCTTATTTACTGGATTAAATGAGATATTATGAGATAATCAAATATAGCCCATGACATGTCAACTTAAGAATAGTTAATAAATACTTTTAATGGTTAATGGTTTGTTTTACAAATTGATACCGTCGATGCATCGACTGAAACTGCGGCCAGAACTTCTATCTGCGTAGCATCTTCGTCATGTTCGTACTCTTAGGCAGTGGTATATTCGAGTATATCGGCGAAAATTTTAAAGTGCTTAGATACTTCGGTACTCGAGATATGACGCAATTTTTGGCAACATAATAAATAGGTGTATTGTGTATTGAAACATATCACAGTCTTCTTTTGATCAAGCATTTTCTATATGTATACAGATTCGGCAAATATAGGACTATAGGACCTGAGATAAACGAGTGCAAGAAAAAAACAGATAAATTAAGAAAAGAAAGACCTATCTATTCCCGCTATAATGCATTGGCGGTTAGAGGCGATAGGTACCGATGTCCTACGTTGGCACACGACAAGGTAATAAAAATAAGATTTCACAAAGTGTGTAACGTACTGGGAGTAGTACATCCGTCTTACTTTTCCGAATTTCTCTGTTTTCTTTCTTGTTCTCGTTTATCGAAGGATACATAAAACTACATTTGCCGATTCTGTATATAGTTGTATAGATTGTGTACGTAGTTACATACTAAAATGTACCTATGGTTTTTAATTAAACCTGATTTTGGTAGGAGATTTTTCAAATATTTAATTTTATTTTTGTGTTTGTGTCTTAATATCTGTAATTTATTTAAAATACTTGTACAAAACATGCAATTAAATATTTAAGTAATACGTTTATTGTGACAACAATTAGTTGGTTATATATAATTAATATGAACCAAGAAAGCCAATAACAAAATATAATCAACAGACGCTTGCTTATTTTTTTATTTAGTGGAATTAGTACTCATTCAGATGGTCAACATATTTGATCAAAAACGTGTTTTCAAATTAGCATTGTAAAATTTAATAAGTTATTGCCTCATCAATTTTGTTTTTGTCGCTGGTGTGAAAAATATAAAAAGTACCTACGTTTATTTTATTAGGTGACAATACCATTATATTTATATTAGGTACAGACAGGCAAAATATAAAGTCTGAATTTTAGTCAGAATCTAAAAATATATTACTTTGGATTAAATAAATACTCGATGAAATTAACACCTAAAACAATCTGCAACCGAGATGGTACGTAAAAAATTCTAGAAAATATTTTTACCTGTAACCTACCTAATGAGCTCATTTAGCATTTGTTTTTTTACTACGTTTTCTGAAAGATCTTTTAATTCTAGAACGCAATACAAAAGAAAAAAGAATTTTTGAGGGTCTATAGGCTTTAAAATTAATCAAGAACATCAACGCGTGGCGCTTTCGTGTTATAGCTACATGACGTCAATCACTCCTATCGCATCTGGATGTGCAGACGCAGCCGCTTGCCTAGATGCCTAACGGTACAAACATAGTGGAGCGTCGAGTCAAGGTGCAAGCAGCGAGGTAAGCAGCGAGTGTCGGTTCACTCGATTTATGCAGATATATAGTGGAACGTCGATGTTAGCTTCAAACACAAGAGGTTAGGTATATTTTTGAGCTTTTTGTTTGTTCATCTGCAGTAGTAAATATGAGTTCAGACACTGAAGACGAGGTTCTAGTTGACATCGTAGCACAACGAATATTACTGGTAATGTCTAGAGAGTGTTCAGTACATCCCGTTAACCAAACTAGAAGTAAATTAGAACAGTATCACAACCTTTTTCAAGAACTAAAAAAACACCCTGATCGTATGTTAGGATGGACTATGCAACTTTTGATTATATATTGGCCAAACTTGCACCTACCTCACTTAGAGAAAAAATGGACAAATTTTAACCATAGCACAGTGGTCCCAAATTGAGTTTTTTGTTTCAAAAATGACTAGAGAGCGCAAATCTTGTCGGAAATGAACAATTTTTTTTTAATTAAAGCTTACCTAAATTTCAACAAATCCTCGGAGCCCTAATTTTGCAGAAAAAAATTTCCTTTTTTATTATATTAAGTTAAAGGCCAAAAAATTTTTTTTAGATAAACAGCTTATCTAGCTTATCTAGACTATACTTATTCCTGTGATCAAGGTGTGACTGATTCCACAGTGCTTTTCGGTAGTAAACTGAGAATTAATTGTTCGATTTTCATTTTTAACTGGTTCCTTGCACCTCATGAATTATGACTGTTTAGCGCGCTTTGATTCGTTTAAAAGAAATCGCGAATGTAAATCGTGAAGTGATGCTTTGCTAATACCGATGGACGCAAGCGCTCGGTGCATCTTTACTATGTGCGCCTTCTACTGAATGTACCTAAATAAATCGCGCATCGATACTTAGCTCGCTGCTTGCATCTTGACTCGATGCTCCACTATGTTTGTACCGTAAGGGTACAAACATACTGGAGCGGAGAGCTACACGTCGAGCTATGCGCTAAGCGGCGATGCACGCGGTGATACACGCTTCATGGGTAACATAGTAAAGCGTCTTTCAAAGCAGTTTAGAATGCGTTGTAAACGACATTTTTATTAGTTATCACTATGAGTTCCCACAGTGACGACATTCTTTCTCATCACAAAGAATGTCGTCGTGTACATTATATTGTCTATCATATAATAGCCCCGAATTTTACTTGCTATGGGCTTTTATGATAGTCAGTACATCCTGTGAATAAAAAAAGAGCAATTTGGACAGTATCTGAATAGGATACTATAAATAAGTAACATATGTGTACTACAAATTCTGCAGGTGATAATCGAATTCGGTATTATCGGGTGAAGAGTACTGCTGAAAATTATCATCTGTGTTCTGCCTTGTGCATCCATAGGCATATCGTGCGAAAACGTGCGTTAGCTTGAGTCAAAAAATCGACAAAGAAATCACAAACTTAATCGCCGCTCGAAGCGAACTGCCCATCGTAGCTCGACGTATACCTAAACGCTTCACCACCACTCACATTTTCAAGAAATTCGTCTTCCATGTCAACTCAATAATCCTCTTAAGTCTAGGAGACATAGATTTGTCTGAAGTAGAGGAGAAAGCCTACAGCTGATAGTGGAATCCGAGCCACTTCGGTCTCACCTTTTCTTAGAAAAGTTCATAACAACAAAGGAGTATCATCTATAGTAGCTTACTCACATTTTAAAATATACATCCTCCGTCGAATGTTGGCCTGTTTAGCCTAGTTAATTATTTCATTTTTAGTGACCACCCTCTATATATTTTTCGCTAAAACTAAAATAGGTTTCTTCCTTAGCAATTGTGTTAACTACATGGCAAATATATTATTGGTTTCCCTAACATTTTTTCCTTAATTATTTTTTTATCAAAATAAACAAGAATTATTCTAAGGCGGTAAGCCTCAATTCTCTACCAAATATTATTTTCTCAGTCAAATAGTTTTTTAGATATAGAACCAACAGACTGACCGACAAGCGGACTAAAATTTTATAATATAGATAATCTGAAATGTGAAAATTCTAAGTAATCTGGAATAGATATTTTTTTCATGAATACTTTTCTTTAGTAGGCGAAGGATATATAATAAAGTAAATTTGTAAAACGATTTGCCAAAATCTTCCCTCTCTATTTGACACTTTCTATTTATTAATTCACAGGACCACAAAATATATTTGCGAGTTACACCCAGTGTAGCATATGTTTTTGGGGTCGCTGAAACCGAATCTGAAACTTATTTTGCCTTGCCACGTCAGGATTTTTTTTAATTAAGAACATTTTTTTTTAATTTCATGTTATATTCGAAAATTTGGCGAAGTCGCCGGTAATATCAATTAATTCACATACATGGTATTATTTTTGTAGCAACATTCACATGATGCCAAACATAAAAAGAATTTCACAATAGTTTTCTTCACTATATAGAAAAAATGACAGCGAGTCGCCTTCGGACGACTTTTAGGCAAAATGGACTTTTGAGTCCTTTGTGCACAAGGCGGTTTTCTCTATAACTTTACTATTTGGAAAGCCCTGCAGTTGACTTTCCTACCATCGCTTTGTATTGACCACCCAACGCCCTCGACCAAATTACGAGTAGCTGGCTGAATCCAAACTTGTTTTATGCGAGAAACTGGCCTTGTCCATTTTCATTGATTTTTTGCCAATTTTTGCTTATAGGCGCGCTACGTTGCTTTTGCCAAATTCGTCACTTTCGCCTTTTTGATACATTGTCAAATTTTATAGTCAGTCTTTAGAACAGGGTATATAATGACTGTACCTCCATGGTCAATGTCTTCGGCGGAGGAATTAAAGTTGAAAATATTTTGAATATTTTCAAAGTACTTTTTTGGCGTACTTTTTAAAAAGTATGTGATTCATTTTTCCAGAGATGGGCCAAGGAAACTTTCCATATTTGATAAAAGTTTGTAAAAGTCATGTAAATAATATAATTGTATGCATTTATTTAGTATCAAAATGAAGCTTGCTTCATCACGAATCAGATGTCACCATAAAATAGGCTATCAATATACCTAATGGAAAGTTAGAAGGAAAACTTCCTGGAAACTTTGGAGTTTTCAAAATGGAAAGTTTCCAGTAAATTTTCCTTCTAACTTTCCATTGGGTATATTAATAGGCTATTTTATGGTGAAATCTGATTCGTGATGATGCAAGCTTCATTGTGATACCAAATAAGTGCATACAATTATATTATTTTACATGACTTTTACAGACTTTTATCAAACGTGGGAAGTTTCCTCTCTCTGCATTTTTCCATACCTTCACTCTCATATCCTGAACCAAAATATATTTTCCTAAGTGAAAATTCGGTGTTTCTTCGAATTTCTACCCGGTTGTGCCTAATGTCTTATCGAACTTATAACGGTCCTTTTGGACTAGTTTGTGGCTCTGAAGTCTCTCAGACTCTTGAAAATGCCCTTAAATGAATTTTTTGCCTAAGTCGAATTCCTATTTTGGCTTCGACCTAGATCAATTCTGGAAGGTTGTACAACATACACACATACACAGACAGACATTTTTTATTCGAAATTTGAATTCAGTCTCTTATGAAATGGATTTCTGTACAAATTTCTTTTTTTCTACGATGATTATTACAAATTTTTGTCCTGTTATAATATATCTATTTGATTAAATCAAATAGCTACAAAAATTAAAAATAGCGCCAAATAAACTCAAAATGATGAAAAGAGATATTCTTAAAATCAAAAGTGAAAGACGTAAATTTCTTCGATGTTTCCGACTGCAATGCATGTCACACCCACTGTCCACTTCTACTTATACGTGCTCGGGTCTCAGTCAAGTATTTAACTAAGCCCACAACATTTAATTCTTAACTAACATGTGGAGTTAGATATAGGGGGCACCATAAGTATGAAACGCTGTGAGCGCAGCTATTTATTTGGATTTGTATTTCGTTTTTGCATATGAAAATAATAATTAAAAAAAAAGATAAAAATTAGTGATGACACATCTGTATTTGTGGATAGAGAGCTTTTATTTAAAAAAAAATAATCATCAATATTGGTCTAGGTGGGAGCTGCTAGCGAATCCGGAGAAAAGAAATGTCTTGCATTTTAAATACCTATATAAATACCCAGATTTAAATAACACTTATTATGATGATATATAAAGTTTATTTTAGGGTTTCGATAACTATGACTTAATATTAATTTTATGAAAATATGTGACATGAATTAATTAGAGTAGGTATATTAAAAAACATTATTACATGCATGGACTTTGATCATTATATTATTACAGGTACCGTAGATAGAATTAGGTATAGTTCATTTCAGAGATTTAACAAATTTAAAATTCTGAGGCCGATAAGTCATTTTAACAGAATTTATTAAAAGTAGGCAAATTGAGCAAAGTTGAAAAACGGGCTTTTTTTGGCCCATCCGTGGTAAAGTGTGGAAGCAATATTTTTTTTACTAATTTTGGGGTGCTGAAAACGAATCCGTCGCCCGTTTTGGCGAAAAATCTCCGGAACACATTAAAAAACCAACCTTCTCGCCATTCTTTCACCACCCCCAAGAAGGTTGTAAGCTACTATAACTACTATAATAGTTATTTACATATTTTTAAAAAAACCAGAACACCTCATTGAGTGGTTGCTGGAATATAATAATCTGATTACTTCTGAGTACACTCATACGCCTAGGCTTTTAATTACAAAAAAATCCTAATACACAGTTGGATGTTTTTTTATCATATTAAGGTGACTTGGCCAATTCAGATCACTCCTGAATATTTCTTATCTCTCTAAGGAGGAGGTGTAGGGTCTCAATATCCCCTTTAAAAATGTTGCTTGATTCTTATAGTAAAAAATTATTTAGTTATTTAAATAACTTTTGTTTGTTAAAATGGGAATCCTTTTTCATTTTATGCCCCCCCCCCTCAAATTCCAAATCTACCCACGAAACGGGTGGGAGTAACTATTTTGGGACTATCGATTCGTTTTTATTGCAACAGAAATCCTTCATTACCTCTTACATGGATTTCTATCATAATAGAGTAACTTAGTGACTTCAAAAAATTATTCCTAAATACTTATATGTATGTATATATGTATATTAACGTATCATTTACCCGTTTTGCGGGAGGTGGGGATGTGGCACAGAGATTACTAGCTCAGAAATATCTCAGAGGTGAGAAATATTCATCTGAATTGACTAAATCACATTATTATGACAAGAAACTGGGTGATTAAGGATTTCTTTTGCAATTAAAACCAATAAAAACCCTAAAAAGATAAAATCCACCACCTTAATTGGTGGGGATGGGTGTAAGAGTATACAGAAGTAATCACATTATAACCTTTTAATAGCCATTTAACGAGGAGTTTTGGATTTTCTAAAAATAAATAAATAACCTTATATATGATATTGTAACTTACACCGATATTAATTTCATTGCCACCCCCAAATGAGGGTTGTTTTTTACACTTATGTATTATAACGAGATCTGGAACATTATATTTTGATCTTATTCCGTTGAATGGTTGGGAGGGGTAAATAAGTAAAGCAAGTAAGGAAGAGTCCATCAAATTTGGATTTAGTGAATGTACGTGAAGCCGAGTTCTCAAATTTTTTTTGGCATTATCCATCCCCACTATCACCCCCACCCCATTATTATAAAGGGGTACAAAAATAAAATTGTGATTTGGTGTGTGTACAAGAATCAAAGGCCTTAAAATTATTTTAGTCATCAGCCACGCCCACTCCCACTACCACCCCTTTAATATTGGGGTGGTAGTTGAATAAGAAGAAATATTTACAGTTTTAAAAATGTGCCAATCAAGTGATATTTTTAGAAGATTATAATAATATTTTAGAAGATTATAATAATAGATCCGGAAAAAAGTAAATATAATATATTTTGTAGAGAAAATAAGCTATCCCTTTAAAATAAACATAATTCCGATAACGTTAATGGTTAGCGAAATATAAGAAAACGACTTAATCAGATTGCCATTTTTTCAAGATGGCGGCTCGCAAAAATTGATTTCGGGACTTTTGGTATGTTTAATAGTAGCCCCGAATCAACATATTTGCAATCTTTCAAAACTTTATCAGTTATTTCCGTCAAACGTCGATAGTTCCTATTTGGCTGATAGGGTAGGTGCGAAGAACGACTATTTCTGCTAGTGCAAATATAAACTATATATCGATTATTTATGCATCTTTTGTACATATTATATTTTTTAAATTAATTATATCTACCTATATCCATACCTGTTCGGTTTTAATCAAGGTCGTAGTTAGAATATTTTGGAGATAAAATGTACGAGAACGTAATAATGCAAATTAATATTCAAATATTTTAAATTCTGTAAAAAGTTATTCTTATCTATTATTTATGTTAGCTAATTATAAGCTAATTAATTACTTATATTGGCTTTTCTCACGAGAGTGTTAATATTTTGTACTAATAACTGATAAACTTACAACGAAATTATGAAAACATATCTATGGAATAAGTATATTGGATCAACACTAACAATTAACACTAAAAAGACGAATCCGAATAAATAATAATACTACAAATGCCAAATTAAACTAAACTAAAATAAATTCACTCCCCACAATCTCCATATTGTATTATTAGACAGCTTGGGTGTTTTCTCGATTTTTAAATTATTATTCACCACAGAACTTCTGTATTTGCGTTAATACCAAACCGATTTTCGATTTGAAATTATCACTGGATTCACCTCTTCTCCTATTGATATCTGGTTTTCTCTGAACTCAACCGTTCTATAGTGCCGTTGTTGCCGCCAAAAAATGAGAGGATTCGAGTGAATGCGATGTTAGCGAGTCGGTTTTGGGAACGAATTTCTTGGAGAATTGAGGCATTATTAATGCGATGGGCTTGTCCAGGGAATTCGTAGCAAACGTCTCCAGATCAACTTTTCGAAAGTATTAATACGCTGTCTGCAGGGACCGAAACCGACACCGAAATCCGCACCGTACTTACGACTTTAAAGTTAAAAAAATATGGTTGAAATCAAAGATTCAAATCTTTAAACCATGATGTAGAAATACCAAATTTTATGGTGAAAACCATATTTAAGTCGATTCGTCCATTATAAAGATTATATAAGGTAAAAGGCAAGTAATAAAAAGCCAAAAACCGAAATCGAAACCGATAACCGCACCGCAATTACTAATTTTTTCTAACAGAAGCCGAATTGCCGCGGATCTGTAAACCGAAACCATAACCGAGAACCGAATTGTTGCCTTGACAATGAAAACCAAATTGTCGCTGCTATAAAAACTGAAAATGGTATACGTTATTTAACCTAACCGACATTAATTTCGGTTTCGGTCCCTGGCTGTCTGTCTGCTTCTCGAACGCAGAGACGAACCCACGGGGGGTTATGGGGGGGTACGTCCCCCCCCCCCAATGTTGATTGAGTTGGGAAAATCACCAAAAATGTAAAAAAATCTTTATTGGGTATAATTGCAAAAAAACGAATAATGAGTTGATAAGAATTAAATGACACTGTCACTATGACCATTTTTTATAAATAATTTTAATTGATATTATTTATGACTAGATGCGACTGATGTGAGAGCCACCGAATAGTCGACGGACAACGCACAACGCCGACGGGCCTACGCGACGGGCCAACAAAATAAACTCGTCAACTCGCGGAAATTCGACGTTCGACCCAGTAGACGGCACGGCCGGAGCATGCAATTCACAAAGACTGTCTTACATTAGAAATATTAGAATATTACTCCTTTTTGCCTTTATCAATACAATCCCAAGCAGCAATTTTAGTAGTTTCTACGTAATAGTTGCCATTAGGGGAACTTTAAAGGTTTCCGCAACTAAGGACTGTTACGTAATGGGAACCATCCTTCTACCAAGTATTCACCAAAATGGGGAATAATAATTACGTAGCAAATTACTATTCCGGTACTTCTACCTTTACCGTGTTGAAGACTAGGTTATTACGTAAACGGGACGTAACCAAGTAGTAGAAATGACTAACTTTTAGAACAGCTCAGCTGACCGAAATGAGAGCGCAAACTATATATTTGGCTCTCTGTTATTCGAATAGCAAATTAATGACTTACTGAGTTTAAGCACATGATATGTCCAAGGTCAAAGTTAAGGTGATTATATACAACATGCATAAGCATATATTATAAATCATGATGTTTTGCATTTACCCTGGGTGTGGATATTAAAACCACCACTTGTTTTCTGTAAAATGTTATCATGATGCTTCGATAAAAAAGACGCCCCCTCTAGAAAATGGTTTTTTCGGAAAAAAATTTTTTTGCAAAAATTATGTGTACAAGCAAAACTGCAAAATTTTTTATGGAAAACGTTTTTTTTTAAATGTTATATATTATAAAGTAATAATCTATTTAGAAAACATATTTGTAAATGACTATAATAAAAAAAAATTTGTTATTGAATTATATTTTTATCCGTGTCAATATGGCGTCTTCATTCAACAACAGAAAAATGACGATTTTAATTGCAGTAACTTAGAGGTTGAAAAAACCAAAATTATTTCCCTACAAGTTACATTTACTATAAAGTAGCAGATGCCACCAACGTTATAGTTGTTGTTACTTTAAAAGTGGTGACGGCAACTGCAACAATTTCACTGTGTAGTTATATTTACCTAGATGTAGCAAATGGGACCAATGACGCTATAAGATCTTAGTAACTGTTGCTATCAACTTATTTTCATGTTGGTAGAATTGGCAGAATCGATATAGGTAATTTTTTTTTTTAATTGGCAACGCAGTAATAACTGTTAAAGTGTCACTGTCACTGTGTGCGATGGGAATATGTGGATTATTAAAAATAACAATTATTATACTTTTTAAGTACTTTTTATTATCTGATATTATTTGGAAAGAGCACATATCGAACAATATTTGATGGATGCCCCTGACGGTGAGCATCTTATGTCAGAGGTAGGTGTTTTTTATGATCTTGCTTTTATATACCTATTTAAATGTTTGGGTTTTTTAGGTTGCATTGATATTGGGAGTTTGCGGTGCCTGCGTTGCGGTGAACTGACCTTCTTAAGCGTCGAAGATATGAGATAAAGAATAATATCTATATATATCCATACCAGATACCAAGACGAATAAATCAAGAAGTTTCACAGTTTTAAATGAAAGATTTTCGGTGAACCCACTTGATTCGATTAGGAAATATGTCTTTAAGACCGCAAAATGTGTCTCACAAAAGATTTTTCGTAAATTTTCAAAAGGGAAAGTGCACTGTCCAATGCGTTGGATTAAATAAGCTCTCAAAAATTCCAAGAATTGTAGCTGATTATTTGCAATTGCCTGATGCAGATTTGTATACTGGCCATAGCATGCGCCGTTCCTCATCAACTCTTGGCCAATGCTGGGGGTGACATTACCACCCTTAAACGTCACGGTGTGTGGAAATCATCCACCGTGGCGGAGGGTTATTTGGAAGATTCAGTCTCGACAAGATTGTTATTGCTAAAAAAATTCAGGGAGAGCAGCACAACGAGTCAGGCAATACAGACGTCGTTACTAGTATAGAGAAAAATTGTGTACAGAAGAGCAGTTTTCTTTGTGAAAAATCGAATATGATGACAATAAATGTTAACATAAATATAAATAAGTGTTAGTGCATGAATTCTTTGTTTTGTTAATTTTCCATATAATGGAGACAATAAATAAATTCCTTGGACTTTATTTTATATTAAAATTACTCTTTAGTGACTAAATCACTTTACCTCACTTTAGCTTACTACTTTATCTCACTAGTGACTTATGGGTCACTTTATACCTTCAAAGTCATCAATAAAGATCACTTTATATGAAAGTGTTGGATAAATATATTTATTAACGTAAGGTGAGTAATAATGGAAAAAATACATAACAGTTTTCATATTTATTTAGTGATCAGTTTACATTTAATTTCATTCAATTCAATTTACTGTACATAAATAATGTCTTATGCCGTTATGCCGACATTGTCCGTTCCCCATCGACACAATATTTATTAAATTTGGAGTTTTTAATCGGCAAATTCATTTAATATGCTCAGTGGATCACTAACTGAACTATGGGTCAATCTGTGTGTTAAAGACAAGTTGTAATTTTCGAGCAGTACACAGTATCATTAATCACTACAACTGTTATAGTTTTCGATTACTCTTCTTGTGTTGATGGGAACACTTTTGCACTTGTTGCCAAAGATGATGGTTTTGCTGTGGCGAAATAATCTATGTTTGCATCATATTCTGAAGAATCACTATTTCTCTACTACTGTTTAACTGTTTCTTCAGTTTTCTATAAAACGTGGATGAGTGCTGATAAACTTTATTTCGCTTTCACTGAGCATTTCAGATGCCGCCATTTTATTCAATGCCAATAATTATATAAATTGTCTGAAAAGTTAATATTACTCTATAGTAGATTTTCAAGGTATATGTAACTTTTAAGTCATTTTCAATTAGTGGGGAGTAGTAAAGATAACTTCAAAGCTCCTATGTTCGTAGAAATAACCTCATTTTTACTCGAGATGTCACTAATAAGTTAGACTACTTTCAAGTGGTCCTTTGGTAAAGCTGTGCAGTCGGCATTACTACCAATTTTCACTTTGCAGTTGAGGATGCTTCAAAGTAATGCAGAGTAGTATCCGCGACGTTGCAGATTCTCCAGCAGTTACTTGAAAGTGTTATAACTATACAGTGCCTAAATTCAGTAGAATCTTGGATGGGTTACCGTAACTCATCTCGCCGTCCTGGTTAAGTGGTAGAGTAGCACTAGCTAAACTTCGCCAGGACGTTAATATAAATATAAATAAGGCATTTAAAATTAAAAAAAATAAAAAAATCTACTTAATTGTCACTACAAATGCATACCACAAAGTGAATATTACCCTGAAGTCGCAAAATTAGTAACAGTTATGTTATTCCTACTATATTAAAGTTCCGATGCCTCAGATGCCAGTTCCCATCACTTTGAATGCTGCTTGGGAAGGCTTTGTCCTAGCTATAAAGTCGTTGTTGTTGGTTTATACTGAGTATCACTAATATCAGTTGCCAACCTCTCAACGAGAGATAATAATAATAATAAATTGTTGTCGGTCAGAAATTGTTAAAATATTAAATTCTTAGAGGACACTGAATCAGAATCTGGGACTACAGACGATCCAGCTGCTGGGACCCGACATTGTTGGTACGCTTTGAAGATAATTGGAATTCCAGCAGACCAGTTCACTTTTACGAATGAGTTCAAAGCATGCCGACAAGGCTGGCTCCCTGCCGCTGGATTGTGTGTAGACCCCTTAATGCTACCTATTGCGTATCACAATATGAAGTGGGAAGTGGCCGGTAGTCGTACTAGCGCGGAAGTTCACGAGCTTGCGCCCCGACTTGCGCGTAATCGTATTGTATCTTCACGGTCATTAAACTATAATGGTTACCTCATCCAGTAGCTTCTAGACGAAGGAGAGCGCGGGGTCAACTTAGGTCTAGCGCATACATCATGTAGTTTAGTTAAACTTCTTTTGCATAATATTTGTATCGCTAGGCTATTATAGATTAAGTCTGGAATAAAAAAAAAACAAGGAAATATAAGTTGTAAAAAAAATGGGCAGTTGGCAAATTAGTTGTAGCTTTCCCCCCCCAAAAAAAATAGCTGGGTTCGTCTCTGCTCGAACGGTCCATATATCAGAGGCGTAAAGAAAGATGAAGAAAACTAAGGCGTTAGCAAGTCTGATGTTTGTGCGTCTCGTGATATTTCTGTCCCGCCTAGCAGAAATTGCCAGAACTGGAAATATTATCAATGGGGGAGCAGTGGAATAAAATGCAAACCGCCGTAACAGGTACAGCAACAACAGTAATAGGCTATAAGAAAAAGCAAAAGAAAGTTACGTGGTTTGTGATGAGTGCATGCAAGCAATTGAAGAAATAAATCAGGCACACTGAATTTATGTAGCTAGGACAAGAGAAAGTCGCCAAGATTTTGAAATAGCAGGACGAAAAGCAGATAAGGTATGTATATAGAAATAAGAAAAGAGAGTACGAAAACGCTCAAATACAGAATATGGAAGAAAATTTAAAGGAAAACAAAACGAAGGGAGCAGATGAGTATCCGAAAAAACTGAAGAAGGTATAAACCTCAAACTAGCTTATGTAAAAATGAGGAGGGCGAAATTATTAACAACCAACAACAAGTTTAAATAGACATGGAAATAACATTTCCAAACACTATTGGACAGACACTTGGATCATGAAGAAAGTGTACTAAATATGAACCCCCTAATAGACGAGCCAGAGAACAATCCCCCGACACTTGAGGAGGTCAAAAAAACCATCAAAGCATAAAAAACAAGCTAAAAACGTACTCTTCCCCAATTTACTGAGCTTTTTATATATAATTGTTACACATTCTATAGGATACTCTTCGCAGTTTTCTTGTACATAATGTTAGTTTTTGGACATCCTAAATTTTGTGATACCATCTTTGTTGAGAAAAAAATTATATAAAAAAAAAATGAAAAAAAACATCCAACCTGTGTGGGCTTCGAACACGGGACCTTTGGATTGCCAAATGTTAGTTTTTGAACATCCTAAATTTTGTGATACCATCTTTGTTGTGAAAAAAATTATATGAAAAAAAAAAAAATGAAAAAAAAAAAAAATAACCAACTCGTGGGATGCGAACACGGGACCTTTGGATTGCAACAACAACAACAACAACAACAACAAGCATTTATTAATATTCACATACAATAATGCGTCATTCCAGAGTCCGGCCCGGAGCCAACCAGACAACCACGGCGAACATTGCCGAGGTGGGTGTGAGGTTGGGCGGGGAGGGTCTGGTTTGGCGATGACGAAAATTAATTGTGAGTTAAAACTCCTGCCTAATAGGGAAAGGCTTAAATTTAACAGTATCGTGCAACATAGTACACGAGGGTACTTAAAAATAATTAAAATTGAAACTGTAAAACTATTTTGACTATTTTGATTGCTGGCACGGGAAAACAAAACTCAACGAAAAAACCCGTTTGAGACAATTCCACCCTGGTAGTCTTCCTGACGCCAGGAAAGTGTCGTGGATAGTTAAAAGTGTGTAATGTTATGTGAAATTGTTGTTTGTTAAGAATTTATTGGTGGAGACTGAATTTAGAGACAAAAAATGGGCAAGGAACAAAAAAAAGGTAAAAACAAATAGATTGAGTAGAGAGGTGTTGGTTGTAGGTTTTGGTGAGGATTAAAGGTGGGGATAGGAGAAGTTGTCGTAGAGGAAAGTGTGGTTAGAGAGGTTGCCGAAAGATAGGCAACGCCTGGTATGGTAGGGGGTGTCGGATATCGAAAAGGATCGCATTATGCTGTCTGATTCGTGTTATGTTGCGGGTTAGCGGACTATCGCCCAGCTTGAATTGATAGAATTTTTGGGAGATGTCTTGGACGTAGTCCGCTAGTGGCGTTATGTCGTGGCAACGATTATATAGATCTCGGAGGGAGGTGTATCTGCCCGAATCGGAGATGAGGCGCATAAATTTGTGTTCGAGAACTCGAAGTTTTCTCACCTATTGCTACAAAAATTGATTGTCTGTGATATACATATCTTTCAACAATTATACATATTTCAATTCGTATTTCTATGAAATATATAATTAGTAAAATTCATAAACAAAAAAAAATATATTATGAAAATAATATTTCGCAAGATTTCCAATTTAGTCCAAGCGACAAAAATTAAGAGAATATATATTTTTTTTAATTAAATAATTAATAACTTTTTTATTTACTGATTGATTTTCTTAAAAAACAATAGGGTTCTTCCTCAGCTAACACTAACTGACTTTCCAAATTTCAATACAATCGGACTTTTCTTTCTTAAGTTAACGTGTTTACAAGAAACCTGACGGACGGACGGACAGACGGGCATTTTGAAAGTTGTTCAGAATTCGTTCACTAACACAATGGTATGAACATTTTTTCTCTACGAGCGATATTTACGGTTTTAGAAATATGCCGATCAAATACAATATACTCTTCGTTTTTGCGAAGAATATAATAATAAGGCCCCGGAATAGATAATATTCCCTCAGAGCTATACAAGGTAGGTGACGATCACCTAATAAATCATATCCATGCCCTGATCGAATCTATATGGAGGGATGCAAAAATTCCCGAAGACAAGAAGAAAAGTATCATATGCCCCATTTATAAAAAAAGGTGCATGCAAAATCTACCGTGAAATATCCCGATTGTGTACTGCATACAAAGTTCTTACACAAATCATAAACTTCAGCCCCTTGCAGAGACTATTATTCGGGAGTACCAAGTGGGGTTTAGACGCGGTAAATCCACGATGGACTAAATCTTCACAGCAGATTCTTAGTAAGACGTGGAAACACAATGTCGATGTTCACAATATATTTTAGATTTTAAATAACACAGGTCTACATAAAAAAAACAAATATTCTCCACGGACTAAACCTATCATGCCTTATGTATTTTTGTGTGCTGAATCCGAATTTTTAATTTAAAAAATTTTCTACCGCGTAGATTTCCAGTAAATGTCAAAAATTGCCAAAAAAAACGTATTTTGACGATAAAAACCAGGATTTACTCGAAATCTACTCGGTAAAAAATTTTCTAAATTGAAAATTCGGATTCAGCACACAAAAATACATAAGGCACGATAGGTTTAGTCCTTGGAACAGAATTTTTTTTTCTTGTAAACCTGTGCACAGGTCCACAGGTCTGTTTTAGAGAAAGGAATTAAAAACACTCCACTGTTTTTTTTTTTAAATTACTCTGAAAGGAATAATTCTATGCATTATCTGTAAAAGACATATCACAAACAACATTCAGCGTAATAAAACAGTAACAAAAAATAAAATAAAAACTTTTTAAAAACTAACTTATATTAAAATGTTAGTACATTTGTAGTTAAATTTGCAATTTCCTGCAAATTTTTTATTTTTTTTAAGTTTTTTTATTTTAATAACATAAATTGAAGCTAATTAAAACCTTTATAAGAAAACAATAACACAGTCCATGTACAGGGTGAGGTAAACAAATATTCAAAGAAATTAAGTTTCCTTTCTTAACCATTCAAAAAAAAAAATTAATCACTCTGTATGGATATTTAAAGGTTTAAAAATGTCTACAAGTTGATGTGCCCAACATGGTCATCGCTTCGAAAATAAAAAGTTACAAATCTGGGGAGTTTTAAGTGGCGCACCCTGCATAGTGTAGTAAATCTGGTTATATAGCTTTTATCCCTTTATAAATTGTGAAGAAAACTAGATGCAAACTATTTTGATCAATTTGTTAAGTTATTAAACAATTTATGATAACTTAAATAATAATGTATATATTTTAACAAAACTTTACGAAAACACGCTTCCAATGGAATGGAAAATTTGAGGTCGATCCGATAAGTTTCAGAAGTATACTGCTTTAAACATGAACCGATGTGCTCGAAGTGCTGCCATTCAATCCGAAAGTCTGCCTCAAAGTTGAGTTTACACTGTTAAAACCCAGCTATTTAAAATCAGATTTGTCTAATCTGCCAGAGATGGTGATTTGGGGACTATTGGAGTATTTCAACATAAGAGTATGCAGCATATAACTGCCGAAAAAAAGGGGAATGAAAATGCAACTAATGAATGACTTCACGCAGCGTCTATATTCTTGATTAATTTTAAAGCCTCTAGAGATCTTAGAATATCCTGGTTTTTTGAATTCCGCTCTAAAATTAAGAGATTTTTTTGCAAAATGTAATAAAAAAATATGCTAAATAAGCCCATTAAATCATCACACCAAATTTCAAGTGGAAATGTTTATAACAACGCCAAAAAAACAATAACAAATTCGAAAATTAAACCGTTGACTGTTTAAGTGCATCAAGTCATAGAACAATTTGTTTTAGAATGTAGATTTTTCTCCTACTCTTCAGTGGGGTTAACACAATTTTTTTAAACTATTTAAAATATTTTAAATTTTTTATAAAGAATTTTTTTTCTCAGAATTAAACAATTAAAAATTATTAGAATGCTTCAAAAGATCACAAAAACGAAACAATTTAAAAAAACGGGGTTTTCTACGTCAATTGGGAGCCGTGAAGCGTGAAAAAAATGCATTTGTTAAATAATTGCCAAAAAATTGTTTTAAATAATTTTAAAATACCTACTTATTTATGCAACAAGTGTGTAAAGCAGTACTTTTTTCATACATAAGTTGTAGACGAGTGCATCAATCTTGTGAGAATCCCATGATAAAAGTAGTTTCTTTAACAGTCATATAAACAAATTGTTAATTAATTAACGCCACTGAAAAGTAAACAATCAACGATACAATTTTCGAACTTGTTACTGTTTCTTAAGCTTTTTTGTATAAATATTGAATTATATTATACTATTACATTCACCGAGAGCCATTTGATATAAGAAAATGTAAGGGGTCCTACAACAAAATTAACCATACAGGTTCAGACAATTTTAGTTTTCTTCGTAGTTTTATAATGATCAAATTAATTTTTTTAATGGTGATACAAGCAATATCATTAATCACAAGACAACAAAAAAAAAGGGCTGCGCTTTTGATCAGAACCATCTAATCCTGTTTTTTAACATGTTGAAACCGATTCTGATATTAAAAAAAAATTATCAGTTTTTGGTTACCATTCCCTTTTATCCCCAATGGTTTTGTCCTAAGGTTCAGATCTAATTTTTCTGAAGTATTTTGACGTGCCGAAGCCAATTTTGGACAAAAATTGCAGGAAAATATTAGCCTACTTTACACATAGAAAACCTTGAAATATATGTACAATACAATAACGAACACAAAGTAGGTGCTATAAGATGTCGGTAAACAATAACCATACCTATGCATAGTACTTCGCAAAAGCTTCTGGTCACTATTAAGATCTGGGTTTCCTTGAATTACAACTTCTTACGCTGGATTCAGTTGAACTTAATAATGTGGGAACAGCACCAACATACAGTGTTTGTGTAACAAAATCCATGTAATAATATAATTCTCTGTCGAGGATAATGATTGCCCGTGAAATAATTCTAACCTATAAAAAGATTACATTTCATTTAAATAAATATATTTATAAAAACGGTACAACACAAACTTACTTTTGGGTCATTCACTGGAAAATGGTGCACCTCCAACGTAGATATGTACACCAAATTCGCAAACAAGAGGGCATGTTTATGTTTGCACCTAACCTCTACACTAATAAAACGTCCAAATAAAATAATATTTAAAAAAGTCACAACGCTTTATGGTTCACAGTTCTGCATCAAAGTTATTAAAAGACATCATCCACAATTTTTCACAAAAATGATCAAAAAACACAAACGTTAGATTTTACATCATTTTACACTGGTGTGCTGCGTGAGCGTGACACTGACGCGTTCCATGACTTCGATGTCGTAAAATGAAGTAGGTAAACATTTTTAAGTAAAATTATGTAGCAAATATGTAAACTTGTGTATAAGTAATTTAATATGTTGACTTAAATATGATATTATTTTACGTATATGCTATGTAAAATTATGTAAAATATTTTATATAAAAATGTTCTATTAGTCTTACCTCTTGAAGAGGTAAAGTTACATTAATGTTTACTGGGAGTACACGGTCTATAAACTTATATCGACAAACGAAGCTAAGAGTATACAAGACAGTTCACAAATAAACTAAATATATTCGAAAGAAAAGTTCTGCGAAGGATTTTTAGGACCAATACTAGATGGTATCTGGAGAATAAGATATAATAACGAATTATACCAACTTTTCAAAGAATCATCATTGTCATAGCAGGAACCGGAACCGAACCGAAACCGTAACCGTAACCGAAAACCGCACCGTAATTACGGTTTCTTTCTAACCGTAACCAAAACCGAAATGAGAAATTCTGGAAAACCGAAACCGTAACCGAAAACCGGATTGGCGCTTCTTTGAAAACCGAAATTCAAAACCAAATTAACGCTGCTCTGAAAACCGAAACGGTATACGTTAGGTAACCGTAACCGAAACCGAGCCGAAATAAATTTCGTTTTCGGTCCCTGAGTATATCCGAATACAAATATTGCAATGGGCTTGGCATGTAGTAAGAATGGAAGAAGGAAAACTACCAAAAAAAGCGCTTAATGTATGAATGCAGGGTAGAAGACCAGTGGAAAAATCAAGGAAACGCTGGAAAGATGCGGTAACGGAAGAGGAACGGAGTCTTCTAGGAATCAGAAGTTGGAGAAGAACATCTACGGACAGGGATATTAGGACGCGAAAGCTGAGGGTTCGATTTAGGCTGTAGGGCCGCAGAAGAAGAAATTTTAGTTAACTGGCAAATTGTCGATCTTGCCATCTGTATTCTTCACCGAATCTCGCAGTCGCTTGAATTGTTCAGGGGTCCAAAGTGTATAATCTTGTTTACTACCTTACAGTCACCTGTTTTTAACGTGTCAGGGTGGTTATCATTTGTTTGGTCTACAATCATAATTTTCGTCCTGTTGTAATTTACACTTAGACCATAATCAGAGCTTATTGTTTGACGCATGTCCATCAGGTGTATGAGGTTATCCTCACTCGTTGCAACTAAAGTGCTATCATCTGCAAATCTTAAGTTAGAAATCTTGGTTCGGCCTTTGGCTACTCCACCGTGCCAGTCCTCCACAGGTCACGCACAGGTTCCATCACGTATCCGCTATAGATGTTAAACAACAAGTACATATAAATAAAAATAAGATATTATTTAAATACATATATAATTGAATTATTATGCACTTCAAACGCATCATATGGCACACATGATTACGTTGATTACGTAAACAATGTTTAACCCTTTCGCGCCCCGATCCGGATATCAGGATAAACACGCAAATGCATCATGTGCCAGACAGACTAGAACCGATAATACACGCCAACGTGGAGGCATTGTTTAAGACTGGAGCCGAACGAACTCGCTTTAAAATAGCACATTTTATGCGAAATATAATGGCATCCAAGAAATATTTGATAGATGAAGATTTGCTCCATATTCTGATGAACAGTGACGACGAGAATGAATATTTTGATGACAATTTGGATGAAGATGACTGGGAACATGGTTCAGAAATTAAAGACGAGTGTTTAGTAGAGGATAGTGAAAATAATTTATTGCCAGATAACGAGGAATATTCGGATGATGAAAATAATGTTCTCTTGACTCTGCCTAATATTGAATTTAGGTATCGGAACCGTACGTACACGCATACGCCTCCCGCCCTGGCCTTACAGGTAAAACACTCTGAGTGACTGCGGTCCTGAAAGGGTTAATCGAAGCAGTGTCACACCAAACATTTCAACCCTCTCCAGAAATATCTAACCATTATAATTATAAAATATAATATATACATTTTTAATTGATCTTGTTAATACATCATAATGTGATAATTGTCTTCACATTTTATGTTCGTGATACTTGTTATTAATTTATGTAATTAATTGTATACTCGGCTTTCGACACAGTGGAAAGTGCCACAAAAAATAATCAATCGCATTATTAGGTACCTATTCTAATACAATACCTAAGTAAGAAAGTGAACTATTAAAATGAATTGTTTATTCAGTATAACTGTACGTAGAAAGTGCTAACTAAATGAAAAATAGAAAAAATGCACGTACATCCATCGAGTATACATTATTTATAGTGAAAATGTTTTATAAACTAGGTACCATGAATTCATGCCACAAGCATGGCATTATTTCCAAATATTTATGGTTAAAATAAAGAAAACGAGAAAAATTTTGGATAAAGCAGGCAAGTCTATGGCTAGGGAATAAATATAATCCACACATATTGAGAATAACTAATTTTTAATTAAATTAATTACATAGAAAACTTTTTTTTTATAGCTTTAGGAATACAGCCATACAGCCAGTCACAATTTTAAAATCAGAACATTTACACGTGTACCTTACTAAACTAACAAGGCAAAAGAGAATGAATGGATGTGGATAGGAAAAGATTAAAGTTAAATATAGGGGCACAATTTCTTCTCGTCTATCTTCATGCCATGGTTTGGATGGAGTGGTCGGCTGAATAAATGTGTATCTATTCGGATGATTATCACAGTAGGATTGCCACAGTTCTAACTACTGGTTTTTTAGACGTTCCTTACATGTACATATGCAATCTTCATAGAAAACTTAAACAACAATTTAAAATTTTAGATTTATTTAGGTTTTATGTTTTATGTTTTATAATGGGCAGCTTTTCTTTTTTCTTCCTTATTTAGTATCTGATGTTGATGTCACTAAATAAGGAAGAAAAAGGAAAGCTATTCCTTCGAATTCATTTGTTTGAAAAATTTACGTACAGCAACCGAATAATATGTATAGAAGCACTATTTATTTAAAGAATAACTTTTCCTTCTTCTTCCTCATTTAGTGTCTGATGTTCCTTAAGTCGAATGACTACTTTACCTTTTTAGTAAAACGAACCGACTTTTATACAGGGCCGGTCGAATAGTGAGAAATTTTAAATTTTTCTATTGAATAACAAACACCCTATATGAGGTATCGAGCTAAAATTTTGTATAGGAGTATTTGAGACAACTGTAAATCGAATACGCTATCCAATTTGCCGATAAAAAATTGCATAATAGTCGATCTCGAAATTTCGACCCATTTAGAGGAGCTTAGTAGCCTTTGAAAATACAAAATTAGAAATTTTTTAAAACAGGCAAATAATTCGAGCGTTATATCTCAAAAAAAAAAATAGATCGGCCAACTCGTTCCAAAATAATGGGGTGTTGCGGTATTAAATAGCACACACTGTATGTTCATATATTTTTTAATTTTCGTTTTTAGAGAGCATACGAATTTTTAAGAACTATATAACTCATGTTTTAGCCTCGTTGAAAATTTTAGCTCAGTATGAGGAGTCCCAATACTTCAGTCATCTATACTATAACCTGAATCGTTCTCAGTATTCGCCATGTGTCCATTTTATAACTATGCATGGTGGCCCATAAGTACCATATATTGTGTGGATCAAGTGAACGTGTGTAGCAATAGATTTATTTAAACATTAAATGCAAAACGTCCGCCATAAGCATTTGTGTGTGTGCTTTTTAAATGTTACTATAGTGCCTATCTTAAATCAAGTATGGTTTTATAATACTCTTCCGATATTCTAAGGGTAAAGATTTAGATAATTCATTAAAACTTGAAAGTTTTAATGTTAGTTTTAAAAAGAGGCATGCGGGCCTTTCTCTAGGTGAGCACCAGTACTCTTATAAGGGTTTTAAATCAGTTTCGTAGAGTCCTTCCAGACTATTTACATTTGTAAGTAGTCTTAGAAGAGTATTTTAAAGTTAAAGTTGTCTAAAAGACGAACTTTTTTTATATATTATAATTATATAAGTACATTAATTCGTTGCGATTCTATTTGTCCTCTATTATTGTTTCGACAAGTTTTAGTTTTGCTAAATTAACAACCTATTTACGACGCTACTGTAAATAATTAACAAAAAATATAATCTCCAAACCATGCCAAATTATTGGAACCATGACCCAAGTAGTTTTGGTCCAGTAGCGCCCCTGAAGTAGAAGTAAATAGACAAAAAAAATCCACCTAAATTTATAATTTATTTTTATATAGATTAATAAAATTAGCTCAAAATTTAGATGAAACTATAGTCCACTCAAATTAGGAAAAAAAACGCCGTTTTAGAGAAAAATTCTGAACAGCAGTTTATCTGCGTAGGAAGTAAGTATTCAACTTTTACAACAAGGTTTTGCTTATGCGCAGAAAAAAAGCATGATTTTTGAGATATATACATATATATACGTTTTTTCGTGTTTTTTTTCATTTGGACGTATATATCTCGAAAAGTACGCGTTTTTAAGGCTAAACGAACATGAGTAAACACATTCAGAATACGATTTCCTACAAAAAAAAAAAAAGGTGCTATACATTTTTCTGATTATCCCTTTGGCTTTTCCGGAAAAGCGACTTAAAACATATATGTGCTTTTTCGTGTTTTTTTTTATTTTGAATGTAAATGTCTCAAAAAGTAAGCGTTTTTATGGCTAAACGAACATAGGCAAACGTGTTCAGAATGAGATTTCCTACAAAAAAGGGTTTTATACATTTTTCTGTCTATCCCATTGGTTTTTCCGGAAAAGCTTCTTGAAAAATATATATATTTGTCTTATAAAATATTTACTATAATATACGTCATTAAGGCATTTTTTTGTGGCAATCATTATATGTGGATCGTGGCCTACGTAAATGATGATGGAATCATTTACGTAGGCCACGTGTGGATGCGTATTTACATTTTAACGGAAAACCAATGGGATAGTCGGAAAAAATGTATAGAACTTTTTTTGTGGGAAATCTCATTCTGAACACGTTTACCTATGTTTGTTCAGCCATAAAAATGCGTACTTTTCAAGACATTTGCATTCAAAATAAAAAAAAAACACGAAAAAACAGTTATATATATTTTTTAAGTCGCTTTTCCGGAAAAGCCGATGGGATAATCAGAAAAATGTATAGCACCTTTTTTTTTTTTTTTTTTTTTGTAGGAAATCGTATTCTGAACGCATTTACCTATGTTCGTTTAGCTTTAAAAACGCGTACTTTTCGAGATATATACGTCCAAATGAAAAAAAAAAGCACGAAAAAATGTATATATATGTATATATCTCATAAATCATGTCTTTTTTTCTGCGCATAAGCAAAATCTTGTTCGAAAAGTTAAATACTTACTTCCTATGCAGAGAAACTGCTGTTCAGAATTTTTCTCTGCTTTTTTTCTAATTTAAGTGGACTACTAGAAGTAATAAATATAACCTAATTTTTGTTAATGTATCATTACAAGTAATAAAATTTTTGTCTCTCTCTTAAATAAAATAAAGTAAAAACGTGTTCAGTATATGTCTAAGGTTCAGAAATTCTTTATCCAAATTGCTCGCAGATTTTTGCCGAAGTGTCGAATTTGAGAAACACAATTTGTGGAAATACCAAAAATTTTAATTTATGTTTTGTTAGTTCATTTCCTTATTACCTTATGTAATTTGCCAATGCCATAGCTAGACTTGATAACGCTGCGGAAAATCACTAATATTGCGCACCTCCCAAGTAACAAATTTAGTTTTAACATACTCTGTAAGATAATCTATATTATCAGGGTATTTACTAGTAGCACATGGGGAGCAGATCCCAATATAGCCTTACTTTTCTACAAATCATTAGTAAGATCGATCATCGACTATGGCAGTATCTTTTATGGTACTGCGGCTGACATTCATCTACAAAAAATTGATAAAGTTAAAAATAAATGCCTTCGTTTAAGTTTAGTATTGTTGAAAAGTACACCTATCAACGTATTAGAAGTTGAAGCTTGTGAACCCCCACTGTCTCTAAGAAGACAAATGTTATGTGACAAATTTATTACCCATAATGTCTCAAAAAATAGTAACTGTAACTGCATCAACAACCTACACACATTAATGATTTTAAATCTAACGTCTCCATATTTGACCTCCCGGAAAACACCCCTTACTGTTAATTCTTGGCTAAAAATATCAGAAAATTCGTTGCAGTGTTTTAAAAGTGATTTATTGCCTTATTACGAAGTCAACTATGAAGATCTTCTAACCGAAATTAGAATCTGCTATTTGAAAATAGAGGTTTCACCCCATACAAATATTTAAATCTGAAGTTGAAAAAAAGTGGCGAAACTATGAATATATTTTTACAGACGGCTCCAGGATAAATAATGAAACAGGGCCATGGAATATGCTAACTCGGTAGAAGAAACGAATTTTGTAATATTCACGGATAGTAAGAGTTTAGTAGATAAATTAAAATCTAACACATCCAATAAAATAGATCGTATACAAGCTGAAATTTTTATCGTATATAGTAAATTGCTCCTAAACAATACAGATTTAGAAATTGTATGGATAAAAGGGCACTCTGGCATACAAGCCAATGAAATCGCAGAACAACTCGCTAAATCATCCATAACAGGAGAATATATTGAACAAAATATTATTCCCCCAACTGATGTGACTCAAAAATACTTACAAAATCTTAAAATGGATTGGCAAAATGGATACGAAAACATACCAACTGGGAACAATTACAAACAAATACAACCAACTATTCAGGAAAAAAGTTGGTTTCACACCAACGCCAATCGACAGTTTATTAGAACATTGTCTAGAATTAGGTCTAACCACGCTCTTTGCCCAAAATATAAATATAGGATTAATCAAGCCGACAACCCAAATTGTATTTGCGATGAAATCGGAGATCTACAACATGTCATCTTAGAATGTCCACAGTATTTACAAAGTAGGGAAATATTGTATCATGAATTGATAAGACTTGATGTAAAACTGCCAATAAACTTAAATACATTATTAGCCACCCAAGATATTTTAATTTACACCTCCATATATAAATATATAAAAACATCTAATATACAGATCTAGGTTGCAGGGCTCTATTCAAGTTGTAAATAATGTATCCTTTAAATTAGTTTTAAGAGAATTATGTACAAAGTCGTAGAACTTTCCGAATAATTTTTGTAAATATCATGGTTGGAAAAAAAACAAAAAAAAACAAAAAACAAAAAAAAAACAAAAAAAAGCAAAAACAAAAAAGAAAAAGGAAGAAAAAAAAGAGAGATGGATAAGAACATATGTATTAAAGCAATGAAACGAGGGCACAAAAAAAAGAAGGAAAAAAAAAGTTTATGTGCACCATAATTCTTGTAATAGTTAATTAAAAATTATTATTATAATTTCTTGTATGAAATGTTTTAAAAGTATATAAATAAGTTAAATGTAAATTTTGGTTTTTGAGTACATGTGATTTGTCGAGATTACTACACATAGATCTGGCTAATTGGTTTAACCAAAGCCATAATTGAAACACACACACACAAGATATTCTAAAATCTCATTTCTAAGACTACTTATAAACGTAAATAGTCTAGAAGGACTTTATAAAACCGATTTAAAACCCTGATGAGAGTACAGAGTACACCTAGAAAATTAGGAAAAATTAAAGAAAATTTTCCCACAGTTATGAGACCTGTAAAAAGTGAAGTATTTGGGTTGTCTAAATATGATTTTCACCCCCCGCAGTTCTAAAAAAGGGTGGTTTTTGATAAATATATACATATATATATGAATTTTAGCGTTTTTTCGTCTTTTTTATTTATTTTGAGGAAAAACATGCATTTTGGTGAAAAATATCAAGAGAGCAGAATTTCCCATAAATTTTGTCTCTACCTTCTTTTTCCGAATTCCGCATAGTTTCGCCGCTAGAGGGCGCGAAAGAAATAAATCTACATAATATAGACTTTTACGCCTTTTTTAGCCAAAAATATACATTTTTATGAAAAATTACATGAGATCAAAGTTGTAAAACATAAAATTCACTACCTTTAGGTATTTTCTGTTTTTTTTTTTCATAAAAAAATATATATATACTCTATGTTCTACAACTTTGATCTCATGTAATTTTTCATAAAAATGCATAATTTTGGCCCAAAATCTAAAAAAAAATGCGCAAAAGTCTATATGTATATTTATTTCTTTCGCGCCCTCTAGCGGCGAAACTAAGTGGAATTCGAAAAAAAAAAAAGGTAGAGACAAAATTTATGGGAAATTTTAAGCTCTACAATTTTGCACTCTTGATATTTTTCAACAAAATGCATAGTTTTTCCTCAAAATAGAGAAAAAGACGAAAAAACGCTAAAATTCATATATATGTATATATTTCTCAAAAACCACCTTTTTTAGAACTGCGGAGGGTAAAAATCATGTTTAGACAACCCAAATACTTCACTTCTTACAGGTCTCATAACTGTGGGAGGGAAAATTTTCCATAAAACAGCGATTTTTTGAGAGATGGATACGAACATATGTATTAAAGCAATGAAACGAGGGCACAAAAAAAAGAAGGAAGAAAAAAATGAAACGAAAATAAAAAAAATAAATAAAAAAAAAGTTTATGTGCACCATAATACCTTGAAATAGTTAATTAAAAATTATTATTATAATTTCTTGTATGAAATGTTTTAAAAGTATATTTAAATCAGTTAAATGTAAATTTTGGTCTTTGAGTACATGTGATTTGTCGAGATTACTACACATAGATCTGGCTAATTGGTTTAACCAAAGCCATAATTGAAACACTGACTAATTTGAAGGGACTAATTGGGTTGGAACTGTTCATAGTGGGCTAAATTTTTCAACGAGGTTAAGTGCACTGCAAAATATGGATCTTAAAAATTCGTGCGCTCTCTATAAACACATAAATTTGCAAATATATATAGATAACCAATTTTTCCTTTCAGTAGAACAGACAAAACATACATCCAGTAGAATTAAATTAACGATTTTAATTCCCTACAGTCGATTGTATCTAATATAAATATCGCATCATATTTATAATTTATAACAGTGAGATTTTTTTACAAATTCATTTAAAATACGTGTCCGTAATGGCGGTCACTTCCGGCACTTTCTATTGGTTGATTACACCAGACCATATGTCAGAACAGACTTTATAATTATTATTATATCGTGGTTTACGAAATTAAGACGAACTATAATTTTTGTTATGAAATGATTTCTTTTTCAAGATCTATAATCAGAAACATGGTGACCCACTGATACTGATTTCATAAAAGAAACTTAAGAGTTATTTATGTGCATGCCTTATTTTTTTAAAACTGGAAATATACCAAATAAGAATTTAGAATATGGAAAGGATTGATTAATTAAAGTTGAACGCGAAATTATGATAGCATTTAAAAAAAATTTAACAGCCTCCAAAGAAGTATATAAAAATTATGAAATAAAATATCACCGTTACCCAGTAAACTGAATCTTATTACCTAATATCGATATTGATAATGCTGTTGAAACAATTATTATAGAAAATGCATCTGCCTCTGCCAACCAAATAGTGGAGTAAAATCAAATGTGAATTATGAGTTTGAGTGATACCGAGGTATAACTAGATGAAACCTATATTATATTGTAAAGGACATTTTAGGGCATAGAAATTGAGAATCTACAACTTTTTTTAGTACGACCGAACTTTGAAAATGGCCCTTAAAGGCGACTAAGCTTCAATTCGAAAAACTACGTTTTTTTAAACATTTATCGCTATATTAATTCAACTGTAAAAGCTATAATTTTGATTTCTTGCACACGTATACTCAAAACCTGAGCGATTCCAATGGTAAATTGAAAAATTCGAAAATATTCAAAATTTTTCAAAAAATATTTAGTAAAAGTAGAATCGTCAAATATATGCATGGAAAACTTCACTATGCGGTGGTCTATGTGAATTATTGAAAATTTCTATACACATATATGGAGTCAAATATAGTCAAAGCATTGAAAAAGTTTTTTAAAAAAGAATTATGACGATAGGTTAAATATTTATTGAAATACGTATTTTTATCAAGGAGCGAGCGAATGGGCCGGACGCTGATATGCGACTGCCGGGCAGAAATCACGGGCGTTCACGTCTAAGAAATATGAAATTATTATTATATTTTGTCTGATAATATCGGGGTACCGCGAGTCTGCCTGCAGTTAATACTATATTAAAATATCAATATTAGTGTAATAAATAGGGATTCTAAAATAACCGATCGGGGACAAATATAGTATAAAGCTGATTTTTTGCTACATGTTCCTAATGGGCCCAGGAATGATAATCAATCGAGTCCCTATGAATCAGCTGTGAGCTTTCGTCGCCATCTTCAAAAAATGGCTGAAAATCGAGGATTTTTGCACTTAATGAAAAATATCTAAGATAATGGAGTTATCAAAATTTTACAAACAATTTTTTTTGTTAATTATAAAATTTTGCGTTTTTTATGTATAATATGCTATACCTTAATCGAACTAGGTATAAGATGTTAATTGTTGAATGAATCTTAATTATACGCAAATATTTTACTCACCTGTTTGTATATAAACATTTTTCAAGAATACATTTTTGTTAGTTTTAAAATTGAGCATCTTTGAGTGCATAATTCTATTTTATTATTCATTAGATATTTTGAATTACTTAAAGAGAATGGTAGGTTCTAGGGTATTATAATAGTGTTATTACTTTTTCCATATAAATATCCTCTTAAATTTTATAACAGTTCTTTATTGTAAAAATATTATTAAGACTTTCTTAACAAAAAAAAACTATTGACAGTAGCTTATTGTCCCCTGATATGTACAGTCACGTAGTGGGAGGGCGCCCGTGACTCAATTACATTGCTATTGGCATAGCTAAAAGCAGAAAAGTTTGTTCATAACTACCAGCGCGTCTTGTAAATTAATATAATTTTAGTTAATTCCTGAAAACATAAAACATTCTACGCCCTAAAGATTGGAAAAAAGGAAACCTTTTAATATTCTGCTCAAAAGTGAGGCTACCACCAGACAATGTGTCATTATCTTTATGACTCTAAATAAAAGATTAGTAATTTGATCCGAGTGGGAGAAGAGTCATTTATTTAGATATATAGTAAAGAGCTCAAAATAAATATAAATTCTATAAGCGAACCTCGATATCTTATGTACAAAAATTTAAGGGCAAAAAAAGTTCACGCATATTTTAGTTTAAATTCATTGCCTCCCGCAATTCCAGTTCGAAATATCTCTTATTAAAAAAGTGCAGGAGTAGAATGCCCCCGAAAATGGAAAAAAAGAGGGAATTTGAGTGAAAAGTAAATATTGACATTCTGTGTCCCATTTTATCTGATAAGACACACGAACTTCCAGAATTAGTAAAGATTGTCCATTGTACTTGCACATCAAATTGCACTTCAAACAAATGCACCTGTAAGAAAACTGGCCGGCATGTCTAGTAATTGCAAAGGACATTCTATTCTTGTTTTAATAAAAAGTTGGTTGCAGATAATGAATAATAATTTTATATCCATTTTCCTTTTCAGTTCTTAACTATCTTTATCATTTACATTTCTGTGTATTTATTTTGAAATTTGTTGAATAAATAGACCGTAATAAATATGTAACATTTTTGTAACCCCGTGTACATTTTTGTAGCTAGAACTGCTTTAATGATAATGTTGAAAATAATAAATATGATATGAACAATATAATAATTTCAAAGAGGTATCGTGAATTTCATATACTTAAACATGTAAATACGCAGGGTGTCCCCGGATGGTTACTTATACCACAAATGCACGTAAATTTTATTCTTTTGACAAAAAGTCACTTTATAAAAAAATACGATTTATGTGTGAAAGTAAAGAGCAACTTTTTCAAATGGAATTTTCATTAAAAATGAAAAATCAAAATAGCTTTGAAATTTTTTTGCACCCTGTATAAGAAAATAAAATTTTCTTAACCCAAATCACAATACTTTTTAGCAAGCAAAATATTTGAAAAATAATTCAAATTTAAGTCAACCTGTGGTATAGATCACCGCATCCAGAGACACCCTGTATGTAGAAATACATCATGTTATACATCAAGAGAAGCAGAATCGTATCATTAAAAAGCCACTCTTGTAAAATTTTGAGGTCTCTGATAATTTTGATTACATTAAAAAACAGCTTTTTGGATATCCCGACGAAAGCTCACAGCTGATTCGTGAGGATTCGACGGATTATTGTTTCTGGGCCAATTCTGAACCATGCCAAAATTCAACTTTATACCATTTTTGTCTAGCAAAAAAAACCTATTTACTGTGATTGATGACATTGACTCCATATATGTGTATAGAAATTTTCAATAATAGTTAGTACCCCGGGCCCGGGCTAAGGAAAGGGGCCCGGCAAGCGCCAAAGCTTTAATTGTTTTAACTAACCGTTCAATGCAGCTTGCGTACGTCACGACCGACGCTCTGTCACACAGCGGTGCGGCGGCGACGGATCGGATGTCAGACGTTGCTTTAAAGCGGCTACTCACGACACAATTTGGCTATCATACATGTACAGGCAGATGCCGATACTTAATATTTTAAAAGGAAAATAAATTTGTTTTGTCATAATAAATAATTAATTTTTAATTTGAAAGGGGGTGGGGGCCCGCAATGTTGTACACCCGGGTCCCGATCTGGCTCTCGCCGGGCCTGAGCAACGTCTATTTGTCCCTGCAGTTGGCCAAGAACTCTGACATAATGGTAATTTGTATGAGAAAAAGAATGCAAAAGCAAAATAATTGACAAATACATGGCAAGCGGCGTACGTACCAAACCTGGTGTCAACATTTTGCGGCTTTAGGTTTGGTTAATCAAAAAAGAGGTATTAATAAAAAAGATTGGTAATTGTATGCCGAACAAATTTTATTTGAACCTTTTTCCGATACACCTACTGCATATTTTTTGAAGAAATTGCAAAGAACTGAATTTTGGTTGCCCTTTTTTCAGATTTAGGCCGTAGCACAACTTTGATTTTCAGAGACTTTTAGCACGCTAGTTGAGTGGTCACATACTATATAAATACCAAATCCTTAAGAATCCTTTTACTTATGTTTTATAAAATGACTGCACTATCTAGTAAATCAGACTTAAAGAATACGTTTCATGGCACAACAAATTCTTTATAAGTTAAAATCTAGTTGCTGCACACTCTGTTTCGCATTGTGATCATACGGTAGATATTGTTTTATTACCTAGTTATTGATATTAGATGATGACATAACAGCAATAATTTACATTTCTCGTTTTTCTGTGATACCATCACCAAATTACTGATTAAAGTGTAAAGTTTGGAACTGGTTTAATTCAAGGTTGGTCACAGAATTTAAATAAATTAAGACAATGTAAGTTTTTGCTGGGAAAAAGAAACATGTTATTATCAAGAATTTGTCAAGTTCTCTACAGGAATTATCTACACAGGGAGTTTCATTGATGACGGATCAGTGATAGAGGCCCTCAATGGGCATCGATTTGTCTCCCATGTATGTTATGCGAAAGTATCCCGCACTTTTCTTATGTGGTTTCCGTCAAATTGGCTGAATTTTTGATGTGTTGTGTATCTCGGCGCCTTGATCAAATGTCTCAATGAGCACAAAGTCCCAAATCTTCGAAATTTCGAGACGAGGCTTGCTGAAGTCAGAATTGTGTATTTGAAGTATATCGGACTTGATTCAAATTGCGTTTTTTTTTTGTTTCAAGTTTGTGTAACAAGAAACTCGCCCTTGGATTGCGTTTTGGGAGTTGGCGTCGGTACAACCCCTAAACTTTGAATTTTAATCCCAAGGTCCTGCCAACTTCTTCGTTGGGTTGGGTGTAGCTCTTAGGGTAGTATTGACGGAAGATGTGGCTTCAATGTTGCGGAGAGTTCAGGACAACTGATTATGCCCTGAAGATCCGAGATCATAAGTAGTCGGGCGCTTGTGCTCTTAGGTTTCATTTAAGCTTAAAAATAAAACACAAGTATTTCGTAACAGAAGTTTAGGATGATAACGAGCCTAACACTTGATCGTGAATGTCGTCCGAAATGAAGTTATTTTTTAAAAGTTGGAAAATAATTTTTATTTGAAAAATCGACTATGTCCAATCTTAAAACACAGAAATAATTTTTAATTGAAAAATCGACTATGTCCAATCTTAAAATACAGAAATAATTTTTAATTGAAATTCAGGCTGTCATTTTTAAGAACACGGAAAATAATTTTTTCTACTTCCATCTTTAAAATGGCGTTTATCGTATACGTTTCCATGACGCTAAATAATCCTTTAAACACGCTTTCGACAAACCGTGACTTCGTGCATTTTAGTCAGGCTGAACTTAGCAACGAGATATTAGTCACGGCTGAGGTTAATTCTAGATATTTTAATGGCAAAAATCAAGTTAGTTTTCCGTAATTCTTGTCATCAACAGAGACGAACCCAGCTATTTTTTTTGGGGGGGGGGGGGGAAGCTACAACTAATTTGCCAACTGCCCATTTTTTTACAACTTATAATTTCCTTATGTTTTTTTTTATTTCAGACTTAATCTATAAGTAGCCTAGCGATACAAATATTATGCAAAAGAAGTTTAACTAAACTACATGATGTAGGCGCTAGACCTAAGTTGACCCCGCGCTCTCCTTCGTCTAGAAGCTACTGGATGAGGTAACCATTATAGTTTAATGACCGTGGAGAAAAACAAGATAAAATACGATTACGCGCAAGTCGGGGCGCAAGCTCGTGAACGTCCGCGCTAGTACGGCTACCGGCCACTTCTCATTTCACATTGTGATGCGCAATAGGTAGCATTAAGGTCTACACACGATCCAGCGGCAGGGAGCCAGCCTTGTCGGCATGCTTTGAACTCATTCGTAAAAGTGAACTGGTCCGCTGGAATTCCAATTATCTTCAAATGCAGAAGATTCTATTAATAGTTCGTCCGGTGCTGGTGGCAATAATGTTGAAGTCGGCTCCTGGATCTCGTTCTGTAAAATCCACTCCCATTTCTCAGATTGTAAATCCTTCGCTAACGAAGTTTGGATCTGGAAGTAGACCCGATAGATATGCTGACGAGCTGCTGCACTTGTAGGTGATGAGATGGTAATTACACCGGTCTATGGAGTCTTGTTGATTTGATGAACTGTGTGTTCTTAAATTGTCAATACTATGTTCTGGTTTTGGAGCTAAAAGAACACGTATTCTATTTTCAAATAATGTATTTGTAGGGCAGTTTTTTAGTTACATGGCGTTATCCTATAACGGATGCACGCTTTCCAATCTATACACGCTATATTCAGCTTTCCGACTTTCATTCCGAGATTCAGCCTTTATTTCGTTTTATTTGACTGCATTATGTGATTAAATCAATCTGAACCCCTTGAAGCAAAAAAAAACGCAATTTAAATCAAGTCCGATATACTACAATATACAACAAGATACACAACATATAAAAAATTTGCTGATTTAACGAAAATCACTTTTACATAAGAAAAGTGTGGAGTCCCTTGTTAGTTTACGAGTTATTTAGGTTTTCATGTAATTTTAGCTAAACTCCAAGTTTCGTCGTTCTGGCTTAATTATTAGTACTACTTCATGATTTTTTTATGAACGTAGTCCAATAGTGGGCCTATCATTCTGGGAACATTTTTTTTTTTGGAACCGAAACTATTTGGATAAAAAAATAATCAGAATTTAATTAAGACTTACATTATTCCTTAATTACTTCCACATCCAGTGGAAGTATAGTAACGACAAAAAAATTTAAAAAAATTTTTATTGTTCAAATAGGCTTAGAATGTCATGAAACGTCGAGATTTTAAGTTTGAGCGAAAAAAAAATTTCTGTCTGTCGGTCTGTCTGTCTGTAACTTTTTTTGTGTGCACGTTTACTCTGGAACCTTTTAAGATATTGACTTGAAATTTGGTACACATATGTACTTTAACGAGATCTGGAACTAGATTATATTTTCATCTTGTTCCGTCGAAGGGGTAAATTGTGATAAATAGTGATTTTCGTAAAAACCATGATAAAGTGCATTTTTTTCCAACATCGCAATTCCAAAACAAGTCGCGACCTCAAAAATATGTTTTGGGAGTTGTTTTTATGTAAGAATCAACTGTCTGTTTTGGTATGTTCGAGAGTTGCATAGCATATGTCGAATTCAGAGGTCTCACACTCCGGCTATTTTAGGCATTTCAGAAAAATAAATAAAAACATAACATACAAAACAAACTATGAAATTTGTAAATCTGTAAATCTGCACGTTCATGGAGCTACTGTTAGAACTTTATGTATCAACTATAAGTGTGTCCACTATTTGATGCCATCACGAATAGATCAATATTGAATTATATGCAAAACAAAAACGAAACAGTTAAAATTATATTAGTGTTTATAATATTAAAATATTGCGACATAATACATTTTTGTCGAAAATTAAATCGTTAAGTTTAAAATTAAAAAAATAAACAATTAAACCCGGAGGTGCCCACAAAATGAGACGAATCGATTTAACAATAATATTTTTCTAAATTAGCACAGTACTTTTGTTTCCATTTAAACGCATCAGTAACTATTGTAATTATTGTGTTTAAGGTCACATTCGATAAAATATAAGAGAAAACACTATTTAAATAATTATCTCTTGATGCACTTAACTGCTTTAATTAGTTGTGCAACAGTAATGGAAAAAACAAGTAAAATAAATGCTCAAATTACGCTCCATTCGCAGCCTGGCAATAGCCAAGACCTTTTTGAACGTTGCCGATAATTTCGGATGATATGCGCCGTATTTCTTGGTGATATATTTCCTTTAAATCTTTCACATTCACTGGACGATTCACGATACTATACTTTGCTTTCAAAGTATCCTTATAGAAAGTAATCAATGGGCGTCAAATCTGACGATGTATTCAATTGCCCCTTTGTTCCTATGCAACGATTTGGAAATACCTCACTTAAATAGGCCCAGACAGGGGTTGCGTCAGGTTCTCCTTCTTTCTGAAAGAAAAAGTCGTTTCTTGGAAAATCGGGTTCTTCTGGATCTGTATACAAAGTTGCCAGTATTTCATGATTTTCAGAAAAAGAATTAATAAACACACTGCTCGCGTAAATTATCCATGGAAGTGGTCGATGTGATAGCCAGCATCGGAAATTGTATATTCAGGAAAAAAAAATCGCAGACTTTCTTTTCCTAATAGTCTAGGAGATAGCTACATCTATGGGGCTTGGGATATAACATGTTGGCATTGCTGTTATGTTTTAGCAAATATTTTTCTGAGTATTTTATCTTATGTGAGTCAGACTTCTCCGCCTGACCGTTTTGGCGCTAGCCGCCCCTGAAAATATTCAATTGTGGAACAGAGTATAACACGTTGGGGCTTGGTGTTAGTTGAAGAGGGTATCTTGGCGATCAACATTCGATATATGCCAACATTTTTTCTCTCTCCAATTGACGATTTGCACGAAAGAAAGTTTGGTAAAAAGTGTCTAGATTGGTATCACTGTAATTCACTGCACATGTTGACCAACTCGTCTAATTTCCAAACTTTGCAACAATTAAATACCTATAATATAATAATCATAACATCGTTTCCATTATCTTTAATGTTAAACCTACTTCCATTGAATATAAATCATATTTATTAGGTTGTTTCGTAGTCTACAATATTTAAAAAATGTCGAATTATGCAATTTGTCAAACACTGTTTAGAAGAGTTGGCAGCAGTGATTGACAAATTGCATAATTAGACATTTTTTAAATATTGTAGACTACGAAACAACGTAATAAAGATGATTTATATTCAATGGAAGTAGGTTTAACATTAAAGATAATGAAAACAATGTTATGATTATTATATTATAGGTATTTAATTGTTGCAAAGTTTGAAAATTAGACGAATTGGTCAACTTGTGCAGTGAATTACAGTGATACCAATCTAGACACTTTTTACCAAACTTTCTTTCGTGCAAATCGTCAATTGGCAGCACTGGCGACATCAATTATGGCCAAAATTGGAACGTAGTATAACACTTTCTGACCAGGCGGGGCGGCTGGCGCCAAAACGGTCAGGGAGGAAGGTCTGAGTCATAAAAGATAAAATACTCAGAAAAACATTTGCTAAAACATAACAGCAATGCCAACATGTTATACCCCAGGCCCCATATATGTAGCTATCTCCTAGACTATAATTTATATGTTTTCTTTCTTACAGACATTTATTTTATGACCCATAAATAAAACTACATTTGTCGAATCTCTTATACACTACGAAAAACAGCTTTACAAAGTTAATAAAACGAGTCAACCAAAACGGTAGCTAGTTCCCGGTCTATTACTTGCACCACATATTGACCATTATGGACTATACGGAATATTTATGAGTTACTTCGTTGAAAGCCAACGTAGGTATTTGTTTATGTTAAGAGATAAATATTACAAAGCGTTTAAACAGAACGGCTGACTGAGATTACTGAGAAGTCTGCCGCGTGTCGATTCATTTAATTTAGGTTTAATTTTTTTCATTTCTAGCATTTAGTGTTTTTTAAGTTTTAAGATTCTTTTTCTTAAAAATTCTCTCATGCAACCTACATCGATATTTGTCGCATTGTATGTAAAGAGCATGCGGTCTTTCGAATTCCGTAACAAATAATGGAGTTGCAATTTAAACAAATATTGATGACATTATAACTTTGCGATAAAAATTCTAAAAATATATAATAGGTTTGCAAATCATTTCTAACACAGCATGTCAATGGACTGTTCAAGCTTATTACCGCCGTATAAAGCGACAAAAAAGCGTTCACTTATGGCGCTTAGTAGAACGGGCTTCACTTTTTCATGTTGAAACAGTTCTGCCTCGCAAAAGACTTAAGAAGCAGCACCAGAAACCAAATTAGGGAAACCGATATAGTCCTCTCCAGAATGGCAAGCAAGCAACCATTCACCATTCGAGTCTATCCATTACAGACATCAACCGCATCATATATGCTACTGCAGCGGTGATTGCAGGAGAAACTGAAGAATCGTCAAACCCACAAAAATCCCAGGGAAAACCTTATTGGAAGAAGAGTACTCAAGACACCATAGAATTGTACAGAAAAGAAATAGCGATTTTCGGACCACGCATTAAGTTCTCAGAAGAGCTGAAACAGTACTAACAAAATACAGACCCAGTGAAGTGAATTTGGTAGAGCAAAACCTGACGATGAAACAGCAAGCAAAAGTGAAGAAATTGAGGAGATATACTAAAAGGAGTAACTCTTATCAACACAACAAGCTCTTTGAAGAGGACGCCAAGAAATTAAACACGAGGACACAGTAGCCAAGAACCTACCCAGATAGCATTTATTATTCCACGAATGTACATTTTGCATTCCCAATGTTCTAATTGCATTCTGTACTTGCCATGTATATTCCCTCAACATTCCCATATAAATAATATTTTCACATATACAATATGATTATACATACGATATAAATGGAATATACAGAAAAGTTTATGTTCACAGTCGCATATACTGTGTACACGTATCAGGGAACGTTCTTCGTATATGTGTTCATGTACATCGTATGGACATTCGTCAATGATTTTATCTGTATAATACAGGTATATTTTTTGTAGAAATATTTGCATCGCCCGAGCGCCGCGTCGATAGTAATATCATCAAAAGTTCAGCACTTTTAACTCGAACGCTGATTGGTTCGATTTTTGAACTAATAAAAATAAACCTGCATCACAACTGATGAGACAGCAATGCTAGTTTTATAGTATCTATCTACCTACCTACAAAAATAATTATGATGTTTCTCTATCTATATAGATCTGGTTTAAGTACATTTATAATCATCCCCTGTGTGGTGTATGACGTTTTATAAATTTTAAATCGTTCGTCAATATTGTTTATATGAAATATGTTTTAAATTTTGAATCCAGACTTTAGATTTATGATCGAATATTAAATAATAATGAATACGAAATATTAAACAATAGCGAATGAAATATTAAATAATAATGAATAATAATCCGTTTTTAATTTATGTACTGTGTTCAATTAATTAGTATATCTCGGTAACTATCGGCATTTCTTAAGCAGGTAGTTCAGACTTAGAATGGTTATTTAATTACATTTTATCTTTTATATTTAGATTTCCGTTTTCCATGTCATTACAATCCCCTTGTAGAATTTTTTAAATGCGCGCCACGGTCCTTAGATTAGTGCGCATGCTCATCGTATTCTAGCAGACACGTCATGCTTTTGCTGTCAAATGTTGATTTCATGTAATCTATGGATTTCATTTTGTGTTTTGTTTTTTGTTTTCCCGTGATTTATTAATTAGTCCAAGTATACATTAATTGCATTGCAGTAAGTATTTTACAATTATTGTATACAATATAACTACCACATAGTTTTGCTGTCATTTGCAGATATTTTATATTTAGACACTAAAGTTTAATGTTTAATGTGTATCCCTTTGTACATATTATACTAAGCATACCACCTATATTAGTTATAATAATTACGGCGTTTGTAGGTATCGATTTTTTGGAAAAAAAACTGAGGTGGTCTTTGTAATGGTCTCGGTCCACGAAAAGGAAGCTTGGTGGTCACCATTCAAACGGAAACAATTTGACTGATCATTGAAAAAAAGGAGAAAACCCCCCCAGAAACGTGGACACTTTACGGGGTGTTTAAATCTTATTTTCAAGAAGGTAGGTTCGATCTATTTCAATATTAAGAAGCTTTTGTTTATTTAAATCACAATCATTGGATTTGATTACAACGTACGAGTTGTGATAGGTATTTATTTGTAGTAATTTGCTTTATACCTATTTCAGAGGATTATAGAAGAGCTGCCATTGATTGAAAAGGGCAGAGATCATATCTGATGTAAGAGTGAACAAAAACAAATCAAAGGACTATGTACAAAAAACACGTTATTCCTCCTGTCAGATGAACATAATGATATCGAAGAACATATTGGAAGCCGTCGACTTCCCAAGAAATTTTGTCCATACTAGAAGTTGAAAGAAGATATGTTCTTTTAATAACTCTGGTAGGCATTTAAAATCAAGTACTTACCTAAAATTTCGAATGTTCACTTGAACGAATTTCATAGGTATGAAAAAGAAAAATTAATAAAAGCCACACTTCGATTTAGGCGTAAAAACTTAAGTATTGTGGATATTTATTGTCAGCAAATGTGGCAATGAAGTGTTTATGCCTAAATCGATGTGTGGTTTTTATTAACTTTTCTTTTTCATCTAAAATTCATTCAAGTGAACGTTCGAAACTTCAGGTACATTTAAAATCACAAGCATTAAATATTTCCGAATTCCAAACAAATATCTATGTTTTGTAGGTAAAGGACACCGCATAAAACAAATGAAAAAAAGGGCACAGTCAAATCGGCTGAAAATGCAGAATGTCTGAAAATGGCCAGTTTGAAAGGTCAAAGATCAGGAAGATCGGTACCCACTAATGTCATAGTTGAGAGTATTATGTGACGAGTTGTTTAATGTTGTTATTCATATTCATAAGACCGGAAATGCCGCAGGTTTCATGAATGAGGAGGTGGTGATTTTTTTTAAGTTGCTATGCTTACTTTAAAGTGTGCATGTGTGTGTATGTGTGTAGTGGGGGGGGGGGTTGGTTAGCGTGCGTGAGAGAGTGAAAGTGTGTTTCTATCAAAGAGTTGTAATGTATGAGCAGTGGACAGCGCGCAAACGGTGTGAGCATTCTCATCCTTCTCACACAGTTCGTTCTCTCTTTGTCGCACAGTACATGAGGGGCTGTGTTGCTTTGTAAAACAGAGTGGAGAGCAAAGGAGAGGGTACGAGGTGTGCGACAAGGACAAGGATGCTCGCGCCGTCCAGCAAATCAACGGCTTATTTCCTGTAGTCAGAACTCTTTGGTTCATATGTGCAAATACATTAGAATAACAACATTAAACAAATCCTCATCATAATATGATACTCTCAACTATGACAGCGGGTACCGATATTCCTGATCTTTGACCTTTCATATCTCAAAAACTGGCGATTTTCAGATATTGTGCCCATGAAAACTTTTGATCAGGATATTATGAAGTACAACATACTACATTTTCAGCCCATTTGACTTTACCTTCTTTTCCATTTATTTTGTGCCTGCCGTGTCCTTTATGATGATATCAATTTGTTTAATTTATGTTTGATCAGTTTTATTTTTTCTGTAAGATCTTTGTAAGATGTTTTTATGTTTTTCAACTTTATCATGGCCAGTTTCTAAAGAGAAGTAAGTACCTATTCAAATATAATACAATGTATTTTCTTTTGTAGTTGGACTAGCACGTGTATCTCCTCCGCTGGACAGGAAGGAAATACTTTCTCCTAAAAATTGGAAAAGCCAAAAGAAAGTATTCAGCCAGTAGGATCAGTCACAGATGATGTGTTGAGAATGAAAAGTGAACTTTCGCAATTACAAGTATCACCATCGGCAACACCTGGACACTGGTTTTGAAAATGTAAGCCCTCCAATTTTTACTATTTTTTATTTATTGACAAAAAAATTCGTTATAGTAAAATATGACAGTTCATAAGTTGCAAAGAAAATTTTTTTGTTAAAAAAAATCTCAATTGAAATTTTTGTCACAATTGTTTTTTATTATTGCAATTCATTTTTGTAACAAAAAATAAAAATATATTTAAAGTAACAACTGTTTTATTTATACCTCTTCCTAAATAAAATCATGTTTTGTTCTTGGCAATTTAAAACACGATTTGAAATAGATAAAACTTTAAGGTAATGTAATATGATCATTAGATTTTTTCATAAATAACACGTTAAATATGATTTTTAAGCTGAGGTTTAGAGTGATAAATGTTTGATCCATTTTAAAATGGTTTTTAACAGATTATATTAACGTAAAACTATTTTTTTTACATATATTCTTGGACCTTTGTAAAGTATTGTTATAGCAAATACAGTTTTATTTAAGTTTATTTAGCATTTGTATGCTCCATTCAATAAAATTTGATGAATAAAACATTTGACTTTAGTTGAAAACTAATGGTAAAAACAAATTTTCTGTGCCTATATTCCACATTTACTTACGCAATATTCTTCACAAGGAATGTGAAATGTGGAAAATTAGAATAAGTACCTAATAATTGACTGTAACAATTAAACTTTAAAATTAGATATTGGATTTATTATATGCAAGTACTTCACTCATATCGTGTATTCTCTTGAGTTTAATTATTATAATAATTTATTATTTGCTGTAATCATAGATGAGTCGCTGCGTCATACTGAACATATTCAGAATGAAGCAGCGACTCATCAATGATTACAATAAGTAATAAATTATTATAATAATTAAACTCTGAAGAAAATACTTGGCATGAGTGAAGTACTTATAGCTGCCACTGTTACATAATGTTCATTCCTACAATATACATGCATCATAGATTTATGATCCATGTGTAACATACCAGGCACCTACGGTTTAATTCCTACGAAGGTAGTACTCATATACCGTGAACATGCAGTGTACATTGTGAATGTAGGATGGACCTTCCTCCTTTATACCTCATGTATCTATCAGTATATCAATATACGTTTCTGGTTCATATCAAGTTCCGTTTTGGTCTATGGGTACGTTGTAGGAATCTTACTCGTATATCGAGAGGCGGTCATCTGTACGTCTCTCTGACATTCAGAGTTTCTACATGGAATACAAAATGAATATTCATTCTTAGTTCCATGGGTACATAAAGTACATTCCGAGCACATGCTCTGAATGTAAAAATGCTATCTGGGTATGATTCATTCTAGCGGTTCGAATGCACACATTCAGAGTGTATCACCACTATCAGGTACAAACTTGGGAGGGTTCAAAGATGGGGAATCATGGGGATGAAAAGAACATCAAGTATGTTCATACCAGTAAAATTCAAATTGATGTTTTACAAATGAAAACCAGGGGTCTGCGGATGCTGGAAGGCTGCCATTTGCTAAAATTGCACTGGTGTAACGTGTGAGAATATAGTGGCAGTTTTAGACTTGCTTGATGAAGGGAAAATCGAGGACAAATGAGCACTGATGTTACCCGCGAAGTTGATAAACGACGTGGAGATCGACACGGAGATTCCCATCGACGAGTGTCCTGAGATTTTCATGAACAAGGAAGACTTTTAAGCGCAATTTGTGAATAATCTACGAGATAAATCTTTCTTCTCATAACTTTATCAGTTTCAGCACATCGAAAAACATTATAAATGATGGGTTGCATGATTAAGACAATTTTTTTTTTAATGTTCGACATATGATGGAAAGCTCATTTTTACCCTTTCTAGGTGGAGGGAAACTGATAGAAAATGAAAATTTTTGTGTGTGCAAAATTGGCTACAGCCTGTCAAATATTTTAGAAAAGTTAAATCAGAACCTTTAATACAACCGCTAAGCATACTTCTGTATGTCATTCATTTACCAGAGATTCACACATTTGGATATGGTTGGTAATTGTTCAGTGGTTAAAAAAAATTGGGTGATGGTCTGTGCGAGTGGCCACTTTGGAAAATTAACGCCATCTTTGATTCTTATTGAAAATGCATTGTATGGGCATGTGAAGTGTCATATTACATGTTTTTTAGGGTGCTGAATACATTCCCGATAGTATAAATACTGACAAGTGGTTACTAATCATTATTCAGTAAGACAGCTATGGATCAACATCTTTTATTTCTATATTAAACAGATCTACAGTGTTTTATAAAACACGAAGTAACATAAAATGAATAAGTTAATAATATCTGGTTTAAGTATATGACATGACTAATATATAACAAAAAACAATATATGACTCCTTATATCCATAATTCTAAACAGCAGATGTAATAATTTACGTTGCAATATTAGGATACTTATTACGACAATCAATAATGGCTACACTTCTGCAATGCCAGTAAATGCAACAAGATATTCCATTTTAAAAACATAAACATAAATCTCTTGCACATTTTAGACATGAGCAACTAATCTAGTCACAAGTTCGTTGCTGGGAGGAAACAGTGAAGTTGTACGTGAGGGCTGTAGACAATCACCTGTATCTTTGTAGCCAAACTCTATAGAATCAAATTGTATGATGTCATCATTTAAACATGTAATACATGTATATAAATGTGTGTTGTACTAGGCCCTTAAAATGTTTGATCTAATTGATACACTGGCTGGTGGGCGGTCTTCTATGGAAATGTTTTTCCCATGTGTGTAAAGAAACATACGTAATTCGTCCATTGTTTTACAAACTTGTACGAGATATTTTTCTGCTAATTGTATCGACTGCTCTATTACTTCGCTCGCAGGAATTCCGAAGTTTGTGAGAAATGCTTCGGGTGTGGTTGCCATTCCAGCATGTTTTGTACCTATTTTGCTAGTGCAGTCTGATCCAGTTAGGAAGTGTAAAGCGGGAAGTACATGGCATTTTGCAATTCGTTCACCCATTATATGAACAGGAACTTGGCGCATCGTAGCTCCAACACCTAGTGATTCCACAATTCCTTCAATCCAAGATTCTTGAAGGTAGCCCAATGATATAACAGAAGAACCAGAACCTCTGTATCATTCGATAATACCATCACTCTCACATACCCTCTGTTTGTTGCATGTTTAATATGGGGCATAATACTGAGATTTGCCTCCTCTAACATGATAAATTGTAGTTCTTCTTGGGATTGTCTTAAATTGGTTTGCTGAATGGACATGCATGTGATTGGGTTAGGAAAAGATGTTGCACTACAGAAGAGCTGCATATGTGGCAATATATTGCTGCATTTTTCTAGTAGATACGATTTGAAACAGTCTTGAAGTTTGACTTTGTTGGAACTAGAAGACCAAAATGTGTCTTTTTGTATACAAGAATAAGTGTTGTATTTTTAATGGAGTGAAGGTTGAAGGGTGAACCACATGTGCCACGACGAATTCGTTCGAAATTCTTTGGCGACTTATCGAAGTAAGAAATCGCAGAAATCTCCAAATATTTTCAAATCTTTCTAGCGCAAGCCACGAAATGCACAATATAACAATTTGCAAGATTTGATAAGTTTGCTGAACTACCATCTATTTCGGTTAATACATTTTCAAGTTCTGAGGATAGTATGCTCTTGTTTGTCTTTGTAAAGAATTCGTTTTCATCGAAAAAGGAAAAATTGTCAACGATCTCTCATCTCTAGCTAGTTGAATAGTGCGTTGAGCCATAGCTTGTTTTTTTTAGGTGTCTTGGTTTTTACAGTCTGTTTCTCTGTGAGGATACTTTTAGTAGGTGGTATATTCGTCCCATGGACCTGAAATAACCTGGAATATTAGCTTTCTTATCAATGAATCTGTCTTTCCTAAATGTTTCATACGCTTCATTTCCTATAGTGAAGACCTGAAGTAACTTATTTTTCACAGCATCTTCATCTGTCTGTTTCTTTATAATGTTTCTCAATTCTGTTGCCCCTGGAGAAAATGGATTTTCGTAATCTATAATGAAATTCATCATCGCGTTAATCTTACTTTCCATATTATTTGATATAATTGATGATGACTCATGGTGTGCTCTTAGTTCATAATTCTCTGAATAAACATTGGTAACATTCCTGTACATATTACGTATTATCAATGCAAGCAGAAATGATTTCCATATCCACTAATAATTATTTGACATAACAGGCATGGTTTCAGTTTTATATATTTAAATTTTTGTTCAGATGTTTTTTAATGTCTTCAACGTGTTCAGCACCCTTAAAATATGTAAAATGACATCTCACATGCTCATGCAGTGCATTTTCAATAAGCATCAAAGATTACGTCCATTTTTCAAAATGGCCACTCGCACAGACCATCACCCATTTTTTTAATCTCTACACGATTACCAACAATACCCAAATGGGTGAATCTCTGGTAAATAAATGACACACAGAAACATTCTCAGCAAATGGACTACATAGGACCAGTGGCGGCTGGTGACATGACAAGCTGATGAGGCGGGGCTCTAGATACTCAGATAGGTTTGTCAAGAAATTCTCTACTTCGTCAGTTGAATACATTTGTACTATTACTTTTCTAAACTGTTTTTTACGTTTTCACAATATATTACGTCAACATGACAATTGATTCGCTAAAACATTACTATTTTTACACCATACTTTTTCACTTATATTTGCGAATAAAATACATGGCCAATAAAATAATTTACTTAACTCTACGGTCCTGGTAAGTCAGTCGTATTTTTCATACCAAGTTTTACTGAAAGCCTTATTTGATTTCCCACCTACACCTACTTTAATTAGCGATTTACTTAAATCTGAAACTGGACGCTTCAATTGCTTAACGTATGATTTATCCTCGCACGTGAGACTCGAAAAGACACGTTTATTTATTAAAAAGTCGACAATATCGCGTGCGTTTCTAATATTTGTTATATTTACGTTTACCTCGACCGCGATTTCCATTTCCAATTTACCAATTTCCATTTCCAATCCATTTCCATTTCCTTCCTAAACACTTGCCACTTAAATACTATTACTAATCGATATTATACACAAAAAAATCTATTTTTATAGGACACAGGGCAACGGCGTACCTCTAGCGGAATATCATGTTATACACAAGGAGGTTGAATAATTATATACTACCTCCATGGTTATGCATTATCATTATCACTGTTGCTTTAGAGATTAAATGCGTATGAGGGATGCCTCAGATGTCGTTTTTAAGCTCATTATTAATTTAAGTGTGCATTACAGAAAGTCTACCTACATGAAATTGGAAATATTGGAACAGCTTGATTTTAGCAAGCGCGACAGGCACATTTGATTTGAATGTGCCTCTGTCTGCGGTAGGGTAGGTACCTAGCGGACGCGAAGCTGGCACGACACGGCGCGTCGCACAGACTGCGGAGCGCTGTTTTAAATGCTAATACCTAACAAAAATTTATTAATTCCAATTCAAAGTTATATAAATTGTTGAAAGAGTAATAGCAGTTTATAAAATTACGAATTAGGCACAGATTTACTGCAAATTTGTTGGTGAGGCACTGCCTAACCTGCCTCATGGGACAAGCCGCCACTGCTTAGGACAAGAATTTTATTCCTGTAGAGCTGTGTTATTACATGATAAAATATGTGTACAAAGTACGAGTTGAAAAAAAATTGTAGTTTACAATGACCGTCTCCGGTGTTAATTTAAATTAAAATTAAATTAAATTCACATGGGTAATTAGTTACCACAATAATTCATTGTACCTGTACTAATGTCAAAGTCAAATATTAGGTTATTCACAAGGTCGCAACGGAGATGGCAACAAATAATATTATTATAACAACAAATTCGTTTACATTTAGAATATCTATTGAGCAGAGTTCGTATCTTAGGTTGCAATAGCAGGGACGTAGTTTGTGTACAGCGTGAATTGTTTATACTAGTATACAAATTATAAAACTGGAAGTATGTGCAAACACATAGTTTTGTATCGGCTGTTTTTGACTGTTCGTGTACGCTTTTTGTCTACCGGCAAATTGGTTAGAATATGGTAATATATTTTGTTTACAAATAAATTCATACTTACCACTCATATTTTTCCACGGAAATTAAGTGAAAAAATGACCATAAATACAATATCATTACGTTTATTACCTGGGCGGCACGTAGCGGCCCTTTTTTTTAACTATCGTAGATCGTAAAAGGTTACAGTAACACGCGGAGACCCAACTTGAGGTACCTGTTTATTTATTGCAAGTGCACGAAACTATTCAGTTATAATTTGAGATCCACGCGTGCAATGTGTTAATGTAGAAGAACCTTACACACAGCGTCTGATTGACGCAACACTAATTTATTTGTTATGGGCGCCCTTGATTGTGTGTGGTTGTTTCCACTGTCAATTGAGTTCTACATATTTTAGAGATGTTTGATAGACGAGATAGGTAAAAGCTGTACTTACCGTTGATTGCTAATTGTCTTCTTTCTCAGTTTGGCTTCTCTGGCGATGTACTTTAGCTTATTTAGCTAACACTGTAATGGATCTTGTGCTTAGAGATCTCCTAATCACTTTCATAGAAGATTCCTCTCGAGCTTTCGTGATCCGATCGGTGTATTGAATTACAAACTTGCGGAGTTAAGAGACACTTCGACCTAACACACGGAAGCCCCCGAGGAAAAAGATCTAAAGTTAATCATTCAGTCAGTAAAATGCATCAGTTCAAATAATACCATTTATTGGTTGGTCCAAAGAATACCATTGTTTATGCAATAACCTATCTAAAAAAATATATTTTATTGAAATAAACGCTTCCCCAAGCAGGGCAAGGAAGAGAGCCTCTTATGGAGGACGTTAATATCGCAACTACCATATAAGGGAGAGCTTGCAATAGCAATTGATTAGGTAACAAAAATCACACAACTTCCTCAAAAGTTTATGAAGGCACTTTGGTTTACGGACTGACCGAAAATAACATAAAAATATTTAACTTTAAAAATGTTGGCAAACTAGTGGTTAGCTTTAAGGTTCCTTTTAGTGATTATATATTCGCAAGAACGGAATTCAACTATATTTTGCTTTCCTGCCTCCTTTACGGCGACGCACTGGCCCCATACTGGTTCAATATAGGGAATGTGGCATGACCTCGCTTTCGAGGGATTTTTTTGCAAATGACCTTTTTATCTTACCTATGCACAAGGCGGTTTTCTCTATAACTTTGCCATCTCGCCAGTCGCTGGATGAATCCAAATTGGTTTTATTCGAGAAACCGGACTTGTCTATTTTTGCTAATTTTAGCCTAATAATTTCATATTAGACGCTACTAGCCTTTGCCACATTTTTTTTATCTCGCCGTTTTAGTACGTTGCGTCGCCTCATTAAAATTTTATAGTCATTTCTTAGAACTATATCCACAATGACCGTGTCTCCACTTTCATCACGTTTCGTAACGCGATAAAAAAGTTAAAAATATTCAAAAATATTTTCAAAGTACACTTTTGGCGTACTTCTTAAAAAGTATAATATATTCTTTTCCTTGTCCATAAAAATATTTTCCAACTTTGGCGCACTTTTGAAAAAGTATAATATATTTTTGTCCTTGACCAAAATTATACTTTTATTTTTTTGTACATTTTTTTCATGACCTTAATATACTTTTACTCGTACGGCCTGGACATAAACATATTTTCCTAAATGAAAATCCGGTGCTTCTTCGAATTTTCACCTGGTAGTACCTTACGTCATTCGAACGTGTATGAATCCTTTTGTGTCAGTCTTTGACGCTGATGCTTTAAATATGGTTAGTTAGGCTCTAAATTGTCTTTTAATAATTGTTTTCTAAGCCGAAGTTTTTATTTATTTTTCGACTTAGGTCGATTCTAAGAGGTTCTATAACATTATCACTGATCAATTTTCCGTTACATATTTCAATTTTATAATTTGCAACTAGTGGCACATAAAGGACACATTCGTAGATACTGGCGATTTGTGTAGTCTTTTCATTATATTTAGTGGCGCATATAAGAGCTCTCTTTTTCTTTTAAGCCACTGGTCATACCGGATGGCTCAGCTAATAGGGATACTCTTGTAACTTTTGAATGGGCAAATGGATTTTTTCAAATTTGGTATAGTGATATGGGAAAATATTTTTTTGATTTTCCAAAAATACAGATTTTTTTAATTTTTAGTTTTAATCATAGAAGGCCGCGATCTTGCCAAAATGGTTAAAAATTGGTCTGCAGGTATCTTTAAAATACTATCCCTTCAGATACTAACATTAAACACGATTTATTCTTCATAAGTTCAACGATATTGGTTTTTCAACGAAAAAATTTTTTTTTCATGGAATTTCTATGGGACAACCTGTTATTTAATTAGATCTTTGCGTTAAGAAAAAAATGATATGCATAATGTCTTTGCACTAAATATTAAAAAAAAAAGAAAAAACTTAAAAAATCGCAGCCAGCATGAATTATTAACTTTTGACATTAAATTCGTTATCAGCTACTTCGAGAACACCTAATTACCAATCGGAATTTGAGTTTTTATCACATAATTACATTATGACTAGCGACTTCGCCATATTCTCGAATATTCTTTACTACAAAAAAAATCTGTTTCCAATTTTTACTCGCCTTATACTAGACCAGATGAAATTAATATGGGACCACTGCCGAACCACACCTCACAATTTGAGAAGATTTCATAGAAATCGCTTAAACGAATGTAAAATGATTGCAGTGGCGGCTGGTGAAATTTCAATATTTTTTTCTCATCTATGGCGCATGGGACCCTTACGAAATATGGGAAATAACATCATAAAAATTTTGAAAAAGCAGTTTGCGAAAAAATTTTTTGAAATTCTGTTGCCCTCCCTGGCCCTAAGGACTCTTGTTTAATTTACTTTTTTTGTCATATACATTTGACTTTTGATAAAAAAAAACCGCTGCCTAAGGAATCACTACTTCCACATCCAGATTCTCTATCCGAGTCACTCACAACGAAAAAACTTTGTATGTGAAAATAATTGTTTATGGAACTTTAATAATATAATATTTGAAATCCTCTACCCCAAAAACCCATAAAACGATACCCCACATCGGTAGTGGGGTGGGGGTGGTGATAGGGGGTGGTAGTGGGGGGTGGATGGAGTAAAAAAATATTTTGAGGTTTCTGATTCCTGTACATGCACTAAATCACATTTTTTTTTCATCCCCTTTAATAAGGAGGTGGGGGTGGTAATAGGGGTGGTGGCTAATGCCAAAAATTTTTTTGAGACCTCAGCTTCTCTTGTATATACTAAATACCAATTTCATGGACTCCTACCTGCTTAATTTACCCATTTACCCCAAATTTACCCCAATTTACCCCCCAACCCTTCGACGGAACAAGATGAAAATATAATCTAGTTCTAGATCTCGTTAAAGTACATATGTGTACCAAATTTCAAGTCAATATCTTAAACGGTTTCAGAGTAAACGTGCGCACAAAAAAAAGTTACAGACAGACCGCAGACAGACAGACAGACAGACCGACAGACAGACAGAAATTTTTTTTCGCTCAAACTTAAAATCTCGACGTTTCATGACATTTTAAGCCTATTTGGACAATAAAAATTTTTTTAAATTTTTTTGTCGTTACTATACTTCCACTGGACGTGGAAGTAATAGGTTTTGGAGTTTATGAAAATATTTTCATTATTAACTGAAATACAATGAACTGAAATTTTGTAATTTACAATTTAACAAATTACATCATTTCAATTCGTTCGATCTCAGTTAATAATGAAAATGTTTTCATAAACTCTAAAACCTATTGTTGTATTTTTATGAAAAGTTAAATGTATATGACAAAAAAAAATAAATTAAACAGGAGTCCCTGGGCCAGGGAGGGTAACCGAATTTTTAAAAAATTTTTCGCAAACTGCTTTTTCAAAATTTTTGAGGGGTCCTTAGAGAAGTGCTTCTCTAGTGTTATTTCCCATATTTCGTATGGGTCCCATACGCCACAGACGAGAAAAAAAATATTGAAATTTCACCCCCCGCCACTGAATGATTGACCAAATATGTAAAAAAAAACCTTCCTTACAGGTCGAATTGAGAATCTGCTCTTTTTTAAAATTTTATGAAGTCGGTTAAAAATAAAATCAATCAGACATGGGGGAAATTCGTAGGCTACTGAGATCAGGTTCTTATATTGATCTCGTGGTAATTAAAAACCAGTTTTTTGGTAACTTTAACTTTAAAAAATATGATAAATGATATAATAAAATTCATTTACACAAAAAAATGCCTGTCCTCATATCAAATAATATGAATAGTATTGAAAATTAACGAGCTAAGCGATAATTTTTTCATTATAAAGCCATTAGAAGGTTGGAAGTTTACTAAAACTCTATTATAATTTGTAACCATGCGACGTTACAAATTATCAAGATAGTTTTAATTATTTAAATATAAAAATTCTAATATTAACACTAGCCTCAAATTATAAACGTGTTCCAATATTATTGCCTAATCTCCCAAGAGGAGATCATAGATGCAATGTTGTAACATTTACCTTTATATATTTACAGTGTGTCCCATTTTGCTTGGAACCACCTTCATAAAAAATGTATTTTAAGTCTGACTTAGATCGTTTTTTTCTAAACGTAGATCTCTAAACATAAAAGCTCGGAATACTGCGGTCTTTTTTCGGGGCTGAAATTGAAGAAATCTTATTAGGGATTTTTTCATTTCAAATTTGAGGACGCCACTGGATTCGGCAACCTCTCAAATGGGTTTGTACCAAGTTTCGTGAAAAAATTCTTATTTTTGGATTTTTCTTTAGAGACCAGTATGTACCATTTTGCTTGGAACCACCCCCATAAAAAGTTTAATTTAGGCCCGATTTAGATCTATTTTTTTAAACGTAGATTTCTGAAAAGTGCATTCTTGTGATACATTAAATTTTATAAAACATAAAAGCTCGGCCTACTGCGGTCTTTTTTCTTGGTGGAAAATGAAGAAATCTTAGGGGTTTCTTTATTTCAAATCTCCATTGGATTCGGTAACCCCAAATTTCGTGAAAAAACATCTATTTCTGAATTTTTCCAGTCAGAAATAAGAATTCTGAAATTGCCAATGAAAATTCACTACTGCACGGGCTTGTGTATTTAAAAGAGTGTCTGGAATGTTTAATTCTACTCACACACCGCAAAACGAAATAAATATTACAGCGCTGCAGCACTATACGCAGAGCTGTCGAATTATGTGCAATAAACAACGCAGTTAAATCGATATTTAAATCCACCAGCATTTAGAATATCAAAGATTTTCATTAATTTGCCAAAATATCTTAATAATCAAGAAGCTGTCGGCTTCAGAGCTCCTCCCCGCCAACTTGATTTATACGTTGCGTTGTTGACGTTGTTATCTACCAGTGGTGGATGGGACAGGAGGGCAAGCAGGCAAATGCCCGTCGGGCCGGTGGCTCTGAGGCCGGTCCGAGGTAAATAGGCATTTGTCCCGGCGGATAAAAAACCGGTCGGCCAAAAAAAATTAAACGGCAGTTCTTTTCCCTCCTTAGTCATTACTTAGAACGAAAGAAGTCTCAGATGTGATTTTCAGGCTGCTATCTTAAAAACTCGGCCACTGACATAAATGCCAGATGTTATTTATAAAAAGTTATTAACCCAATAACCTAATTTCGCAAGTTCGTTCCAAATTCTGCAAGTTTGTTTAAGGAAATTCTGATGTATTAAGGGGTCTTATTTCTTTTTCTTATGACTTCTGAAACTTTAGAATTATTTTTGTTTTTTTTTATGTTTGGAGATGTTTATGTAGACAATATTAGTCATAATTTATTATTATACTCTTCGCAAAAACGAAGAGTATATTGTATTTGATCGGCACATTTCTAAAATCGTAAATATCGCTCGTAGAGAAAAAAATTTCATATCATTGTGTTAGTGAACGAATTCTGAACAACTTTCAAAATGTCCGTCTGTCCGTCCGTTTGTCCGTCCGTCCGTCACGTTTCTTGTAAGCACGATAACTTAAGAAAGAAAAGTCCGATTGTATTGAAATTTAGAAAATAAGTTAGTGTTAGCTAGAGGAAGAACCCTATTGTTTTTGAAGAAAATCAATCAGAAAATAAAAAAGTTATTAATTATTTAATTAAAAAAAAAAAAGTTTTTGTCGCTTGTACTAAAATGGAAATCTTGCGAGATATTATTTCCATAATAATTTTTTTTTGTTTATGAAATTTACTAATACATATTTCATAGAAGTGAAATATGTATGAATGTCGAAAGATATATATCACAGACAATCAATTTTTGTAGCAATAGGTGGTGGCGCAGCGTCTAAAGCTTGATTGATTGATTTTTTTTAAATTTTTTATTTTACTTTTATTTTTTTTAATCTAATATTTATTTACTTAAATACATTCTAAGATGACAACTTCGAGATAGATATCAAAAACACCTCTTCCTATTGATGGTACATTGGTTTCCTTGTGTGTATGTATGTACGTATCGCATGTATGTATGTATGTATGTATGTATGTATGTTTGTTTGTTTGTTTTGCTCGCTTATCGATTTAGACAATTTTTAGTCTGCTCTATACCAACGGAACGGATTGATGATGACTGACAGTATTATTTGGCTATCGCCTGCAGTGAGGCACCAGGAAATAGGAATATAAGTTATCTATTGAATAACTATAAAGGTTTTCATTTGTCCGGTACCTAAATAATAATTTCTAATCGGTGATCAATTATTGTTGTTGGATCTGTCTGTCTGTCTGTCTGTCTGGTTGGTTTGCTTCAACATTGAGAGGTTCGTGAAGGACAGTCAGTTTTAACGAATTTTTTAATGAAAATATTTGGTGGCCCTGAAAAGGGCCATTTGTATTTTTGTTGTTGCGTCTCCCCCCCCCCCCCCCCCCCCTCCTTGTCCTCAATTGTATTATGTAGGCGCCGCCGCTTCTTGAGTTGTGGTGCTGCTGCTGCGGTGGGCAGAAGGGAGTTGAGTCTGAGTAAAGGCCAAGACGATCATCTTTAAATTCACTTCTTCTTTTTGGGAGAGGCGGCCTTCTTTGATTTCGGGGAAGACGAGGTGGAACTTTACAACCCCCTCTTCTTATCCCTGTTCAATTTTGTTCTTGTCTTTTTTGTCCTTTTTGTATCCACCACACTTTCCTGGCAGGAAGACCAGGGTGGAATTGCTTCGAACGGGTTTTTTCGTTGAGTTCTGTTTTCCCGTGTCAGCAATCAAAATTCCAAAGTGTTCGTCTGTGCGCGAAACCGCTAGTTTTTTAAAGTGCCAATTTTAATTATTTTTTAAGTATTTTTGTGTACTATTATTGATCCAAATTGTTAATTTTAAGCTTTATTCTTAGGCAGGAGTTTTAACCTTTTCATTCAGCTTTAGCCAAACCGGACCTGCCCCGTCCAGCCCAACACCCACCATGACGCTGCGCGTCGTGGTTGTCTGGCTGGCTCCGGGCCAGATTCCGGAGAGGCACATACATACTAATTTTAATAAACTTGTTATTGCTTGCTTGCTTTGCGTTGCAATCCAAAGGTCCCGTGTTCGAATCCCACAGGTTGGATATTTTTTTTTCATACAATTTTTTTCACAATAAAGATGGTATCACAAAATTTATGATGTCGAAAAACTAACATTATTTACAAGAAAACTGCGAAGAGTATCCTATAGAATGTGTAACAATTATATATAAAAAGCTCAGTAAATTGGCGAAGAGTACGTTTTTAGCTTGTTTATTGTTATACTGTAAAATGTTTAATTTTTTATTTCGTTCTTTGTTTTTCAATGTCAATAAATTTTAATAAAAGGTATGGATGTTTAGTGGCGTTTTAAAAACGTTACCAAGACGGTAGCAGTCTGTTTTAGACCATGGTTGAGTCAGACTACGTGTTAGTACTTTGAACCTTTAAATAATTTTTGCAATTACATGAAAAAAAAAAGGAAAATCGTTTGACGAAACCTATTTTCGAAGAAAATGTTTTTGCTACTCGAATTTTTAACTTTTCATTTTAGAGCGTTTGACCTTGAAAAATACAAAATTTTCACCTGCGGCGCATTTTTTCTCCTTAGTTGTTGCCACATCAAGGCCAAAAAAAAAATTATTCCCTGGCCCATTTGAGGTTCTAATTCCGTGCTTGATTGGGCCGTTTCCCTAAAATTGCAGGGCCGGTTGAACTGACCCCATCCACCCTTGTTGTCTACACCGAACGCGATGGTTGTATTCCGCTCGCCTACTCGACATTTTCCACGAATTTCAACAAAAGAGCTGTGTGCGTCTACGCCTTAATTTTTGGCGCCTTGCGTTGCGATATTCGAAGAAGTTACTGACTTATTGCGTCCAAATAAATACTTGGAGACATGATAGGTAGACTCTATTTTATCTTGGTGATGTTTTTATGGAAATAAAAAAATATATAAACAAATATAGAAGCGCATTTGAGAATAGTCAAGTGTGTGTATACAAGTCGCCCACAGTCAATGTACGCCCCCAATTTTTTGTTGTTTTTTTAATTCAAAAATTTCGTTTTTGGTACACATAAATTAGACAAAAATGGGCTACTTTTAGACTAACAGGAACGAAAATAACACTTCCGGTTCAACCGTTCAACTTTTTTTTTCTTTAATAGAATAACTATATTTTTTTATAAAACACACAAACATAAACACACCACAGATAGTAGACAACCCCCAAATCCAAAGCCAAGGCTGTCCGGAAGGGGGTTACACATTCGGAAAAACGCAGACATACATCCACACCCACCGGTGTTGCCAATACCGGGGCTGGGGTGTCGAACCCAGAGCGCGGTAACGAGTCGATCAGCGTATTCGCCACTCAATACGCCTTAACCGATTGAGCTACCGTGCCGGTAATGTTATGGTTTCTTATTAAGCATAACGTTCTAAGTACAACAGTTTTTTCTGATTTAAAAAATTCAAAAAAATAAGTGAGATAGGAACACGTTTTTTTCAAAATGATCGCGTCCGATGAACGCGACGTAAGAAAATTATTAACTAAGCTATGGAAATTATTAGTAAGATTGTAGACTTATCTGTAAAGAACAAAATAGTTTTTTGAATGACAGGTACGTCTATTTTCAGGTTTTTCTCAAAAGACAGAATATAATTTTCATTTCCTATGGAAAATTTCTTAATGGGACCATCCTATTTTATTAATCAGAAAGAGTGAGTTAAATTATCCTTGACATTATTCACCTATTAGGTATCTGAAGTAAGTGTATTGAATTTGTTGTAAACAAGTACATTAATATAAAATGGCTGAAAAATATTCAAGAGATAAAAATGTTGACATGTTGTATGGGCAGAGATATCCAGAAAGAAGACAACCTCCGGGAAACTATTTCACCCTGTTGGAGGTTGGAGCATCAATTTAGAACTGAACTTGATATAGAAATTGAAGAAAGATTTATTGTGGATGAAGAAACGGAAATTAATGTATTAGCTTTAGTGCATATTGACCCAACTATTTCGATAAGACGAATTGAATATGAGTTACCATTAATTATTTTTTATTTATTTGCTTTCATCATGATTAGAGAATATTATTTAGGTATTAAGTAAGTCACTACTTACACACTTTTTTTTATTATGTAAGTGTGTAAGTTGTGATTTGCTTAATGCCTAAATAATATTCTCTAATCTCGTCTCTAATCATGAGTTACCACTTTCCAAAGAATCAGCTCGGAAAATTTCAAAGAAACACAGCTATCGTTCTTGTAAATATCAATTTTTGCATGAGAATGATTTATCAACGAAGAATAACCTTTTGTAATTAGTTATAGACTGGCGGTACATGACCAGTCAGGTGCAACGTTTTTAAAATGCATGCCAATCATATATATATGAATGAAATTACCGTGAATATGCCAGAAACGCAAAGGACCCCGGAACAAAACCCATGAAAATGTTGATTCGGTGGAATCGGCTGAAATTTTAGTATTTTGTAGTTCAAGTCATGCTGATCAAAAGTTTTTATCACATCGAGCCAATCTTATGGACAGTTTTTGAGATATAGCTTGTCAAAGTTAGGTAATTTGCGTCATTTTAGACATTCAAGAACTCTTTACTCCTAAACTATTAACTTTAGCAAAAAATTGCAAGGGTCGAAATATTTTTGTTCTAGTAAAATAAAGCTCAAGAATTTTTCAGCATTTTTTATCAATTTTTAGGTTAGGTAAAATATATATATATGTCATATTTCGGCATGCTTCGGTGGGATTGGCTGAAACTTTGGTATGTTGCAGTTAAAAATATGCTGATCAAAAATTCCTATTGCATTGAGTCTATCCTATGAGTGGTTTTCGCTCCAGGCGTGCCTGAAGGTCTTAACAACGAGGTAACGGGTAATCTATATGTACGTGTTTATGAATGGCTTCCAGCGTGTTTGTGTACGTGCGTGCGTGTGTGTGTGATTATTTTTATCAAAGAACCTGCTCTTACCGGCACTATGTTTCTTATGAGAGCGTTCTCATTGCCAACCAGGGTGATCCCATTTTTTGGTTTCACTTTCTATCTGTTTGTCTTTACTTTTTGTTGTTTCTTAATATTTCTTTTAGTTTTTAAATATTGGGAACATCCATTGGATTTTCAGGAACAAGTGCTCTGTTTCCAGCAACATGTATCGTTCGAAGAAGAGTCATTGATGGATATTTTATGTGATTTTCATACCGTACGTGCCCCAAAAATCATAATACGCTTGTGTTTTCAGCGGTTGCGTATCACACTCATTAGAACGATTTTTCTCACAAACGGTCCTACGACTAAAATGAAAGAGGACATTTTTTGTGTATTTTTAATTAGTGAATGACATTATTGTACCAAAGTGAAAAAAAAATAAAAGACATGAGAAATTAATGCAAAATATCGACAGCCCCCCTCAATACCAACCACTTACGGTAAAAAATATTTTTAGAAAGAATGTAAAAATAAGCTTGTATTATTGTTCAATATGTGTATAAAGTCACGTTCCTGTAAATCAAAAGGTTTCTGAAATGTAAAATAATAATCAATTTTTCGGTGCCATTTCAAAGAGTCGTAGCTCAAGGTATTTGCGAACATATTTTTGCATGTACAATCTGCACCAGAAGTTTGTCATCGATATTTCCGGAGAACCCTGCATACACTGGCACATACATACATACAAACGCATGTACGTTTTACACAAACACGCTGGAAACCATTCATAAACACGTACATATAGATTACCCGTTACCTCGTTGTTAAGACCTTCAGGCACTCCTGGAGCGAAAACCACTCATAGGATAGACTCAGTGCAATAGGAATTTTTGATCAGCATGACTTTAACTGCAACATAGCAAAGTTTCAGCCAATCCCACCGAAGCATGCCGAAATATGACATATATATATTTTACCTAATCTAAAAATTGATAAAAAATGCTGAAAAAAATTCTTGAGCTTTATTGGACTAGATCAAAAATATTTCGACCCTTGCAATTTTTTGCTAAAGTTAATAGTTTAGGAGTAAAAAGTTCTTGAATGTCTAAAATGACGCAAATTACCTAAATTTGACAAGCTATATCTCAAAAACTGTCCATAGGATTGGCTCAATGTGATAAGAACTTTTAATCAGCATGACTTGAACTACAAAATACCAAAATTTCAGCCGATTCCACCGAATCAACATTTTCATAGGTTTTGTTCCGGGGTCCTTTGAAACAGTCGTCGCGTGCAGAAGGGAGTGCAAATCGATTTTTTTTGCTTTTTTTTGTGTTTTTTTTTTAATTTTAAATTGGATGCCAATAGTGCCAAACGACAAGCCGTGAAAAAGAATCCAGCCGAAATTCATTGGCATGTAGTTTACGCGCGCAAAACAACTGTTGATGCGCACATTAAATCGTAAAATTTTTTGGTGTTCTTGACTTTGGATGATTTTGATATTGGATTTTCTTTTAAGGCATTTTAAAATCAAAAAAAAAGAAAAAAAAAGAAACAAAAAAAATCGATTTGCACAGCCTTCTGCACGCGACGATTGCCTAAAATTTGCGTTTCTGGCATATTCATGGTAATTTCATTCATATGTATGATTGGCATGCACTTTAAAAACGTCGCACCTGACTGGTCATGTACCGCCAGTCTATTAACAATGGTTACAGTTCCGCCAACTAAGAAATGAGAATTTTATCAAAAACATTTTGTTCTCTGATGAATTGAGTTATTTAATCGGAACAACGTTCGATATTGGGCAATCGAAAATCCTCATATTATGAGACAGGGGCGGTTTTAGGAGTGGTTTGGCTTCAATTTTTGGTTAGGCGCACTGGGCGACCATATTATGGGTCCAATAATATTTGATTTGATAATATCTAACTGGACTAAAATATATAACTGGACTAAGGTATCTAGAATTTCTCCAATATATAATAATTCCACAGATTATGCAAATTCCCAATATCAATAATTGACGAGATTTACTTCCAACAAGACGGTACTGGACCACACAATGCTATTATCGTTAGAGATTATGTAAATACATTGTTTCCAGATCATTGGATTGGAACCCATGGACCAGTTAGATGGTCTGCAAGTTCTCCTGACTTAAACCCAATCGATTTTTTTTAATTTGGGAAAATAGAGTCTACGTGACTGCTCCATCCACAAGGCAAGACCTGGAAGAGAGAGTTAGACACGAAATTGCACAAATAATTTTGATACCACTACAACACGTTATATTTTGAAAAATATAACCAGTCAATAAATAATAATTAATCAGAACGATGTTTTACGTATCAGGGCAGATATGGTATACTTGGCAGACGTTTTCTGTATATGTAAGTGTGTGTTATTTTAGTCGGCCTCCCTTTGTTGTATGACATGCCCGACAGTATCACCTCTTGCAGGTTGACATTCACTTTATTTTCTATAGCCTTATTAAATTAATGGGAACCAATCCCACTACAAGTGGTAGATAATGCTCTTGATATAAACAAAAATTATATTTATTCCGAAGACAATCCGAGATAATCAACATAAAGTGAATACTAGTTACCCCATTTAGGGGATCGTAACACCCAAAGGGATATTTTAGCCAATTCCTCGATAGACAGTACTTTTCATGCTTTCTGTGTTGGGACAAGTGTTTATTAAGATGTGTTTATTAAGATTCTTTGCCGAAAAATATCGAAAAATATCGTTAGGAATCACCACCTAAGTGTGTAATATCGATTCACTGACACCTTGTATAAGACTGTCTAATAAAAAATGTACATGGAAAATACTTATTTAACTGTGGACTGTATGCATGTATCATGTTATGCAATAAAAAAAGTGATTTATCAATGCAAACTAAACCTTTATGAGTTAATAAAACTACGTCTTAGTCACACAATGACTTATTATTTGTCATTTGCTTGTTAAAAATTATATTAACGACTTGAATCACATTACATGTAATTTAATTAATGAGCGTTGCTTTACTAAATAGTCTCGTCTCTTTTCTACGGTTCGACTTATTATATGAAGGATTAGAGAAAGAAATACGCAGGTTGCTCAATGGAATAAAGCAACATGTTCTAAAATACCAGCTGGCTGGGAAATCTACAAATCGGAAAAGCGAAGATATTTTACTTCCACATCCAGTGGAAGTATAGTAACGTAGAAAAAAAAATTTGAAAATTTTTATTATTCAAATAGGCTTAGAATGACATGAAACGTCGATATTTTAAGTTTGACTAAAAACAATTGTCTGTCGGTCTGTAACTTTTTTGTGCGCACAATTACTCCGTTTAAACCGTTTAAGATACTGACTTGAAATACGTACTTATGTATTTTAACTAGATTTTATTTTGATATTATTAATTTGAAGGGTTGGGGTAAATTGGGGTAAATAGCTAAAACAAACAAAGAAGAGCCCATAAAATTGTTATTCAGTATGGGTATATAAGGTAGTATAGCTAAGGCCTTAAAAAGTTTTTTGGCATTAGCCACGATTACTACCTCCACCCCACTATTAAAGGGGGTGAAAAAAATAAAATTGTGACTTGGTGTGTGTACAAAAACCAAGCCTCATTTTTTTTTACTTCATCTACTTCAAAATTCGGCTAGATGGATCGATAGGTAAATTCAAGACGAACATTTAAAAAAAAAAGAATGTCTCAATAGCTTAAAATTTACGACCTCTAGAGTAATTTGGGTGGAACACTGGCATTTCTCGCCACTGTGCGACGGCCCACCGTGGAAAACATTGATTTTTTTTGACAAAGTTCATTCGACAACTGAATTTGCAACGAAAGCTAACATTTTTTTTTATTACATAGAAAGGTTGTCGCTACAACATGGTGTTGCTACAAAGTGACTAAAATTAAGTCTGACCTGCAAAATCTTAAAACAATTCCTATTAAACCTTCCAGTCTAGTCAATTTTGGGTACATTTTGACGTTTTTATCAAATTATTTCAAATAGGACATATCCAATGAAATTATTAGAACTAAATGTCGTCTAAAGGTCTCATAGAGAACAGATGCGCTTTAAAGAACGCTTCTAGTAATTTGCGTAAAAACCCGATCATAAGCTGATTCAATTGTACAAAATTACGCCTGTTTTGTTCAGTGAAAAATTCTACATAAAGTGATACATATTATCATAACAACATATAAGTCATATAGCTGATATTTAATTAATACGGATAATTAAAATCTCTCAGTGCATAACAAATGAAAAGACATGGCGACAAGGAGCCCAAGAAATCCATCACAAATGGCATAGGAAACATAGTGAAGTGGCAATATATACAACAGGGAATACACAGATAAGTCTCTACGTTCCAATTTTACCACTTAACTCTATGTAGTTTTGCTAACCAGTCAGCCCAAAGAATTTATTTGTCAAAGCGTATACCCCTAAAGAGTCAGGTGATACTTTAAAATCAGGACAATAAATACTTTTCTTTCAGCAAATATAAAGTGTGACCCATTTCAAGTGGAAACACCGTCGTAACTCAGTTATTGGTCATCCAATTTTAACCAAATTTGGATCAGTATCAAAGACCTTTACCATATCCTTTTTTGAGCAAAACAAGACTTATTTCAGTCATTGGCGTGCATTTTTACTAAGAAAAATAGGGCCAATTTTTCGAGAAGTCATATTAGGCATTTTTTTGTTGAAAAACTAATGCAATATTATTGATCAGCATGCTGTAGAATCGCTATATCCAGAATTTAACAACATTTTGATTTTTGGTTTTCGAATTACGGTCCCCTTAAAATTACCTATTTTAAATATTAAATAATCAATAAATTGGTAACGAAATTTTTTTCGAAAAAAAGTCATTCTTTATTTTCTCTTTAAATTCAATTTTTCTACTATTCCATATCATCTAAACTTTCAAATTTTGAAGGCCAAGAATTTAAAAAAAAAATTATTCGGGCATTAAGGATTACCGAATTTTAAAGTATCGATGATATGGGGTGGTAGAAAAAATGAATTTAAAGAGAAAATAAAGAATGACTTTCTTTCGAAAAAAAATTCGTTACCAACTTATTAATTACACAACCCCACAAAAAAAAAGTTCTGTACCAGAGACGTGAATACATAGAGTTTGTGTAGTTTTTTATGCTGAATCCGAATCCGCAGCCAAAAATATGGGTTAGCCAGGTAGTTTTTTAGTAAAACGCAAAAACATTCCCTGAAATAGAGTGATACGGTAAAGCTTTATAATGAAATGCAACAATTTGTAAATACTTTGAGAAAACATTTTATAATAAGATTATGAGCATTAGAAAGAAATATATGCAAATTAAATCCACACCCACCCCTACGAGGGGGTTAATTCCACCCCCAAGATCAAATAACGAATGTTATAGTGCAAAACAATGTAAAAAGCCATAGCCTCGTAGTTTGTAATTCCAAATATACAATATAGGTTGCAGGGGCGCAGCCAGTGGAGGAGCCATGGGGCTGCCCCCCCCCCTCAAGCCGTCCTCCATGAACCAAAAATAAAGACGCATAATCTCTATCAGTATAAAGCAGTATTCAAACTGTCCCTTGAAATAAATATTTTGCAATTAATGCCAATATTATCTAGTAGAGGAATCTATACACATCCGTTTACACCCCTCTGCCTAGATAGACGTGGTCATAAGATTAATAATAATAATGTACTATTCGCCATTCAAATTTTCCACCCAGCTCATGTAACTCGTTAGGAAAGGGGTACTTTCAAACTCTAAATTATAATTTTCCACGATATTGCCACGATGATCAGTTTTATATATTTGGCTCCAAATCTCCTATTTCATTCGTCCTCACTTTCACATTTAAGCGAGACTGCACACTGCAAATCGAATTTATATTCCTTGTTTCTCATTTTTAGACATTTGCCTATTTTTACTCAAATGCCTCAATTTTTTTAAACATTCATAACGTATTTCTTTGGGTGGTAAATACCAATTTCTATGGTACTTTTTAGTCCGCCATAATGGGTCCGCCATTTTGGATTTAAGAATTTGCGAATTAAGGCCCCAGAATCGTGATAAGCGACTCCAAATACCCCCGAGTAACAAGTTTCAGCCATAATCTTCAAATTTTGAATGCTTTTCCGATTTTTACATCCGCCATCTTTTATTCAGAAATTTTCGGATTCGGACTTCATATTCGTAATCAACGACCCCAAAAACCCTCGGTAAAAAAATTTAGACCAAACCATTGAATAGAAAAATATGTGACTCAAAGGGGTAAGAAATACCCAGGTTTGCAGAGGTGGTTTCGAGCCCCTTAAAAATAAGATTATATTATATTTTTTAGGTATATTGTTTGTCAACCTACATTTGTATATTTGGAATTACAAACTACGAGGCTATGGCTTTTCACATTGTTTTGCACTATAACATTCGTTATTTATTTGATCTTAAGGGTGAAATTAACCCCCTCGTAGTGGTGGGTATGGATTTAGTTTGCATATATTTCTTTCCAATGTTCAAAATCTTGTTTTAAAATGTTTTCTCAAAGTATTTACGAATTGTTGCATTTCATTATAAAGCTTTACCGTATCACTCTATTTTAGGGGATGTTTTTGCATTTTACTAAAAAAAATACCTGGGTAACCTATATTTTTGGCTGCGGATTCGGATTCCGCATAAAAAAATACACAAAATCTATGTATTCATGTCTCTGGTACAGAACTTTTTTTTCTGTGGGGCTGTGTTATTTAATGTTTAAAATAGGTAATTTTAAGTGGGCCGTAATTCGAAAATCAAAAATCAAAATGTTATTATATTCTGAATATAGTGGTTCTACAGCATATTGATCAATAATATTGCATTACGTTTTCAACAAAAAAATGCCTAATATAATTTCTCGAAAAATCGACCCTCTTTTCTTAATAAAAATGCACGCCAATTACTGAAATAAGTTTTGTTTTACTCAAAAAGGATATAGTAAAGATCTTTGATACCGATCCAAATTTTGTTGAAATTGGATGACCAATAACTGAGTTATGAAGGTGTTTCCACTTGAAATGGGTCACACTGTATATAAAATAAATTCAAGCTAACCAAGGGCGTACTATTAGGGTCATATTACACTGCGCCGAAACCGACTTTCAACACTACAACAGGAATACACACGATATAAACTCCCAAGAAATAATAACTCTCCAGAAAAGGCAAAAAATAAGTCACCAAAATAAAAAAGTGGTCTGTTAGTGGAGCTTCATTGGGTGTTGGGTGACCTCTATATATTTCGACATGCTGAACACGAATCTGGTGTCCGTTCAGCTCCGTTACCCACCAATTTTTTATGACGTTTTTTATGATGTTCTTTAGGTTATTTTCGCGATTTACGCTAAACAGGCACGTGATTCGCGTTCAGCACGTCGAAAACATAGAAGTTACCCTATGGAGCCCCAAAAACAGACCACTTTTTTTGTGGTCTGTGCTCAGGCAAAAAAAGTGGTCTGTCTTTGGCACGCCATTGAGTAACCCTCATGTATTTCGACGCGCTGAACACGAATAAGATGTCCGTTTAGCTCCATCATCAGTTTTTAGTAAATCGCGAAAATAACCTCAAAAAAACTTCATAAAAAACGTCATAAAAAAAATTGACAGGTGATGGAGCTAAACGGAAATCTGGTCCATATTCAGCACGTCGAAATACACGGGGGTGGAGTTCCAGTAACAGACTTGCAAACCATACTGAGTTTACGCACAAAGATATTTGAGTATGCGCACAATGATTTTCGATGCTAAAAAATCGTTAAACGCAAACTCAGTACGGTTTGCAAACCGTTTGGTGACCTGTAGAAACAAATCTAATACTAATTGCGGAAGATTATTAAGCGACGTAGAGCTTAGGAGAGAGTGACGTCAGCGATTTGAGCACCTCAGTTTGTGAAGAATTAGATTTTAAAGTAGTATATTTCTGGAACTACTTATCGGATCGATCTCAAATTTTCAGCGTAATAACTACTTGATCATTACTTCGCACAATTTTAATAAAAAGTGCAATATGAAATTTGACTAAATGACATTGTCACGTTTAGGATGAAATGAACCACTTTCGCCTAAATTCCTGAATAGGTAAAACAGGTTTTGAAATATAATAAAATAAACGCTTAATAAAAAGAAAATGTTTTAAATTTTATTTATTGCTTTTAATGCTACATTTATTCAAAAATCGTACTCATCGGGAGTTTACCTCCCCCCATGACAGAAAGCTGAATCCGCCCTTGCACACGGAGAATATTTATTTGTGAAAAATATTGTCAATTTCTAAGGCTTATGACAAGTATACTTTTATCCACCAAAATGAGGTAGGTTGTTTTTTAATAAAAAAGTGATAACATTACGGGTAAAAACGTTAAGCGTACATTTACATCACAAACATAACTTATGTGGCGCCCTCTAGGATTTACACCAAAATGGGAGCAGATTAGAATTTCTGATCTTAAACTATTCCCCAATTTTTATACCTATATTTGAAAAACTTTCAAAGTTATATGAGAAAATTAAAAATATGATATTGATTTTAACACCCGGTATCTCTGTTAATATCAACTTTTGTACTAAGGTGGTATATTTTAAGGTATATTTTAATGGTGATAACGGTTAACGGGTATAGACCAAAACGGTGTTAGGAAAACACATTTTTAATTAGTCGACTACTTAAAAAAGTGTTTTCCTAACACCGTTTTGGTCTATACCCGTTAACCGTTACCAGCATTAAAACACAGACCATCAACGACAATATCTATACATTATTATTTTGCGGTTATATAAGAAGTTACATAGTAACTAAAACGTTTCTGTTGGGTATATTTGAGTGAGCAAGGGCAGATCTGGACCTTGAGCTTGGGGGGGGGCACAGCCGCGTGCTGAAAATAGCAAAAATGTTTTTCCTCGAAAATTGAAATTGATGAGGGGGGGGGGGCGGTAGAAAATCACAAACAAAATTTATAAACACAATTAAATACACAGAGGCGTAACTAGACGTCATGGGGCCCCAGGGAAAAAAATTGTTGGGGGCCCTCTATTATATTATTTTCTTAATACCTAATCCTAATCCGAAAAATTTTTTTGATAAGCAGGGGGGGAGAAATCCAAAAAAAATGTTTTCGTCCCAAAATGTTTTGATGAACGAGGGGGGAGAAATCCGAAAAAAAAATTTTTTGATGAGCGGAGGGGAGAAATTCTCCCTTGATCTCCTGGGGTCCGGGGTACTGCCCCGGTTTGCCCTACCATAGTTACGCCTCTGTAAATACAATATATATATATATATATATATAAAATAATAAAAATTATGAAATTTTAAAACGAAAGTTGGTGGTTTACAGAATCTGGGGGGGGGGGGGGGTTAATTACCACGTTGCCCCCCACCCCATAAATCCGCGCATGTATTTGAGTGCTTTATAAGGGTAACAGAAATATGACCATTACTATATTATTATAGTATATTTTATTTAAGCATAGTGATGGCAAATTTACGGTTACTCTTATACATATTAAAAATGTTGGGAATGCAACATATACTTACAATTCAAACTTTGAAATGAGTGATATAAACGTAACAATTGAAATTCGTGGGTGGTACATATGATTTAATTATTGTAATGGGACACCACGAGGCAACCTTGGACACCTATAATAATCGTATAATATTATATGATTGATATTACTTCTAACAATATGTTTATTGCAATAGTTATAATTAGCAATCATTAAAGTTGAAGTGAAATATTGATGATATTTTAAAGTCATGGCACGATTCAGTATGTACCCGTCCATTTTATTTTTTTGTTTGTTGATTAATTTCCAAGTCAAGTATCTCACAATTATTAGTTAATTAATAAATGGTTTTTTATAACAAAATTTTCGTTTAAAACTTTTCCATGCTGTTCCGTCGTAGTGCGATTTGTGAACTATGGATGATTCTAGTTGGCCTCTCTTTGATAAATGGACCGCCTGACAGCATCCCGCCATCTGTCACGGTTACCAGGCTCACATTCTCGCCAAAGTTTTTTCAGCTTCTTGGTGATATCAGCCCCTTTTGCCATCTGGTGTATTCTCAAACATCAATCGTTCTATATTGTTCTCTCTCCGCTTGATGTGGCCAAAAAAATTAGAGGATTAGAGAAAATACAATGCTAAATAATCTATTTTGGGGGCGTATTTATTGAAGAGTCGAGGTATTACTGCGACGCGCTGTCCAGGGAATTCTTAATAGACGTCGCCAGATCCATATCTCGAAAGCATCAATATTATGTCTGCTTTCTAAACGGTCCATGTGTCAGAGTTGTAACTGTTGTAAGGAAATATGGAAAAACCTAGGGCGATGTCAAGTCTGATCTCTGTACGTCTCCTAATATTTCCGTCACGCCAAATTTTGGTCAGCTTGCAAGTTGCCGATCTTGTCATCTGTATTCTACGCCTATAATCTCATATTCGCAGTCGCCAGTAGCGTTCACAAGAGCTCCAAAGTATACCATCTTGTTTAATACCTCACAATAAGCTACCCTTAATGTGCCTGAGTCGTTATCATTTCCTCGGTCTCCAATCATAATTTTCGTTTTGTTGTAATTTACACTTAGACCATAAGCTGAGCTTATTGTCTGAAGCCTGCCCAACAGGTGGATGAGTTCATCTTCGCTTACTGCAACTAAGATAGTATCATCTGCAAATCTTCCCAAGCAGCAATTTTAGTAGTTTCTACGTAATAGCTGCCATTAGGGGAACTTTAAAGGTTTCCGCAACTAAGGACTGTTACGTAATGGGAACCATCCTTCTACCAAGTATTCACCAAAATGGGGAATAATAATTACGTAGCAAATTACTATTCCGGTACTTCTACCATTACCGTGTTGAAGACTAGGTTATTACGTAAACGGGATGTAACCAAGTAGTAGAAATGACTAACTTTTGGAACAGCTCAGCTGACCGAAATGAGAGCGCAAACTATATATTTGGCTCTCTGTTATTCGAATAGCAAATTAATGACTACTGAGTTTAAGCACATGATATGTCCAAGGTCCAAGTTAAGGTGATTATATACAACATGCATAAGCATATATTATAAATCATGATGTTTTGCATTTACCCTGGGTGTGGATATTAAAACCACCACTTATTTTCTGTAAAATGTTATCATGATGCTTCGATAAAAAAGACGCCCCCTCGAGAAAATGGTTTTTTCGGAAAAAAAATTTTTTGCAAAAATTATGTGTACAAGCAAAACTGCAACATTTTTTATGGAAAACGTTTTTTTTTAAAATTTTATATATTATAAAGTAATAATCTATTTAGAAAACATATTTGTAAATGACTATAATAAAAAGAAATTTTTTATTGAATTATATTTTTATCTGTGTCAATATGGCGTCTTCATTCAACAACAGAAAAATGACGATTTTAATTGCAGTAACTTAAAGGTTGCAAAAACCAAAATTATTTCCCTACAAGTTACATTTACTATAAAGTAGCAGATGCCACCAACGTTATAGTTGTTGTTACTTTAAAAGTGGTGACGGGAACTACAACAATTTCACTGAGTAGTTATATTTACCTAGATGTAGCAAATGGGACCAATGAAGCTATAAGATCTTAGTAACTGTTGCTACCAACTTATTTTCATGTTGGTAGAATTGGCAGAATCGATATAGGTAATTTTTTTTTTAATTGGCAACGCGGTAATAACTGTTAAAGTGTCACTGTCACTGTGTGCGATGGGAATATGTGGATTAAAAATAACAATTAATATACTTTTACAAGTACTTTTTATTATCTGATATTATTTGGAAAGAGCACATATCGAACAATATTTGATGGATGCCCCTGACGGTGAGCATCTTATGTCAGAGGTAGGTGTTTATTATGATCTTGCATTTATGTACCTATTTAAATGTTTGGGTTTTTTAGGTTGCATTGATATTGGGAGTTTGCGGTGCCTGCCGTTGCGGTGAACTGACCTTCTTAAGCGTCGAAGATATGAGATAAAGAATAATATCTATATATATCCATACCAGATACCAAGACGAATAAATCAAGAAGTTTCACAGTTTTAAATGAAGGATTTTCGGTGAACCCACTTAATTCGATTAGGAAATATGTCTTTAAGACCACAAAATGTGTTTCACAAAAGATTTTTCGTAAATTTTCAAAAGGGAAAGTGCACTGTCCAATGCGTTGGATTAAATAAGCTCTCAAAAGTTCCAAGAATTGTAGCTGATTATTTGCAATTGCCAGATGCAGATTTGTATACTGGCCATAGCATGCGCCGTTCCTCATCAACTCTTGGCCAATGCTGGGGGTGACATTACCACCCTTAAACGTCACGGTGTCTGGAAATCATTCACCGTGGCGGAGGGTTATTTGGAAGATTCAGTCTCAACAAGATTGTTATTGCTAAAAAAATTCAGGGAGAGCAGCACAACAAGTCAGGGGATACAGACGTCGTTACTAGTATAGAGAAAAATTGTGTACAGAAGATCAGTTTTCTTTGTGAAAAATCAAATATGATGACAATAAATGTTAACATAAATATAAATAAATAAGTGTTAGTGCATGGGTTCTTTGTTTTGTTAATTTTCCATATAATGGAGACAAATAAATTCCTTGGACTTTATATTAAGATTATTCTTTAGTGACTAAATCACTTTACCTCACTTTAGCTTACTACTTTATCTCACTAGTGACTTATGAGTCATTTTATACCTTCAAAATCTCATCAATAAAGATCACTTTATATGAAAGTGTTGGATAAATATATTTATTAACGTAAGGTGTGTAATAATAGAAAAAATACATAAGAGTTTTCATATTTTAGTGATCAGTTTACATTTAATTTCATTCAATTCAATTTATTGTACGTAAACAATGTCTTATGCCGTTATACCGACATTGTCCGTTCCCCATCGACACAATATTTATTAAATTTGGAGTTTTTAATCGGCAAATTCATTTAATATGCTCAGTGGATCACTAACTGAACTATGAGTCAATCTGTGTGTTAAAGACAAGTTGTAATTTTCGAGCAGTACACAGTATCATTAATCACTACAACTGTTATAGTTTTCGATTACTCTTCTCCTTGTGTTGATGGGAACACTTTTGCACTTGTTACCAAAGATGATGGTTTTGCTGTGGCGAAATAATCTTTCATGTTTGCATCATATTCTGAAGAATCACTATTTCTCCTACTGTTTAACTGTTTCTTCAGTTTTCTATAAAACAATGATGAGTGCTGATAAACTTTATTTTGTTTTTACTGAGCATTTCAGATGTCGCCATTTTATTCAATGCCAATAATGATATAAATTGTCTTAAAAGTTGATATCACTTTATAGTAGGTTTTTAAGGTATATATAACTTTGTAGTCATTTTCAATTAGTGGGGAGTAGTAAAAATAACTTCAAAGTCCCTATGTTCGTAGAAATAATTTCTTTTTTACTCAAGATGTCATTAATAAGTTAAACAACAATGAGGTTCCAGAAAATTTCCCAACAACGTATCAGGGACTTAAAATTGAACACTTGAAGTTATCGTTACTTTGAAGTGGTCCTTTGGTAACGCTGTGCGGTCGGCATTACTACCAAATTTCACTTTGCAGTTGAGGATGCTTCAAAGTAATGCAGAGTAGTATCTGCGACGTTGCAGATTCTGCGGCAGTTACATGAAAGTGTTATAACTATACAATGCCTGAATTCGGTAGAATCTACATAATTGTTACTACAAATGCATACCACAAAGTGAATATTACCTTAAAGCCGCAAATTTAGTAACAGTTATGTCATTCCTACTGTATTAAAGTTCCGATGCCTCAGATGCCAGTTCCCATCACTTTGAATGCTGCTTGGGTTAAGTTAGAAATCTTGGTTCCGCCTATAGCTCCTCCACCTTGCCAGTCCTCCACGACGTGTTCACTATAGATGTTAAAGTGGATTGGTGACAGAACACAGCCCTTTCTGATGCCTTTGCCGACAGCGGATAATAAATATCAGATGTTTGAGTGTCCCTATCTCCAGTAATACAGTCCACATTGTCAAAAGCCTTATGATAGACTACGAAACAAAGATACATAGGACATAGGCAATAGGTATGTAACTTCTAACTAAGTAAGTTATTAGTGCCTTATACAGAAGTGTTTAACAAGCCAATCATACAAATATATGGATTGTATACAATATATTTATGTAAGTTGATATAAGTATAAATAAAATAAGCAAAAATCGAACAATATCAACAAAATATTTTCAAAAAATATCAGAGAGGTTGTAGAAAAGAAAAGTCAGCATTTAAAAACTATAAAGAGCATTTTCAATTAAAAGACAGTTTATCACAACCTTGTATCGGCTATAATCAAGTTCCTGAATTCTATGGGATAATGCATTAATAGCTATTTATGTAACCAGTTACGAAAGACGTTATTTTGTGTAACGAGTTACACAAGATTTCTTTCGAAACGTGTTACATACATGATTTTTTCCAAATTTTAAAATTTTAAAAACAATTTATACATAATAAATGAAATAGGTGTATTTAAATATCTTAAAAATTAAGTAATCTTTTTCATAGTTACCTTTGCTGCTATCACACATTATAATTTTAATGTTAAAATTGACAGACGTTATTTAGCCAAGTACAATATTATTTGAAATCCTAATTTTTGATAACATAAGCCCACTAAACATTTTTCTGTTCCGGAAATGTTTCTGAAATGAATGTACTGAAACATGAAACGTTTCTAGAAGTGCGACAAAAACGTTCTAGACTCATTGCAGAAACTCAAGATGTCCTACCTAAGAAACGTTTCAATGAAACATTTCAAAAGACACGTGCCCGACACATTTATGAATATTTACAAAAATGTTTCTTACGTCTCAAAAATGCATATAAAATATGAAACGTTCCTGGAACTGTTACAGAAACGTTTCAGATATACTGTAGATACTAGAGATGTCTTACCCAAGAAACGTTTCAAAGAAACATTTCCTTCAGGAAAGGTCGCTATAAACCAGAGATGTGCTGAGAACAGTTTCCATATTTAATAAAAGTCTGTAAAAGTCATGTAAATAATATAATTGTATGCACTCATTTAGTATCAAAATGAAGCTTGCATCATCATGAATCAGATTTCACCATAAAATAAGCTATCAATATACCCTACCCCATGGAAAGTTAGAAGGAAAACTTCCTGAAACTTTCGGAGTTTTCAAAATGGAAGTTTCCAGGAAGTTTTCCTTCTAACTTTCCATTGAGTATATTGATAAGCTATTTTATGGTGAAATCTGATTCGTGATGATGCAAGCTTCATTTTGATACCAAATAAGTGCATACAGTGATATTATTTAAATGCCTTTTACAGACTTTTATCAAATATGGAGTATCCTCGGCACATCTCTGCTGTAAACATTATGAGACATAAAATTTCAATATCACCTTTACCTGATTTCAATATCACCTTTCACTGAACTTTATTACCTAATGTTGAAATTGAAGCCGGTGTAAAAATAAACAAATAATGAATTGAAATATATTTTTAGGCGACTTCAATAACAATATTAAGGTTCAGTTAACTGGGCGACCGTAAAATTTTATTTCATAATTTTTAGCGACCTTTTTGGAAGAGGGTTCAATTTTCTTTTTAACTTTCTAGTGTCTTCATCTTTACTTATCTTCACTGGGCTGTCGATCCCATCAATCTTTCCTTGGCATTTAGATGTCTACAAATAAATAAAATTACCCAGTAAATATAAAAAAAAACATGTATTAGAAATAGGGATTGCAATTTACCGGAAGTTTTAATAACCGGTAAATCGGTAAATAAAAATGTAAATAACCGGTTAACCGGTATTTACCGGTAATTTTTAGAATTAATGATTAGGGTGGCGAAAGTGGCAATTATCTTTTTCCATGTACAAAATTGTCTAAATTGACAAAAAAAATTTTTGTCCACGACTATTAAATAATGTACTCATTATGTATGCTATCCATTATTCCCTGCAATGAATAATGATTTCAGTATTCACTAGTGAATAATAAGGACAGTCAGTTGTTTATAAGAAGTCACGGGCAGGTATTTTTTCAATTCGAGTGCAATCTCGCAACTTTTTAGTAGAATTTATGGCTAGTTTCTGAAACTTTAAATATAATTATTCGTTAACTGTCATAGCTACAATTGTGTGAACAATTTTACTGTTATTATCAGATTTATGAATATATAACTTTATTTAGCGTTTCAGAAACAGACCCTCTTTTATCATACAATTTCGTTTTTAAATTTGATTGAGTAGGCCGTGATGTGTGAAAGAACGGCTTGTCAAATTAAATTTAAACATCAACGTTATTTACAATAATTTTACATATTACCTACTCAAAAAGAATAATATAAATATTTCATTAATTAATTTCTTCAGTAAACAATTTAACAAAAATATCTAATTGACGTGGACAAAGTATAGTATTCTACGCGCATATAATGGCTACTATGGTGATTTACGACATTCACCTACGGCTCGTGTCCTTAAACTTCACCCTCGTGAATAATAGCCATCATTATATGCTCGTTGAATAATATACTATTATATACGTATATTTAATATAATGAACAAACCAAAGGTTTTTTATCAAAAGGAAAAAATATAAATGAAATAAATTTAAATAAATAATTATTCTGTAAATAACAAAAATATCAACTTAAATAACAAAAATTATAAACATAAACTCAAATAGGGCATTGACTGAATACCTAATCTAAAAATACAATATTTTTTAAAAACGGCCTGTTAAAAGGGTTAGTTTTTCAAAGCTATATCTGTTAGTTGTCTGATATTTGTGCATAGAATACCACCAGCTGAAGATGTCCTTCCTCAATCGATATTGGTGGGTTGATAAGTTAATAAGAATTGGTAATAATATACTTTTAAATGTATTCCACGGATATTTGTGACAGTGAAATATTCAATTTGCTATCGCACGTTATTGTCAATGTCTCTCTTACTTGTATTTCTTAAGGCTCGGTGTCTAGGTTTTACTTTTTATAATATTATTTATTTATTGTTAAAAGTACTCAGTGTTGGGACAGTCACTCTGTATTTAGTGAATACTAGTCACTGACAAATAGAAACGTTGAATACGTGACAATCGTAAGTTCAGAATTTACCGAAATAACCGGTAAAAAATTAAAATAACCGGTAAATATTGTCATGTGTTTTTTGTCCTAATAACCGGTTAACCGGTTAACCGGTATTGCAATCCCTAATTAGAAACACTTTTAAATATTTGTAAACTGTAAATATCTAAAAAAAACAGTATAAATATAAAAATATATAACAAAAGTATATCTTATTCCTCCATAAAATAAAATATCAGCTTCATAAAATCAAGTTGGCAGTTGCCCTCAAAAGTGGTTAACCATTAGGTATATTAGGTATCTTGTCTTCTATTTGATGAACCGCTATTGGGCCTGATATGAACCACGCCGATACTAAGTTTCGAATGTTTTATTCATGCTGGTACTAAGCCTTCGCCAGGGGCTGAAAAAGTCATAAAAACAATCACAAATTGAATGTACAAAACACAAATGAATATTTTTTAACCTTCTTCTCGTCCATTACTGGAAAAACAATGTATCTTTCAAAAACCACAGCACTTTAAGTATTAATAATAATTAACTGACCCGACACCGCACTATTTTTTTTTATTTTTGATGCACACAGTGTCCTTCCAGGCATAAGGATAAAACTTACTTAACTGCAACAATAGCAAAATGCAAATGGCGTTGATGGTGGCACTAGCTTCTCTGCTCTGTACATTTGTCCATGTTAGAATCATCATCGGTCGTATGTTTTCGTTTCTCATTTTAATAAATGAATTTCTACAATTTGGCGTTTTAATTGAGGCGTATTCTGTGCAATAATCTACCAATACTAGTATGTTGACTTCTCGATTTGGAGTTGAAATTTCCAGTAATTATAATTACTAATTAGTTGCTGTAAAACAAATAGGCAGAAACGTATCGATCGTAAACGATTGTATACTATCCCTTCGTGTTTTTCGATAAATGTAATTCATCTCCATGCGGCAAGCATGGAGATGATCATAAAGTTTTTATGCTTTGCAGAGTTTACAAATATCAATATTTCAGATCATTATATATATTATTATATTCTCCACATTATTCGTTGACGTCTAGTTTTCGAGTAATTACTTATTAATAACCAAGCATTCAGTATTCCAGACGGAATCTAAGTCGAGAATAGTTGTAATTTTACAAACAAGGCATTTTAAAAATCGCGAGGAATGGACATATTGTTACCGATGTCATTTGAATTCATGATTTCATATATATTTTACCGACGGAACAATATATATGAAATATTTCTGCAAAATAACAAATATTATGAATTTCTGAAATGTGTCAGAAATATAACAGATATGTTTCTAGGAAATGTTTCATTTCTTCCAGATTACAATTTTTCCCAAACGTTTCACAAATGTTTCGTGTTTAGTGGGATATATATGAAATGTTTCTGCAAAATAACAAATATTATGAATTTCTGAAATGTGTCAAAAATATAAACAGATATGTTTCTAGGAAATGTTTCATTTCTTTCAGATTACAATTTTTTCGAAACGTTTCATAAATGTTTCGTGTTTAGTGGGAGGTAAATCGTATTAATAAAAAAGTTTTGTTAGCGTATTTTGAAGGAAAGAAGAATTTAGAAGCTTCCACTTTATGGACTTAGTATTCCATTTTGTGATGAATAAACATTGTTTCTTTATCTTTTTAAGAGTTGTTTATCTTTCCTAATTGATGACATAACAAACTTTTCCTCACCAGTTACGTAAAATTTTACTTTTCATAACTGGTTACATAAAGTAGGACGTTTTGACACACAAAAGTGTCACTTTGTATGTCAAAATGAGAAAAAAATTTATTGAATGCTATCCTGTCCCATCACGTGTTTTTGACCGATGTAAAAGTCAGTTTTTAATTGATTTTTATTGCGAGTGGGATACGAGTGAATCAAATCACGTCGTTTATAAATGCCTTCATTGTCTTTCACATAAAGGAGGCATTGCAATATATAAGTCCTAAACAAAGTTGGAATTTTAAATCTTTTGAACGAGCCTTTAGTTTTCTCTGTAGCCTAGGCTCACACTGCTTTGCTTTTGGATAGCGAATACAGATGCAGTATGTGATGAGTGGCTCCAAACTAAGATTACATAGGTGATTACGGAATGGATTAATTCGTAATATGCCGCCAATATGGTTGTCTGTGATACACAATTCGGCAACTCAAAAGAAAAATATTTTTGGAAACTTTGTTACAGATAAAATTTGAATGTTTTTTCCACGTTAATTTATTGTCCAGTTGGAGGCCTAGAAATTTGACACAATTGGTGGAAACAACATCGACTAAAGATCATTGTTTTGGTTTTGTTCTAGTTTAACATATTAGTTTGTTTGATAAGAACCAGTCTTGAATTACTGATGAGCTATCGTTCACCCTGGGTAGCAATGCACTGGCATCTGGGTTGCTGTATATCAATGTTGTATCGTCCACAAAAAGAACCGGTTTAGCTGCGACGGTATTATTAGAAAGGTCATTTATGAAAATGACAAAAAGGTTTAATACAGAGCTTTGGGGTACCCCGAAGTAAATATTTTCTTGCCTTCTCGATAAGTTGTAGCAAAGTCAGTATCTCTGGTACCGCGTCCTTTAACGCGTCCAAAAAATTGTTGGGGCCCCTATTATATTATTTTCTGAATACCTAATCATCCTAATCCGAAAAAAATTTTTTTTTTGATCTCAACATTTTTTGAGCGGGGAGAAATAAAAAAAAATTTTTTTTCGTCCCAACATTTTTTTTGATGAGCGGGAGGGAGAAATCAAAAAAAAATTTCCATCCCAACATTGATGGCGGCGCCTGTTTTTTTTCGGATTTCTATCGAGCAGGGGGTAGAAATCGCGCCGCGCCGGCTGGGGGTCTTAGTCTCCCGGGGGCGGGCCCCAGGACGCCGGCTGGGAGGGGGCTTGATCTCCCGGGGCCCCGGGGCACTGCCCCGGTTTGCCCTACCATAGTTACGCCTCTGATTCTATGAAGGATCTTCACCCCATCTTCACCAACCAGCTTAAGTGCCTCAACCGTGATATTATCGACACCAGTTCAGTTGGTAGATTTAAGTATTGAAGGTTCGTGATCTGTTGCCAATCATCTTCTATCCCAGGATGGTCATTTTCAAACAGTTTTTACCAGCATTGGTGCCCAACCTTAATTATCTGATCCTTATCAGTTCTTATAGTACCGACCTTAGAGCCCTTAATGACCTTAGGAAGTTTCCATTTTTCTCATTTTCTCGTAATAAATAGTCGTAAAAATCTAAAAAATATCATTTTTTTTTAATTATCTCTATAAATAAAAAGTTATGGTCCTTCCAAGTTTAAAATGCCGCGATCATCTGTGCTGAGGCTCGATTACGTCATAGTACATGATTCCGCCAACAGCGAGAGGGCGCGGGCACCCTTATACTCGCTGGCAGGCACCGGCAGTTTATAGCCAGGGAGTTCGCGACAGTTTTCGTGAAATCATCTGCATAAAGCTAGATTCTTTTCCCATGATAGCTTAGACAGTATCAATGATGAACGTGCAATTCTACCATGATCAAACAAGTATTTTCCACTACGAATCTTTTACTTGCATCAGAATGTTGATATTTTTATTCGTTTCGGAAATAACTTAAATTTAAATTTAAACTTAAACACACCACAGATAGTAAACAACCCCCAAATCCAAAGCCAAGGCTGTCCGGAAGGTGGTTACACATTCGGAAAAACGCAGACATACATCCACACCCCCCGATGTTGTCAATACCGGGGCTGGGGGTCGAACCCAGAGCGCGGTAGCGAGTCGATCAGCGTATTCGCCACTCAATACGCCTTAACTGATTGAGCTACCGTGCCGGTAGCTACTGAAATGTCGGCCATGTACAGCAAAATATCGCAAATTTTGAGTTTCTACAGTTGGCAACTTTTTAATCTGGGCTCCTACGCCAAAAGACTGCTCTAGCTAATTTAAATAGAATTAAATTTGCTAAAACCGTTTTTTCTATTTTTTTAATTCCGACAACAATGAAGGAATTAGAGGGGGCGGGACTTGGGACTTTTTTTTTTTTCGGTAAAATTTCTCCATTTTGTCACCATAATTAATCGGTAATAAACTGAAATCGATCTTATATACGATGTTCACTTAATATCATGTACTACCTTGACGCTCCGTTAATCTCGGCCCTTCGAAGCAAAGTTTCTGAGAAAAAATATTTTTTTAAGATTTACATACACTCTATAGGAAAAGAGTAATTTCCTACATTTCCTCGAATATCTCGATAATTATCGTTTTTTTCGAAAAATTTGTAGACAGCTTATGTAAAGAGAATTGATTGGCCTTTCCGACACTTTTTTTTATTTTTTCTCTGACATAATAGTTATTAAGGTACCAAGGGTGTTATAAGGATAATAACGCACCGAGGTCGGCAGTGTACAATCCCGAGGGCCTCTGGCCCGAGGGAGTGTACGTCGACCGAGGGCGTCATTATCCTATAACACCCGTGGTGCCTTCAACGTTTAATGTCCTGCAAGTCTGCTATTTAATTCGATTTTTTTTTTTTGACATTTACGATTTATTAATTTGACATCTGTTATGTTCAGAACGATTTGATTTAAAAGAGAGTAAAAATCAAAATTGTTTGTAAATGCCGCCGTTGCATAGCAACGCATTTTGTTTGTCAATAACGCTATCATAATTTGCTTGTTTTGGGTTGTATTATAATTTTATAGTGCCCTAGGGCGTTATAGATATTCATAACGCCCTAGGGCGTTATTTTTCATTTAATGTATCTCAAAATAGGGTGGTTATTGTAAAATAACAGACTTGTAGGACATTAGAAGTATTAATGATGACAGTGCAAGTCTAAGGAAACTTTTAGTGCTGAAAAAATGAGTAAAAAATTAAACATGTTATAAAAAGTTGCATAAATGTATATATAAATATATATCTACAAGAATGAAATTTTACATACTCACAGTTGTCATAAAAATATACCGGAAAATAATTTTCTACCGCGTCGGAAGCGTTGTCATGTTAGGTCTACCACCCACAAAAAGTGTGGAAAAAACAAATATTTTTTACTTATATCTACAAAGCTGAATTTTTTTGTGGAATAGTTTATAGACATCCAAAAAATACAGTCTACCTATCGTCTCATGTTGCTAAAGACTCGGTAGACGTAATGGTATGCAAGCGTGTGACTGCGGCCGTTGAGCTCCGGGCTTTTGGAGTTCGCGGATAAGTTTTGCATTTTCCGCCGCTGAATATTAATCTACAAAGCTGATTTTCTTTTTTACAAGCATTTTATGCACTATTTCGATTAAAAATCACATTCTACCTCCGCTGACAGGTGGCTAAATCTTTGGTAGACGTTGCCAAAATGGCAATACATAGTCAGATCATGACAATTATATTCTTCATTAATATTAAAGAACAGACAGTTTTCTTAGAGATGTGTTAATAATCACTTTTATTTACTTTTTAATATTGCTAGTGGTCGAGCTGCAGACGATTTTGTAGTAGCACCAATGACTATGTAGACAAATCAAAAAAATGGTTGCATATGTTTTTGAGAAATGATGCACAGTTTGTGATAATCGTTTTTGATACTTATTCCTCTCCTTCGATCAAAGATCACGAGCACGATTTGAGAGGGACTCGTCGAGGTCGAAAAATTGAAATCGACACGCCCTTCCAATTTCATGTTTGCAATTTCGAAGAGCTTCAGCCACCATTTAACGTTCTCGTGCGATGCTCAGACACGATATATTGATAATAATGTTAAACAATATGAAATTTGTGCATCCTGAAGTGAAGGGTGGATGGAAGTTCGCGTTGGCACTTCATTAAGGTATATAAACGTTAATAAATTGTACGAGAGGTTGACATCAAATATATGTATATTCAGTCATAAGTCTTTTGTTTTTTATGTTAGAGAAAAAATAAAAAAAAGTGTCGGAAAGGTCAATCAATTCTCTATACATAAGCTATCTACAAATTTTTCGAAAAAAACGATAATTATCAAGATATTCGAGGAAATGTAGGAAATTACACGTTTTCCTATGGAGTGTATGTAAATCTTAAAAAAATATTTTTTCTCAGAAACTTTGTTTCGAAGGGCCGAGATTAACGGAGCTTCAAAGTAGTACATGATATTAAGTGAACATCGTATATGAGATCGATTTCAGTTTATTGCCGATTAATTATGGTGACAAAATGGAGAAACTTTACCGAAAAAAAAAAAAGTCCCAAATCCCGCCCTCTCTAATTCCTTCATTTTTGTCGGAATTCAAAAAATAGAAAAAACGGTTTTAGCAAATTTATTTCTATTTAAATTAGCTAGAGTAGTCTTTTGGCGTAGAAGCCCAGATTAAAAAGTTGCCAACTGTAGAAGCTCAAAATTTGCGATTTTTGCTGTACATGGCCGACATTTTAGTAGTTATCTCCGAAACGAAAAAAAAAATCAAAATTCTGATGGAAGTAAAAGATTCGTAGTGAAAAATACCCGTTTGACCAAATTTTTTATTTCGAGCTAACTCCCACCGTTTCGGAGAAAAATAGCAAAAAACGGCTTGCATTTGGGAGCCGAAAAAATTGCTAAAACATGCAATCTATCTTGGCACGTTTATATATTTCGAAAAACACCATTGGGACGGCCGTATGATGTCGCAACGTAAAGAGGAAGTCTTCCAGATAAACCTGATCGTAAATTGCACGGCGTAATTCGAAAATTCGGCTCGTCACGAACGAATCAAAAGTGACATTTTGTGACATTTCAGAAAATCAATATCTCTTTTGCAACATGTTATTTAAATTTTGCGGTACTTATAGATTGGTAGAATTGCACCTTCTTCATTGATACTGTCTAAGCTATCATGGGAGAAAAATCTAGCTTTATATATATATATATATATATATATATATATATATATATATATATATATATATATATATATACTACGGGAGCCCACCATAAGTGTCCGTGCACCCCCCCCTCCGATCCTTTTGGGACAATGCTTTTTCATAAAGATTAAAAGATTAAAGCCCAAGGAACAATTTGAGACATGTCTTAAAAAAAAAAAATTGGCTGCACCTTCAAAATGGCGTCCATTAAAAATAAAATTTGCAAATATTGTTTTTGTCATTTTACACAAAAACTAAAAAAGATGGAGAAAAACTTTCTGCACAAAAAATAAAGTGCATAAAATTTTCTACAATTTTGTTCCTATACAATATTTGCATAGGAGTTACCATTTTCCAGATAAATGATTCATCTCTTAAAATAAAATATAAAATTCAATATAACTGTCCGTGCATCCCCCGATCCTTGGGGACAATGTTTTTCATAAAGATTAAAGCCTAAGGAACAATTTAAGACATCTCCTAAAAAAAAAACTGGTTGTGCTTTCAAAATGGCGTCCGTTTAAAAAAAATACAAATATTGTTTTTGTCATTTAACACAAAAACTAAAAAAGATGGAGAAAAACTTTCTGCACAAAAACAAAGTGAATAAAATTTTCTACAAATTTGTTCCTATACAATATTTGGATAGGAGTTACCGTTTTCCAGATACCACTGTTACCGTTTTCGAGATAAATGTCTGCAAATTATAATATTATTATTATTATTATTAATTTTTTTAGTTTATTTTATTTTATTTTTATGTTAATAATATAAAGTTATATCATACGCCTTACAATAATTGTCACAGTTATTTCCTCTAAGTGATTTACCGATATATGAATTTTCATGCTTTCTTAATTTATGACTCATTTATCTGGAAAATGGTAACTCCTATCAAAATATTGTATAGGTACAAAATTGTAGAAAATTTTATGGACGTTGTTCTCTGTGGAAAAAGTTTTTGTTCATCTTTTTTAGTTTTTGTGTTAAATGATAAAAACAACATTGGCAACAGTTTTTTTAACATATGGCCGCCATTTTGAAAGTACCATGGGCGCAGCCAGGGGGGAGCCATGGGCCCCCCACCCCAAGCCGTCTTCCATGAGCCAAAAAATAAAGCAGTATCTAAATTATCCCTTCAAATAAATATTTTGTAATTAATGCCAATATTATCTAATAGAGGAATCCACATACACATCCGTTTTCAACCATTTTCTGAAAAATTTTCCTCATCCTCTGGGGAGGCCGGTCCTATTGCCCCCCCCCCCCCAGATGAATTTTCTGGCTGCGTCACTGGAAAGTACGGCCAGTTTTTTTTTCTAGAACATGTCTTAAATTGTTCCTTAGGCTTTAATCTTTATAAAAAACATTGTGTCAAAGAATAGGGCACGTACAGCTAGGGAGGGCTCCCCGACTAATAGCCCAGACGACAGAGATCATTTTATAGTGAAACCCACAAAAAGTTGCAAACTGAATAATTTTTTTTTTAATGAGTTCGTTAAAGTGTATAGAATAATATCCTGAAAAGCTTACATGCTCGGATGCAAAAAAAAAAGTGAAAAATAATTTTTTTTCCTCCATTTTTTCAAAATTTTGAAATTAAGACAAGCTAGGAAAAAACAAAAATACAGATGGATAGATAGATGGATAGATCACGTATTTATGAACAAAAAATGTGCTAACAAAAATTATCGCTAAAGCCACGGTACGGTTTTCCCGGAAAAAAATAGTCAAGTGTAACGTTACAACTCGATGCGAGATACATGCGTGCGCTCCCTTGAATATGCATGACTGTGACACCGACGCATTGAAGTACATGTCACTAAATCAAAATTTGTACAATCTGTATGAGTGTTGGTTCATTTACGAGATGAAAATTGTAGCTTTCTGGTGCTTTTTTGTTTCAAACAAAACAAGCAAAGGATGGATGGAAAAAATATACTTATACATATTATCACGCCCGAACTCAATCGTAAAAAATATAGAAAAAAATAAAAGCTCTTCAAAAATTCTTTCTTCATTGAGAATTGTTAAAAAGTATGTACACTTCATGATTATTATGGTTTATTAAGTTGTAGTAACGTGGATTCAAAAAAAAGTACATCTCAAATCATTTTAATTTAATTGCTTGATGATTTACTTGATAAATATATATATTGGAGGCTGTAACTTGCTGAAAAATTGACCCATTGGAAAAAATAAAATATCACTATTTCGGAAAAAATGTATATTTTTCGAATGTTTAAACACAAATTCGTTTACTTTTATGCATTTTTTCGAAAATATGATTAATCATATTATCATAAGAAATTGCGATTGGCACGATCTTATCCTTAAACTATGAAAATATCTTTGATTGATTTGAATATAAATTCTGGAACTTTTCCAATACATTAACAAATGTATAAGGAATTCAATGGATATAGCTGAAATGTGTAATAAATACAACACAGTAAAAGCACGTAAAAATTCATGCGAGCGATTCAGCTGCGGTGTCTGTGTATGCGTTCATAATCATGGGCGGATCCAGGAGCTCCCCAAGGGGGGGCACTTGCACAAATTGACAAATATTGAAAAGTACCTGATAAAAAACCCAAGTAGCAAAATAAATAATTTATTTTATAGTAGTCTATACAACCTTTGTAAAATTACTTTGCTACTTGGGAATGGTGTAAAAAAACATATGCCGGGTGACTTCAACAAAGCGGCGCCGATGGACCGGACGTTTCAGATTTTCGCACAACACAAGGAAGGCCCGGGGGGGGGGGCAATTGCACCCTTTGCCCCCCCCCCCTCCCTGGATCCGCGCCTGTTCATAATTATATATTTTTCCTCCAGACTCACTATTCATCCTCTTGAGCTAGTATATTAACGCGAAAAAACTGTCGCTACCTCCCTGGCTATTTAATTCATCGAGAAATTTTAACCCCACTAATAAATGAACATGAGCGAGCACATACACTAAATAAAGGGAATATATGGCGCGCTGCACCGCCGGCATGGCGAGTGCAGCGAGTTGTGTACTGTGACATCACGGGTGGACTTCAGCCGAGGCGAAGTATTCAAATAAGAAATTGAATAAGTTCGTGAGTTTTTGAGATATTGAGATATTTTTTTTTTGTTTGACTAGTTATCTGAAAGACTACTAAATGAGGTTGAATGTACATGATATTTCTAAAATTGGAAACTTCCTAATTGGCCACGTTTTAGGTTTAAAACGTGTAATCACTTCTACTGTTCGAAAAAGATCTTTGCTATTGTTTTGGCTCACTCTGTATAAAATAAATGTACATTTATATTATTTTGTTATCCTTTCTTCATCCGTTTTCTTCTCTTTTAGTCAGGGGAGCCTCAAACTCACCTTGCACTTGTCGCCTGTCGTTTGTTGTACACTTGTATAATTCACCGGGACCCGTTTGACCGATCGGCTCTCGACTCTTTTGAGCGGCTGGAGTCGCCAGTTGTTCGAAGCATATCCGTGAATGAGGTCGTGTAGTGTACGCAGCTCTTACTGTTAGTTCTTTCACTTGTTTTGTGTTCGAGTTAACCTATAACTACATGAAACCAGTTTTTCTATTTGGTAGTACAACTTATAACTTAATTTTCACGAAAATAGTGGATTAAGCAGCACTTATGATTGGATTTATTAAATGTAATCAAATGAATGTGAGTATGATTCTCAGATTTTAGTAAACGGTTGAGAGATTAAATAGTTTACCGTTTTCTTTGTGTTTGTTTGACATCTTTAATCTAAGTAGGCCTATGAATGCTCTGCAAATACCTATGGGTATTATGTAAACATTTTTGACAGAATTATAGTAGATATTTATGTGGTGAGAGGTAAAAATCTAGAAGAGAGGTCTACTAAATTAAAATTTAAAAAGTGTTGTTGATCTAAAATGTATGGGCCTAAAAAGACGTAATACAACAGTTTCTTAGTAATATCAATGTGTTCCTTAATTTCATATGGTGTGTGATTAATTTTAATCATAGAAATCAGACCATCCTACCTTTTACTTTTCCTTATACGGACTACCTAACTTACCTATATAGGGAAAGTATTTTGTTCGTGCAAAAATTCTATTTTGAGTTGCTTTTATTGATGTATAGGTACCTACATGTTTTCAAGTCCCCTGGAATCAAAAAGGAATGTTTGAAAGAATGTCTGTTTTGTATGTCATCTGTGGTCTGTTTGTAGTTGCACTTAAAACCAGGTCTGCAACTAGGGACTAGGGGGTACCGGTACTCATATATACATTACACCAGCACACCAAAAATAGTAATTTATGCAACAAGTGCATACAGTGGTACTTTTTTTTACGAATGGGAAGTTTGACGCATGAGCCGACATTAGGTGACTGCGGCAATTCCATGAGTGAAAAAAGGCACTATTATGCGTGACTTTCATACAATATTTTTTTTACGACTCCTTAATTTCCATATAAAATAATAATAATAAATATTATATAAATAAATCTCAAAATTTACTTAAACGTCAAAACACAAATCCATATAAATTGACGTTTCTAAAGCGAAGATCACGCGAGATAACTTCAATTGTTTCAATGCACTAAGATCGGCTATACCCTCCAGTAAATAAGCCGGAAAAAAGTGTAAAAGGTGGAAAAGTGGTAGAACAGCGCCGATTTGAAAAATTCCTTTTTTCACGTGTTCCCTAGACCCCCTGGAACATTCATCAGCATTGACTCTTGCGTTATCTACGAAAATGAGAAAGTTAGGGGGGTTTGAAGTCCCCCAAAAAGTAGCTGTCATAAAAAAATTTATAAAATTCCAATTCCAAATCAGCAACCAAAAAAACCTCCTAGAGCACATTTTCGTGGAAAAACATTAATATTTAAATTTTTCCTGAAAAAAAAATTGAATTTTCCATGGCACGTATTCCAGTCTGGAATATGGAATTGCTCAATTTGAACCTCGGAATCGTGATCAGCGAACCAAAAAACCCCCTAGAGCACAATTCCGCAGAACAATATTCATATTTAAATTTCCGCCCGAAAAAGTGGAATTTTCTCGGCAATTTTCATAAAAAAATGGCACGAATTCCTTACTGGAATATGAAATTCCTCAATTTGGACCTCGGATTGTGATCAGCGACCCAAAAAACCTCCTAGAGTCTATTTCCGAGGCGAAATATTAATTTTATAATTTTTTTTATGACAGCTACTTTTTGGGGCACTTCAAACCCCCCTAACTTTCTCATTTTCGGAAGAAATGCAGGGGTCAATGCTGATGAATGTTCCTGGAGGTCTAGGAACACGTGAAAAAAGGAATTTTTCAAATCGGTGCTGTTCCGCCACTTTTCCACATTTTTCGGCTTATTATAATATTTTTTTTATATCGCAAAAACGAAGAGTATACAGTGTGTCCCACTTTTCACGGTAACACCCTCGGTAACACCTTTGTAGCTCAGTTATTTTTGAACCAAGTTTGGATGGGTATCAAAGACCTTTTGACCTTTATTATACCTTTTTTAAGTAAAACAAAACTTATTTCAGTCATTGGCGTGCATTTTTATTAAGAAGAAAAGGGTCGATTTTTCGAGAAATTATATTAGGCATTTTTTTTATTGAAAAACTAATGCAATATTATTTATCAGCATGCTGTAGAACCCCTAAATTCAGAATTTAACAACATTTTGATTTTTGGTTTTCGAATTACGGCCCACTTAAAATTGCCTATTTTAAACATTAAATAATCAATAAATTGGTAACGAATCTTTTTTCGCAAGAAAGTCATTCTTTATTTTCTCTTTAAATTCCGAGTTAAATTCATTTTTACTTGTCATAGAGGTTTATGTTAAACATTTTAATTTCTCGTGGTTTCAAACTAAAACTCGAGCTAAAACTAGTGGAAGCATAATACTCTTCGCCGATTTACTAAGCTTTTTATTTTGTTACACATTTTATGGGATACTCTTTGCAGTTTTTTTGTAAATAATGTTAGTTTTTGAACATTCTAAATTTTGTGTTACTAACTTTGTTGAGAAAAAAAATGAAAAAAAAAACAGGGATTCGAACACACGACCTTTGGATTGCAAGGCAAAACTTTAGCCATTGCACCATCACACATTACTACAAAAATTGTCTGTAATGTATATCATTCAACGGATTAAATATAGGTATTATTGAAATGAAATATGTATTGTGATGTGTTGCAACCCCTAGAATGTAGGCAACACAGAATTACTTCGGATGTTGTCTGAATATAGATTTGCACCTACCAGAGAAAGAACCTACTAGAAGGTCTAGAGTGATGACATGTCTGTCATCTTTAGGTATATATGGAGTAAACTAGAGTGGATAAGCACTGTTCTAATGATCAGTTGAGATGGTCAGAGAGTAAGAAGTGAACACATTGATAAAGTGACTGAATAATTGAATTGTAGTACACAGTGTATTATTAGTCAAGTAAATTAATTTGTTGTAAATAGTAACTTAATAAATTAGTGTATAGTGTTACCCTGGTGCTATAATTTCCGAAACCACGATACAAGGTATTTGCAAAAAGGGTGTAAGCACGTCACAATTGGTGTCAGAAGCGGAATTATAACAGAAGATTTCTGGATTGTTCGAAAAGGTTTGGAGAGTGTTCTTCTCGGGAATTAGTGGTGACACGGAGGATTAACTTACGGGACATTGTTTAAGGACTATTTTTGGACTCAAAACTGTGAAAAAGCGCGTTTTCGGGAAAGTGACAGAGACACTGAAAAAGACTCATTTGTGTTAGTGCGTAGAACTTTTCTATTGGGACATTAGTGGAGATTATTAAATTCTCTGAACTGGATAGTGACAAAAGACTCTAGATAAGACTTTTTCGTGCTGTTTCGAGATTTTTCTGGAAAGTTCCATTACCGATATTGACGTTTATTTTATTTTATTTTAATATAATCTTATGCCCATTACAACAAGAAGCATGACTACGGAGGAACAAATGAAGGACCTGCTTGCGGGATTTACGAGGATAATGGCGCAGCATCGCCAAGGGCAAGAAAGAAGACGACAAGAGGAAGAAAAGCGTCGTCAAGAAGAAAAAGAAGAGCAAGAAAGAAGACGGCAAGAGGAAGAAAAGCGCCGCCAAGAAAAAGAACAAGAAAGAAGATATCGAGAAGAAAAAGAAGAGAAAGGACAAAAAAGACCACGTGAAGAGGAAGAAAAGCGTTGTCAAAAAGAAAAAGAAGAGCAAGAAAGATGTCAAGTAGAAAAAGAAAAGCTAGAAAGAAAACGCCAAGAAGAAAAGGAACAGCAAGAAAGAAGACGTCAAGAAGAGAAAGAACAAGAACGGCGCCAGGAAGAACTGAGGAAAATCCTGAATAAACAAATGAAAATTCAACAAGATGCTATGAATTCAATCATTAACCAAATCAAGGAGGATTTAGGAGTTGTAAAGGCTGGAACAGAATGGTAAAGCAATTGCTGGAGAGTTCTTCAGGGAAGCAAAGCAAGCAACCAAGCAGTGGGAAGCCAAGTGGGGGTATTCAATGTTATAGCTGCGGGAAACTAGGCCATGTGAGACGTGATTGTCGAGAGTGGAATTCTGAGGAGGTACATGCCACTGGGGCGGAGGTGGCTAGAGAATGCGATGCCCCCAGAGAAATAAAAGTTTGCCATCTTCGAAGAATCCCGAGTAATCTACCATCACCAGACTGTGTAAACGAAAGGAAAGAGATTCCAGAGAATTGGACAAAGGATGCTCTAAGGCAAGAACAATTGAGCGATATAGAAGTTGGACCCATGTTGAGAGCAAAAGAAGAGGGGACACGTCCAGCGTGGAAGGCTGTTTCAGACAAAGGAATGGGGCTGAAGGCTTTATGGTCACAATGGGATTCGCTTCACGTCGTAGACGGGCTGTTGAGGAGAGCATGGAAAAGCTCGGATGGGAAGCAGGTTGCCATGCGTCTGGTAATTCCCAGGTGTCGTGTACCAGAAGTACTCCAGGAAGCGCATAATGAAACGTCCGGCGAACACCTTGGCAGAAACAAGACGTTGAGTAAAGTACAAGAACGATTCTATTGGGTCAATAGTCGCCAGGATGTGGAGGCTTGGTGTCGCAAATGTAAGAATTGTGCTGTCAATGGGAAACCGTTTTCCGGGAGCAAATATGTGAATGAAAGTCGAGGACAGCCGAAGAATATCCAAGAGCAGATCACCAAGGCTAGCGACCGAATGAAGACTCGTTATGATCGGAATGCCAGTACAGGATGATTCAAGGTGGGAGATCGGGTCTGGCTGTATAACCCATAGCGGAAAGAATGGAAGTCCCCGAAGCTTCAACCACCTGGGGAAGGACCGTATTCAGTCGTCACCCGAATTAATGATGTCGTCTATCGGATTCAACGAAGCAAAAAGTCCAAGATGAAGATCGTACACTTGGATAGACTGGCGAAGTATGTGAAAGATGTTGAATTGCCTGACCGGGACGTTCAGGCTTAAGGAGGGGGCAGTGTGATGTTTGCAACCCCTAGAATGTAGGCAACACAGAAGTACTTCGGATGTTGTCTGAATACAGATTTGCACCTACCAGAGAAAGAACCTACTAGAAGGTCTAGAGTGATGATATATCTGTTCTGGAACTGTCTAGAGAATGGTGATGTCATCAGAGAAACTTCGAGATCTGTCATCTTTAGGTATATAAGGCATGGAGTAAACTAGAGTGGATAAGCACAGTTCTAATGATCAGTTGAGATGGTCAGAGAGTAAGAAGTGAACACAGTGATAAAGTGACTGAATAATTCAATTGTAGTACACAGTGTATTATTAGTCAAGTAATTAATTTGTTGTAAATAGTAAGTTAATAAATTAGTGTTTAGTGTTACCCTGGTGTTAAAATTTCCGAACCCACGATACAGGGTGTTTGCAAAAAGGGTGTAAGCATGTAACAGTATATTAGTAAAATGTATAAACAGAAAAAAATTATAGAGAATAATATTTCGCAAGATTTCTATTTAAGTTCAAGTGACAAAAATTAAGAAAAAATTTTAAAAATGTTTCGTTGGCATGGTAACAATTTTCACAGACAGCCTCCTAAACTAAAAAATGTATTAAAAACGTCAAATAATTTCATGAAATAATTAGTTTTAAATTATTAAATCCCATAATATCTTTCCGTAGTAGAAAAAATGTAATATTTATATTACCTACTTTACTAGATGCGAAAGTTTAAAAGGTGTGTGAGGTGATTTTTGAATGGCCGAGGCGAAGCCGAGACCTTCAAAAAACACCGAACATCTGAAAGGGCTTTCGCATCGTGTAATGTAATATATTTTTCTACTACCGAAAGATATGGAATTTAATAATTTAAAACCAATTATTTCACGAAATTATTTGACATTTTTAATAAATTTTATAGTTTAGGAGGCTGTCTCTGAACATTATTTCCATGCTAACGAAACATCTACTGGGTCATTCCATATCAAATCAACCAAGCAAAAAAAATTTACCACTCAGATTTTAACGAATTTTGGTACACATGTTTAACCCCTCGAAGATATTAAAAATCCATAATTTCAAATTTTTCTGACGAGTAGTTTTTTTTCTATAGGACTCAGAAGAATAAAAAATTAACACATTTTATTACAACGGGGGTATTTTTAATAATTATTATCTCAGGATGCTGAAGAAGAAATTTTTTGTGTAAGCACTCGTTTTGTAGCTTATGGACTAAAGTTTATTTCTATTTAAAAAATTGACATAATTTCTTTGTCTCAAGGTCACTCTCAAGATCATAAATACTCAAATGGTATTATCTAAAAAAGTAATTTTTTTTTTCAACTCAAAAAATTAAGTAATATTAACTGAACTTTCCTGTACCTCTGTGCCAATATTGAAAGTGGGGCGACGACAAATAAGTAAGTAAATAAATAATAAAAGTGTTGGTACATGCGCTGCATAAAATATCGCCTAACCGCGTCGCTCAGACCTGGCGCGCGACTAGCCTAGACCCGTCGTTTGCCGCGGATAGTGCATAATTAGGTGTATATTTATCAGGTTTTGTATATATGAAATCAAATTAAATTATATTACTTAATATTATCAATAGAGCAATGGATAAGAACCGACAAAATATGTTAAATATGTGTTTTCGCGAGTCTGATTATTATAACGTAAACGCAGAATGGCATTTTTAGCTACGTCATGGCAAAAATGTATGTGATGGACTAGGTGGAACTGTAAAACGACTTGCGGCGAAAGCAAGTCTATAACGATTTTACTCTGATCAAATTTTAACACCTTCGACAGCTATACAACTTTGTGACTGAGAGCATAAAAAATTTTAATATTATTTATTGCACAGATGATGACCATCAGCAGAATATTTTATACTTTATCTCTTGAAAGCAGATTTGACAAAGTGAAATCTGTTCTTGGAATTCAACAATACCATTGTTTCATACCTAAGAAAGATATGGTTTTGAGAGGAAAACTCTATTTAAATAGCAGTAAGAGTACTGAATTTAACTTTGAAGATGGCTTACCTAATATTGAATTTGAGGAAATTTCTGGCTTTGTCACTGCCATGTATGATGATTTCTGGGGGCTAGAATGTGTACTCAAGGCTGTACTCAGGGGGGGGTCAGCGGGGTTCGAATCCCCCCCCCCCCCCAGAAAATATATACTTTTCATATTCAAAAGCTAACCTTTGGTGGAAATTGTTAAAAAAAAGTGTATATTTACATTTACAAACATTTTTTGTTAGCGGACCTCCCCCCCCCCCGAACGAAACAAAATCCTGGCTCCTGCCTTGTGGGTACTAGGTAAAAATGACGAAACTGAGGAGGTGACAACCACCACATCCAAGTGACCCTTCGATCATTTCTGTATCCAAATAAACCTGAGGTTTTAAATGTCAACCCAAAAACAATACTACTTAAAGTGGATGCTGTCACTGAAACTGGAAGGGTCTACAAGTTTAGTGAAGCTGAAATGGCATTATCTGATACGGCTTCAAAATTGTATAAATAACAATTATTAAACAAACAAATTTTTGTATTAGGTACCACCAGTGCCGCAGCCAAAAAATTCATCTGGGGGGGGGGGGGGGGGTCAATAGAACCGGCCTCCCCAGAGGAAAAGGAAAATTTTTCAGAAAATGGTTGAAAACGGATGTGTATGTAGATTCCTCTATTAGATAATATTGGCATTAATTACAAAATATTTATTTCAAGGGATGATTTAGATACTGCTTTGTAATGCTTCTTTATTTTTTGGCTCATGGAAGACGGCTTGGGGGGGGGGGGGGGCATGGCTCCCCCCTGGCTGCGCCCATGGGTACCACCAATCAATGTTTTTTTTTGCGTACAACATATTTCATTCTACATTACCCATTTAGTATTTAATTATGCTTATTATCGCAATCATGTTATCATGCATGACAAAAGTGGTTGTGGCAGGGAATCGTGGGGGTGGGGGGTGGTTACACAAACTTATTTCCAAGATTAATAATAACAACTCTTTTGATTATGTAAATTCAAAATTATAAGTTGCAAAATAAAATACTAAACTTTGCGATTAGTGTCTTGAAAGTACACATTGTCCTAAAATAATATTTTTTGTACAATGTTCCCGTTGTTGCCCCACTTTGAAATTGTATGCAATGGTAGATATGACCACCAGGGACAAATACAATTTTTTAAATAATTTTCAAAAATATACTTTTTGAGAAAAATTACTTTTATATTTGTGACCTTGACCTCGACCTTTAAATTTCAGGTTACAACATTTTTTAACTTCAAATAGAAAAATATTGCTTAATCACTATAAATTGACGTTTGTCCCACCCTTATATCTCTTATCGTTTTGGAGATATTGTGATTTAAAAATCCCTATTTTCCAAAATTACTGACTTTCTTTCAATTTTCAAAGACTTATTACTCAAGAACCAATAATAAAAAAAAATCGAAAAATTGAAATTTTCATGTTGTTGACAGGTACAACATTTTCACCAAAAATTATCAAAATCGGAGAAGTCAAGTTTCAAAATTTTATTTTTATTGGTTGATTTGGCATGGAATGACCCTACTACGAGAGGTTATGCTCGAGATTATGTTATGTTATTTTAATTTCTGGTGGTTTCAAACTAAAATAAGCAAATATGTTTGGTGGTGATGAAAATGGGATACAAGAAGCAGCCAACATTGCTTGTGCCTCGCTTTACCCCAAGAAATCCAAAGCAAGGCATATACAAACTTATGAAGCGTTAAAATTTGTTGTTTTTTTTACTTTTCTGTCCTGGCCACGAAAGTTCTACTTTCGTAGCTAGCAACGCCTTAGCAACCAGGTAACTCGAATGTTTACTTTCGTTATTGCGCGTGTTGCTAGGGTTGCAAAGGTCATTTATATAGACGGTAGTGGAAAAATAACTATTTTCACCCTTTTTACTTTTTCTCACTATTACCATAAGCATGGTTTAAGCAGAAAAAATGATAAAAATAAGTGAAGTTTTTTTAACAGTCGTAGAAAGAAAAATTCAGTCCCAGACATGCGAACACCTATTTTCCATGTATTTTTGGTTGCTGAAACTGAATTTAATGTCGAATCGGCTTATTGGCTCTTATTTTCTTCAGAAACAGCATATTGTCTTTTTCTTCAAAATACGGCTAAACTTATCCTGAAGTAGTCTCCACAAACACCAAAGCGCTTGAATACTAGAAACATCTTTTTATCTGAACTTTCTTATTAATATAAAGCATTTACTTTTGACCGAGCTTTCGACGGTGATTTTTTAATTACTTGAAAAAATATTGTTTTTTGTAATTTTAAATTCCCACCCAGTTAGAATATAAAGTAAGTTATACAGTTATGATAATTCAACAGTTCTTAGTCCTCGCGGGGGTTGGAATCTTCGGTGTGAAGGTTTAATCGTCTCCAGATGATGCCAACTTGGTTGGCGAAACGCGCGTCTAGTAATAGTATTCAAGTGTTTTTGTGGAAACCGGTGGAAACTACTTCAGAGGTAACAGTTTTTAGCCGTGTTTTTAAGAAAAAGACAGTATGTTGTTTCTGAAGAAAATAAGAGCCAATAAACCGATTCGGTTTCAGCAACCAAAAATACGTGGGACATAAGTGTTCGCGCATGCCTGGGACTGAATTTTTTTTTATGTGCCGGTGTTATATAGAGATGTCTCGATGTTCGTGATTTGCTTTGGTGTTTAGTGAAAAATGGAAAACTAAATTGGAAGTGGAATGTATTATGGATTATACGCCGACTGGCAGGGACTTGGAAGTTAATTATTATATAAAGAGTGTTGCAGTGCAATGGCGGCTTATTACTTTGGGAGATTATCATCACTGGTAGTGAGCAGCGTTACCATATGTTATATATAATATCAAGAATTGTAGACTATAAGGTTCCCTCAAATTCTGCTTTTACGCGATGAAAAGTCAGACTATCCTTGTTCTTCTAACGCGCAGTAGTGGCGCAGTTATCTCACTTTAGAAGGAAATATGGTCTGAAGTATACTATGATCTGTGGTCTTACATTCTACAACTACTTATCCTGATTACCACCATGTAAAGCAGTTACCCAAATGCGAGGAAAATTACCCCCAACCTCTCAAGCAGAGTCATTACGAGCCCGCTCCAGTTATATAGTTTTTGTCTTCTGATTTACTTTGTACTCAAAAAACGTCGCACCATCAAACACGGCGACATTTTTTACATACAGAATAAATCCGTAGACAACTATACGAGTTCTTTGCTTCATTAACATTACACAAATTCTGGCAATATGTTGGATCCGACCTTACTTCTGGTGTGATTTCACACCAGCTGCTCATTAGCTAATGATATTTTTTGGTGGGGAACATGAGTTGAGGAGTCTACAGACGATCCAACTTGCTGAAGCCAACCTTGTCAGTACGCTTTGAATATTGCTGTAATTCCAGCAGACCAGCTCACTTTTGCGAATGAGTTCAAAGCATCCCGACAGTGTTGGCTCCAGCAAGTTAGATGGTCTGTAGTCCTCTTTAATAGACAACCGGCAACCTTTAGTCTACTAATCTTGATATGCTTAATATCACTTCTGTTCACTCTGAACAATTTGAAAAGTTATATAACAACACCCTCGACAACAACTTTGCGCAGTACTGTTCCCTAAATTTATATAGGGGTTTCGATCGTTTCGGAGTATTTCTCGGAGTATTTATAAGAACACTAAAAGTTACATATTGGTTTTATTGTGTCCGCTTGGCTCTTTTAAATATATCCGCCAGATTTTTTATGCATCTTTGGACACTATAAGTATTGGTAGTGTTAGAAAAATGTAGAGAAAAGATTCAAAATGTAATGTCCACAGCATAGAAGTATATTTTTTCAAGAATCGACTTTTATACTGAAAATCAAATATATTTTTTACATAGGTGGTGCTCTAATTTTTTAGAGGTAAAAATCCGAATTATACAATCCAGAAAGAATTGCAGTAAAATTTTGGCTATTTCTGATGTGTGAGAGTTTCATTAAGTAATATCAGTATATTTTTGTATTAGGTATATTCCATAAACGAAAGAAAATCCCCGTTGGAAGAAAAAGATATGTTATATTATCACTTAATAGTTTACCACCAACTCCTAAAACGAAACATATAGAAATAATGTTTATAAAGGTTGAAAGAGAAAGAGAAACATTCTCGTTACTTGATCAAAAGGCGCATAAGGCCTATAAGAGGTGTATAAGTTATATATCTCTATCACTTGTTATACAATTTGTTATATTATATTAGTCTAAGAGCTAGTGAACATTTTTCTTTCATTACTCGAAGTAGGCTAAAAATTTGTCAAAAGGTTGCCATAGTGGTATAATGAGTTGCCATCTCGAACGTTTCGACTTGGCGATTGGCAGAGCAGAGAGAGGGTGTTGCTTGAATTAAGGTATATTAATAACCATACAAATTGTCAGACAAAAATTTCAGGCAGCAGGGAGTGTAGGAACACCTCAAACATGTATTTTTTTACGTGAAATTTTTATTATTTGCTCCTGTCTGACAATTGAATATGTTATTCTAGAGACCTTTCTGACCGTGTAATTTAATTGTCAGACAAAAATTCGGGGCAAACTTTGCAAACTTTCCTCTCAGCCGGCCGCCAGTGACCTCAAGCGCGCCATATATTTCAAAAAGAGATTTCGATTTCTATGGCGCAATGATTTTGTGTTTTTTTTTTTATATTTTGGAAGTGATTTTAAACAATGAAAAAGAATAAAAAGTATTGATATCACGCTTAATTTTGAAGATACACTCCATTCTCCATTTTTTATTTATATGTATTTTTTTTTATCACCGTAAACAATATATTTTTTACGATAAATTTTCTTTAAAAAATTGAAAATTCTAATGTTAATCTTTAATAATAATCCCTCTTTCTTACGAATAAAACTTACTTTAAAAATCACGAATATGATAATACTGCGCTTTGATTGATCCATTATAAAATTTCAAGGTCCGAAAAAATTAAATCATTTTTACTTACTTTCACAGCCAGTGGAAGTATAGTAACGACAAAAAAATTTTAAAAATTTTTTTATTGTTTAAATAGGCTTAAAATGTTATGAAACGTCGAAATTTTAAGTTTGAGCGAAAAAAAATTCTGTCTGTCTTCGGTCTGTCTGTAACATTTTTTGTGCGCACGTTTACTCGGGAACCGTTTAAGATATTGACTTGAAATTTGGTACACATATGTACTTTAACGAGATTTGGAACTAGATTATATTTTCATCTTGTTTCTCCGAAGGGTTGGGGGTAAATTGAGGTAAATTTGGTGTAAATGGGTAAATCAAGCAGGTAAAAGTCCATAAAATTGGTATTTAGTATATACAAGAGAAGCTAAGGTCTCAAAAAAAATTTTGGCATTAGCCACCCCCATTACCACCCCCACCCCATTATTAAAGGGGATGAAAAAAATTGTGATTTAGTGTATGTACAAGAATCAGAAACCTCAAAATATTTTTTTACTTCATCCACCCTCATCACCACCCCCTCTACCGATGTGGGGTATCGTTTTATGGGTTTTCGGGGTAGAGAATTTCAAATATTATATTATTAAAGTTCCATAAACAATTATTTCCACATACAAAGTTTTTTCGATATGAGTGACTTGGATAGAGAATCTGGATGTGGAAGTGGTGATTACTTGGGCAGCGGTATTTTTTTATACTTCAGCTTACATCTCGAGAATCAAGTGAGATAACAAAAAAGTCATTGATTATCTTATAGAAAATTAAATTGCCAACGTAAATGCTCATATGCATTTTTTTAATAAATGAAATAGTTAAAAAGATACCGTGGATTAATTGTTTAATCGGAGAATGGAGTGTATTTTCAAAATTAAGCGTGATATCAATACTTTTTATTCTTTTTTTTTGCTTAAAATCTTTTTGAAATATATGGCGCGCTTGAGGTCACTGGCGGCCGGCCGAGAGGAAAGCTTGCAACGTATTTACAGGGTGTGCTGGCCCGAATTTTTGTCTGACAGTTAAATTACACGGTCAAAAAGGTCTCTAGAATAACATATTCAATTGTCAGACAGGAGCAAACAATAAAAATTTCACGTAAAAAAATACATGTTTGAGGTGTTCTTACAGCCCCTGCTGCCTGAAATGTTTGTCTGACAATTTGTATGGTTATTCATACACCTTAATTCAAGCAAAATACGAAGTTTCAACCAACTTGCAATAATGAAAATTTCGACTACTATTTTACGACTTTGACGTGTTCTTACACCCCCTGCTGCCTGAAATTTTTGTCTGACAATTTTTATGGTTATTCATATACCTTAATTCAAGCAAAATACGAAGTTTCAACCAACTTGCAATAATGAAAATTTCGACTACTATTTTGCGACTTTAAGGTGTTCTTACACCCCCTGCTGCCCATAGCGAAGTCGAAACTTTCGAGATGGGAACTCATTAACACTGTGGTAACCTTTTAGCAAATTTTCAGCCTACTTCGAGTAATGACGCGAAATGTTCACTAGCTCTTAGTCTCTATGAGGTTACCAAAGTGGTGATAGTAACCGCCATTTAAGTTCTTTAAGGGGTATATAGAGGTAACTGAAACGTTGTCATCGTTTCAGTTACCTCTATATACCACTTACGCGAAGACTGCGGGACGAAATATCGCCTCTTTCTATGATCTGAATCGCCTCCAGTTTACCTTAGATCGCCATTGTATATTCCCGGATTCGTGTTTAGATCGTCCTGAATCGCCTCGATAAGGGACGAAAAATCGTCGCGTGACTTCTCGAATTTATATTAGCAGAGGTTTTATAATTTCGAATGGTCATGGTGATATTTCGGGAAGCTTTATAAAAACAAAATAGGTCATTGTGTGTTTTGCGTTTTTTCCATTGCTATCATTAGTGCAAAGAGAACGATATTTAAAAAAAAATTAATTCAATTAAATATTTTACATTAATTTGAAATGAGCTGGTAATAATAAATAATTTAAATTATAGGTATGTGGTCTAAAGTGCACTTTGTCCCTTAGAGCTATAAATAAAATTAATTTAAAATATTAAGTAGGTAGAAAAATACATTAAATTGTTTTTGACGTATTATATTCACGTGTAACCAGTGGTGGATGCAGAAAAAGTTAATAGGTCACATAATGACAGATTGACATAATTGATCGAACACTGTTCGTATACTGATAATTTTATATATTAAAACTGTTTCTGTGTAAACAATTATCTATGGGCAGCACGGCGATAAGTGAAGTTTTAGCACCTTAATCTTTGAATGTAGTAAAAACATTTTTTTAAAACGCTACAACTGTTGATATATTAGGGTCATTGTCACAGATCAAACAAACCAGATGTTTCACTTATGACGTTTCATGGTTTAGATAATAAATCAACTCCTGGAAGGTACGAATTTGTGTAGTGATCTGCGCATATACCAAGCAGTCTTAACCAGCGAGTATAGACACAGGAGGGAGGTAATGACACGTAACAATAATTAAAAGTCACCTAATAAATACTCAAAAAAACCACTTAAATGTATAACAATAAGAACTCTAAGCTTCAATAGAATACACTGCATTCCAAAATAATTAATATCACTGTTGTAGCTAATGACGACTTCCATCTCTGAGATTTCAGTACTAAACACTCTCTCCTGTGATATTGTACTCGCTGGTCTTAACTTCCATGTCAACCGCTAGGTTGCTCTGTTTATGACTTCTGCGCAGAATCCTGGAAGGTAAACGTCACACGACGAAAAATGAAACTGGTTACATAGGGAATACTATTAAGTGAAACATCTGGTTTGTTTGATCTGTGTCATTGTCACGAAACCGTAAAAAAAGTAATTTTAAGAAAAATATATTTATTTATTTTCATATATAACATTTAGATTAGAACATAAAAATTGTTAAATAGATATTTTAAGTAAGTGGTTGAGCTTAAACTTAATTAGGTAGTTTTGTTAAAAAAGACAATTTTTAACGCAAGTGAGAAACAAAGTATCAAAAGTAGGATATAATGATTAAATAATAAAAGTTGAAGTTAAAAATTAAATGTTTAGTCTCTTAATGTAAAAAATACAAATAAAATCTGTAATTCTCCCTAACACAAAAATTAAAAAACAGAAAGAAAAACAAATTGTAAGTACCAAATAAAAACAAAAATTTTAATGAAAGTGAGAATGAAGTAAAGAAATTAGGTATATTATAGTAAAAGTTAGTGAATTTTAAGAGCTTAGCTTCCTATGTACTTATTTATATATAAGAGCACAAAAAACTGTTTTTTTGTACTTTGCAACTTTTCTATTTGCGTGTTCCAACTTAAGAAATAACGCAAGTGAGGTTAACGCAGGTGAGGTTTCGATTCAAATTTTCCGCTAAAAAGCCGATAATGTACTTGAAAAATATTTTGAAAATATTTATTCTAACAAAATATCAAACAAATGATAGCTAAATAAATAACATATTGCATATTTTTGACTAACATTTCTTGTTAACGAATGTGAGACATTATGCTTAACGTTCCTATGAAAACAATTGTTTTGACGCGAAACCAAACAGTAGAAACTACTACTACACTACACTCACTTCCAGAGGTAGATCACAAGTGGCACAATAAAGTAATATCCCTACATTTAAAAAAGGCCATCCTCACCTACTCGATTTTAAAATTAACATGTTAACTAAAGTGAGAATACTTCATGGAGACACCTAAATATAGTATAGTCCAATCAATGAATGCCCAAAAGGGGATTGTAGAGAGCATTTAGGAGGGGAGAATTTTCCTCTTCAGGGATGTGTTGGGGGTAGTTGGGATTTGAATCAAATTTTACTGAAGTATAGAACAACTTAGAATCTACTTATTATCAGAAAAACATTCAGCTGCTACAAAAGCAAAGCCACCTGCGATACCAAAATATGCTGAAAGAAATAAAACATTTTGAATATTAGAAATTCTAAAAAATGCATCCAATCGGCGCAACAAACGTACATACACCAAAATTTGATTTGGTTATTGATGGGGGATTCCTCATACATAAGCTCATCTGGCAAAGGGGATCCTCAGTTTGAGCAATTTGTGGTGGCTACGGGAAATTTCTCAAGACCCATCAATATGATTTTTAATCTTTTTAAAAGCTTTTATTTAACTTGCAATGTTTGTTTGTATGTTTGTTGGTTTAGGTCAAATCTTGCAAGCTGAATTTCGACTAGTTCTAATTAAGCTAGAGCTTTGAAATTTGGCACACTTATATAGGTAAGGTGACAATGCAACATAGTATAGCCATTATCGGTCTAAATCCAATATGGCGGACGTCCCAAGATGGCGGATCGGCTTTTTAGTCACAACCCCCCCCCTGATATGGGTATCAAATGAAAGGGTTTGACGAGTAAAATACGATAAACAATGTGACGTCATTCTAAATCCAATATGGCGGATGTCCCAAGATGGCGGATCGGCTTTTTAGTCACAACCCCCCTGATATGGGTATAAAATGAAAGGGTTTGACGAGTAAAATACGACAAACAATGTGACGTCATTCTAAATCCAATATGGCGGACGTCCCAAGATGGCGGATCTGCTTTTTAGTCACAACCCTGTTGATATTTGACGAGTAAAATACGATAAAGTGTGTGACGTCAATCTAAATTCAATATGACGGACGTGGGAGAGGTGGGGAGGAAGGGGGGGAGAGGTGGGGAAGGGATGGGACGAGGTAGGGAAGGAGGGGGAAGATGTGGGAAGAGGTGGGAATAGGGTGGAACGAGGTGGGGAGTGATGGGAAAGGGCAGGGGAAGTGGTGGAAAAGAGTTGGGAAAGGGGTGGGAAGAAGTGGGAAGTAGTGTTAGAGGGGTGAGAAGACTTGAGAGGGAAGGGGTGGATGGGGGTGGCAAATGAAAGGGTTTTGTCTGTCTGTTTGTAAAATAAGTAGACTAAAAAGTAAAAAATAAAATTATATAAAAAAAATATTTTTAAGAAAAAGCTTTTATTTGAAAAAACTACTAAAAAGTAAGTTTTTTTTTAAATTCGTACACATGGAAACCAAAAGCTTTGGGGGCGGTCAATTGAGCAAAGTAACTATGCAATAGCGCTATATGACCGCCCCCAAAGCTTTTGGTTTCCATATGTACGAATTTAAAAAAAAATTATTTTTACTTTTTAGTAGTTTTTTCAAATAAAAGCTTTTTCTTAAAAATATTTTTTTTATATAATTTTAATCCTCATATTTTGGTACCGCAGGTGGCTTTGCCTTTATAGCAGGTGAATGATTTTCTGGTCATAAGTAGATCCTAATTTGTTCTATACTTGAGTAAAGTTTGGTTCAAAAATCAGAAACAAAATGAAAAAGTTATAAGGGTATCTTCATTTTAAGTGAGTCACACTGTATATTTAAGGAAATGTATAGATTTCGACAAAATATTACGTTTGTAAATACGTCCAGTGTTGTATAATAAAGATTGTTTTGTGACTGTGATTTATTAACAGACCGCGGTAAACCGCTTTGATAGAAATATAAAAGGTACATAATTGATTTTTTTTTATTAATTATCGATTTTCGCTGACGAATATCTCGTAAACTATAACACATAGGAAGAAAATGAATATAAAGATTCTTGTGGGAAATTTAATTAAGTTTAATTTTGCATAGATTATCTTTTTCCGTATGACGCGCGACGCATCGTTTCCGAGTTATAAGCGAAGAATCGAAAAATGGAACCTTTCCACCCCCCCTCCCCCCCTGAAGCGGCGGGGCTAGGGGCGGGGACTTTTAGTATGTTTACCTCCTAACTACCCCCAACACATTCGTGAAGAGAAAAATTCTCCCCTCCAAAATGTTCTCTACAACTTTTTCATTGACTGGACTAGTAGTATTTTGAAGATAAATTAATTTTTAAAGTACCGTATTTTTAAAAATTAATACTTTTTTTTGAGTTTTTCAAGACGTTTCTTCTCTTTTTTTTTATCTATATTACCATGAAAGGAATATTTTTTGAAAGCTGATACATTAGGGTAGGGAGAGTTAATATACGTGAGATCTCACACAGTGTGTTATAAAATAAAAATAGGAAGAAAATGATTAATTTGAAGAAAATATTTTATTTTTATTAGTCCTATTTTACTGTAAATATTAAATACTGAAAACAACTTATTTAAAAAAAAAACTGAGCTTTTATGTGAAGGGACAGCAAAGTTCACGTTTTCGTGACAATGACCCATTAACAAACACGTATAATAGACAACTCCCAAATGCAAAGCCAAGGCTGTCCGAAAGCGAGTCCGAAAGGACCTAGACAATATCCATTACCCACCGACATTGCTAGTGTCGTAGATGGAGATCGAACCCAGTACACGATAGACATCAGTGTGACCAAGATGCTCGTCACAAACACGCTTTAGCCCGCTTCGCTACCGTGCCGGCTCTTGGTAATTTATAACAATAGCAAGCGGTATTACCAATAACTTTCTCCAAAAGTGGCAAAGTATTAAATTTTAGGTTATAGAGACGTCCTCGGAGACGTCATAAACTGTATAAGTCTTAAAGTTGTGTTAATTGCTCAAAACACTGAACCATATTATGGGCGGATGCTACTGGATGCTACAAGTGAGTGTAGCGATAGATTTATTTGCACTTATATTTAAGTATCTCGTTAAATAAAAAACGTTCGCTCAAAATATTTATAGAATAGAATGGGATAGAATAGAATAGAATACTATTTATTGTGTAAAAATTACTAAATTAATTACACAAATTAATTTATTAAAACATACAAAAACAAGTTTTCATATTGTCTGACGAAAGTTATTTTCCGATTTCCCAGTCTGACGCGTCAAAGTTGTCGGTTTCATGACAGCAAAAAATTTATTCATAACATTTTTTACAAATTTTTTATATTTTTAAATAAAATTTATAATACGATAAAAAAATTGTCTGACAGTGAAATAAAGCCTTTTAGCTGGAAATGTTAAATAAAAGGTTTTTCTATGTGGTTGTCAAGCTACGCTTGGATGTTACATTCATATGTATATATTGAGGCTATATTTATAAATAACAAGGTGATTTTTTCAATATAGCTTAATAAAAATAAATCAAATCCAATTTGTTAACTGTCTGACAAAAGGTGTTTTCCAGTTTTTCAGTCTGACGCCTGGAAAATACAATTTTTTAATGTTGTAATTTCCTTCAAATTGTCATGATTATCTCATACTAATCATTGAAAAATCAATGATGATTTATCAACTGATGATGATCATGATGAGGAAAGCGAAGAAGAATAAGAAAATAATTTTTTATAATAATTATTTTATAGTACTTGAAATTATTTTATTTTATACCTTTTTTAAAAGTTTTTTACAATAAAATAAATCGTATAATTTAATAAAGTGCGGACTGAACAAAATTTTTAGGAAAATTAGTTTTTCAATTTTGGAAATATGTCGTTTTTCTGCTGCAGAAATTCGTTTTTCATGTAATAGGATAATTTTTAGCATCGCCCTAAAAATTTTTTTGGTGCATAATGTTTATTTTTTTTTATTCCCTGCATACTTCATATATTTTTGATGCAAAATTGCACACTTAAATTGAATTCATATATTTACCGAAAATGGATTAATTGTTTTTTCATTTATAAAAGGTACTTTGTTATAACTAATATTGTAAAGTGTTATCTTATAGCTTGTTTCAAGACCTTTAATTTGGGCCCTGGATGAATGAAAATTTTCGGACTAGTAGTACCGGGGATATAGCGATTTTAAACGTACTAAAAACAATTTTTCGCTACTTTTTTCTACAAAAAGTTTTACGTATTTTTCAATATTATCGAACTTAAAACTTGGGTAAGTCGAATTCAGATAGTCTAAAAGAGTTCAAAAAAATTCAAAATAAAGATTATAAAATAAGTAAGTTGAAATACCGTATCTTTTTTAACCGTCTTCTCGACTAAACGAAATTTCATTTTTTATCGCCCTAACTTCGACGGTCGCTATTGGAAAATTATGTTTTTTTGTCAGACTCTCGTTATGCCCCACTGTATTTGTCAGACACTTATACCACAAATTAAATACCTATTTTCTGCATATAATTTTCCAATGTCTGAAGGTTATGAATAAATTTTTTACTGTCATGAAACCGACAACTTTGACGCGTCAGACTGGGAAATCGGAAAATAACTTTCGTCAGACATGAAAACTTGTTTTTGTATGTTTTAATAAATTAATACAGCGAAAATCAGCTGGTTATTAATAAATTTTCTTATAGTCGTTTTTCCGACATGTTCGAGATAGCGGACACGCCCAATGACCCACATTTATTGTCAGACAATTATTTTTTCACGTTTCAATTCACGTTTTTAAGCTATTCTACTTGGAAAAATAACAGTATCTATACATTTTTTATATGCCGTCAAAATGACATGTTTCGGAAAATCTAGCTGGAAAACGCCCCAAAAACAAAAAAAATGATAGAGGAAAATGCTGTCAGACTAGGTCCAATGAAGCCATACACCAAGTTTGGAGAGAGTATGTATCAGCAAAATTTTTCCCGACGGGCACCTTAACTAGAACTCTTCATGTTACTTGGAGAACGTGCATTCTTGAAGTTTGATTGGGCTTACATCAGTACTGAGATTGATGGCATCATTCGTTCATCTGGCCGGATGAAACTTCAATTGATGGAGTACAATACATCAGGCAACAGGAAGAAGCAGACGGCAGGATTTTTCTCCACGCTATCGACAGTGTTGAACATGGACCAAAAAAAAAATTGCACAGTTGATACTGATGTAGTGTTTTGGCAATCTCTTTCTTTCACATTCTCAAATCACGAGACCTAAGGAGATGTGGATTCTTTTTGGTGCTGGGAAAGGTCAGAGATACATAAGCAATAATGCCATGTTTGAAAGTATTGGTGAACATAAAGCTGTTGCATTGAGAGGATTCCATGCATTTATTGGATCATGTAACGTTATTATTTGCAATGAAAGGGAAACAGACTTCCTGGAAGTGTGGAAATCATTTCCTGAACCTTCCAAGCTATCTCTCTACCACAACAGTCTATTTCTGACGAGATTTTTCAAGTTCTGGAGAAGTTTACTGTTTTGCTTTACTGCAAAAACACAGAAGACTTCTCAGTCAATCATGTTAATCAAAAAGTCACAATCTATAAAGTCTACCTCCAACAAAGGAGGCACTAAGGTATATAGCATTGTCTTTGTTCACCATACAAGACAAGACAAGTTTGGGGTCGTGCGTGCTCAGTGATGGAAAACATTCCAGAGTCAGAAGGATGGGAATGAACCATCCCTACAAACACAAAAGGTTGGCCCTCCATTGGGCCATCACAGGGCCAGAAGTTTCATTTCTGGCCCAGTGATGGCCCGCTGATGGGCTTTTGTGTTTGTTGGGATGCTGGGGAATGGTCGCCGGTCTGGTCTTCTCTTCCTTCTATTATGCCAACCGGCAGAGAATTGGTTAAGTGTAGTTGCTCCGGATGCCGTAAACGATGCTCTTGTTCAAAGGGCAAAGTTCCATGCACGCTACTTTGCACAAACTGTACTGGGGGTCGACAATGCAGCAATAAATGCAATAAAAGGTATGCGTTTAATTGATTATTTTTTATTATTTTTAAATTCGTTTCACAGTTTCAAGATCATAAAATTGCTTTGTTGATCTAATGCCTTAATATAATAATAATATATAATTATTTTGTACCAGGGATGAATTGGCAGATGAAGAAGCTGATTGCGTGATCTAGAGTCAGAAGAGCCGTATAGAAGCAGTTTATTTACATGAGTATTTCTTAGTATTTAGTCGTTTTCTGTTTGTAAAAATGTGTTTCTATAATGTAATAAATGTTTTCAAAATAATTAAAATCATTGTTGTTTATGAAAACAAGTCTCTCTTGACATATACGGAATCCCATATACATTAACCCATTTTTGTGGGGAAGGAACGGAATATTGAGCACAATTGAAAACTTACTTATCAATGAAATTCGTGAGAAAAGTGAAATTCTCAGGTTTTCGAAAATTGCGCAGAAGATGTAGATATAAATAGGGACAAAAAAGTGTCCTCTGCACAAGAGCTTTCAAACAAAAAAAGAAAATCGAAATTGGACCATTAGAAGTTGAGATATAAAAAAATTTGCTGCATCGCCGTTCTTCCACCCTTCCTAAAAAAACCGCTGCCCAAGGAATCATTACTTCCACATCCAGATTTTCTATCCGAGTCACTCACAACGAAAAAATTTTGTATGTGGAAATAATTGTTTATGGAACTTTAATAATATAATATTTGAAATCCTCTGCCCCAAAAACCCATAAAACGATACCCCACATGGGTAGTGGAGTGGGGGTGGTGATAGGTAGTGGGTGTGGATGAAGTAAAAAAATATTTTGAGGTTTCTGGTTCTTGTACACACACTAAATCACAATTTTTTTCATCCCCTTTAATAATGAGGTGGGGGTGGTAATAGGGGTGGCTAATGCCAATTTTTTTTTTGAGGCCTTAGCTTCTCTTGTATATACTAAATACCAATTTTATGGACTCTTACTTGCTTGATTTACCTATTTACCCCAAATTTACCCCGATTTACCCCCCAACCCTGCGACGGAACAAGATGAAAATATAATCTAGTTCTAGATCTCGTTAAAGTACATATGTGTATCAAATTTCAAGTCAATATCTCAAACGGTTCCAGAGTAAACGTGCGCACAAAAAAAAAGTTACAGACAGACCGAGACACTCCGACAGACAGACAGAAAATTTTTTTTTCGCTCAAACTTAAAATCTCGACGTTTCATGACATTCTAAGCCTATTTGAACAATAGAAATTTAAAAAAAATGTTTTGTCGTTACTATACTTCCACTGGATGTGGAAGTAATATACAAAACATATAACTATTCACTGAAAATAAACAGTAATAAACTGCTCACTAATGAGGTACACTAAAATATAACTTAATTTAGGCAAATTTAACTCTCCAGTAACATCCAATAAGCTTTTAGAATATCCTATAGAGTATTTTAAAACTAAAATTTGTTTCTTGGGAGATGCCCCAATTCCTGTCCCATGAACCCGCCATTGCCTGTAAACTCGGTGTAACATTGTAGGTCGTAGCCAAATCAATTAAAAGAAACACATTCCGACAGTATCAAACAGTAAAATTGTTTTTGATAAATTGTTTTTTTTATTTATAGATAAGTTTAACGTGTAAGTGTACAAGTAATTATCGAGGTAATTACAGTAATTATATGGTATAATTCAATAATTACCTACTTACTTTCTTTTATGTAGATGTATTTTACAAACGGAATGTGACTATTATTAGTTAGAGAACGAGACCCTAGAAATATGCAAAATAAAAGCCTATTCAACTCGCGAACATACAAAAACTGAAGTCATGTGTAAAAATGACTTGCCAAATTCGATTATGGAGGTCGCAATTCGATTCGGAATTGCCAAATAGGAAAAAATCGCACTTCTCCACTTTCTTAAGTTTCTCGAAAACACAGTCTTTTACATTTCTCATCCCATAATTTTGTTTCTAACCATTGGTTCAGCTTGAAAGGTTAGACACAGATAAACTATCTGGTACAAAAAAATATTTTCAGTCGAGATCACATGGATTTTTCAGTAGCGGCATTGAAAAAGTCAGCACCGAGGAAACTTTTTTATTATTGAAGATGGAGGTCTACTATACCTAGTGAAATTCAGATTAAGATCTGAATAAATTTTTAGAAAACAAAAAATCCTTGTTTATAACAGTTTGATGGTTATAGAAGTGTAATAAGTCTGAGCATATCTTGGGTGACCTACTACGCATATGGGTTATTCTTACAATTTGGGGTAACACAATTTAAAAGAAAAAAAGGTTTTGAAAAATACATGTGACAGAGGATCCCAAAAAGAAACACAGAAAAATTGATACATTTGCTTTTGCACCAAAAACATGCTGTACTACAAATGAAGTATATATTTGCATTTGCAAAATGGTGCCTATTTACAAAGGAAACATTTTAAATTAATACACATATTGGCACTTATATACAACTGATATTTTTTCTTTGCGTATATTAATCCGTTTTACAGGTTGGAAATAAATGGACTACTAAATGTCCCATACTTTCTCTAAAATCTGAACGACCGTATAAAGACTTGAAAAATTCTACATGCTTTTATTAAGCAATTTTTAATAAAACATGGCAACTCTTCCTTCTTCCATTAATATTTATTTATTTTTCAGTTATATCAAAACTAATATTTTTGCTTACGCTGTTAGAAAGCGAAAGATTTGAATATTGCAATACTAAAATATACAATTATTACAACAAATGATAGATATAGAGGGTGGGAATGTTGTAGAACCTTCCAGAACTAACCTAAGTCGAAGCCAAAATAAAAATTCGACTTAGGCAAAAAATTTCATTTAAGGACATTTTCAAGAGTCTGAGAGACTTCAGAACCACAGATTAGTCCAAACGGACCGTTATGAGTTCGATAAGACATTAGGTACAACCGGGTAAAAATTCGAAGAAACACCGAATTTTTACTTAAGAAAATATATTTTGGTCCAGGATATGAGAGTGAAAGTATATGGTGGTCGTGGAAAAATGAATCACATACTTTTACTTCCACATCCAGTGGAAGTATAATAACGACAAAAAATTTTTATTGTTCAAATAGGCTTAAAATGTCATGTCTGTCTGTCTGTCTGTAACTTTTTTTTTGTGCGCACGTTTACTCTGGAACCGTTTAAGTTATTGACTTGAAATTTGGTACACGTATGTACTTTAACGAGATCTGGAACTAGATTATATTTTCATGTTGTTCCGACGAAGGGTTGGGGGGTTAATTGGGGTAAATTTGTTTTAAATGGGTAAATCAAGGAGGTAAAGAGTCCATAAAATTGGCATTTAGTATATACAAGAGAAGCTAAGGTCTCAAAAAAATTTTTGGCATTAGCCACCCACATTACCACTCCCCACCCCCTTATTAAAGGGGATGAAAAAAAAATGTGATTTAGTGTATGTACAAGAACCAGAAACCTCAAAATATTTTTTTACTTCATCCACATCCACTACCCACTACCACCACCCCATCACCACTCCTATCCCACTACCGATGTGGGGTATCGTTTCATAGGTTTTTGGGGTAGAGGATTTCAAATATTATATTATTAAAGTTCCATAAACAATTATTTCCACATACAAAGTTTTTTCGTTGTGAGTGACTTGGATAGAGAATCTGGATGTGGAAGTAGTGATTCCTTGGGCAGCGGTTTTTAAAAAGTACGCCAAAAAAGTACTTACGCGGCGTAGCGCCTATAAGCAAAAATTAGCAAAAAATCACAAGGCCGGTTTCTCGCATAAAACAAGTTTGGATACACCTAGCGACTCGTAATTTGGTCGTGTGCATTGGGTGGTCAATACAAAGCGATGGTAGGAAAGCCAATAGCAGGGCTTTCCAAATAATAAAGTTTTAGGGAAAACCGCCTTGTGAGCAAAGGACTCAAAATCCCATTTTGCCTAAAAGTCGTTCGAAGCCGAGTCGCTGCCATTTTTCCCATATTGAACCTGCATGGGGACAAGTACGTCGTAAGACTGGCCGAAAGTTATTAAACTCATGTATTAGTCGAACTCCGTCCCGTGAATGATAAAATCACGATCTGGGACCTTTGAGCTATTTATAAGCGAACCAAATTTTTTTTAGTAAAATATTTTTATATTATTTTCATAATTGCCAAAATACAACATTTATTAAATTCTTTTTGGATAGGGATTTTTTTATGCGATTTCTTCTAGAAATCTTTAAGTACAGAGACCATTATTAGAGGGTAAATATATACAAATTACGTCAAATTCCAATCCCGTCAAAGAGAAATCTTCGATAGGGATTTTTTTATGCAGAAATCGCAATAATCAAAAGACGTAAAAGCCCTTATTGTCAGCGAATAATTGAAATCAAGTCCTGAGTGAGAACGTCGTTAATGATCTCAGGTAGTACAGCCTTGACCCATTACTCGTCTATCGAAGCATATCTTATCTCGAACCCGCTGGAGAGTGGAAGAACGAGGCAGAACGCGACTGGCGCTCTTCTAAATATAAATTGGTGTCGCGTCAATTTGACGCCTGGTAGTGTGTTCTTCTACAGGAACATGAAAAATTCGGAAATAATAATTGAAAAATTGCAACTTTTTCTAACTCCGCAATTCTAAATGAAAACATGACCTCAAAAATATGTTTTGTGAGGTGTTTTTGCATAAGAATCAACTGTCTGTTTTGGTGTGTTCGAGAGTTGCATAGCATGGATGGAATTCAGGGGTCTCGCTCTTCAACTAAACCGGACTTGGCAACTAAAGTGTGCGTGAAGTTACGTAATTGAATACTTTTTATGTTTGTTGGCGATTGAAAAACTGAAGTTGAATAAAACAGCAGAAAATGTACGCTTGGAATATACGTATATAGAAATGTGACTATATTTTTAAGACTTTACCTCCGTCGCTACGTGAGTAAAATTTTCAAACCGAATATTTTGAACACATTGAATATTAAGTGAATAAAAGGAATTCATAATTAGCCAGGTGTTTGAACAAAGACCTGCTAAGTAAGCAAAGAACAGGTTAAATTAGCATGATAGAATAGGAATGTTGGTCGAGTATATCGATAAAAATGTTTCCAAATCATAACACTGCACAAAACTATGTGCATACTTACTTATTTATATGTTACATTGCAAAAATTACTTTTTAAAAATATTTATTTATTTAAATAATCAACATCGAGATCAACGTTGACTAATAAAAACATTTAAAATATGTTTAAGATATGAAATGGGTACGATATCGATAACACAGGCCCACAATTGCAAATCCTGGTCGACTTTATAAGAAAAGGAGAGGATTTTCAACTTCATTTAATATTTAGTACTGACTGAATGTTGACGCGCGACGTATACGAGACTCGAGGCAAGAAAGTGTTTGGCAACATTTTGTCAAAAAAAAGTTACGGGCAAACTTGGATGCCGTGCAATATGTAAAAAATGTAATACGGATATTAGGGTCTTGTCGACAGGATTAAAAACCACTCGGAAACCTGTAAAAATCAGTCAAGTGAAGGTGAAAAAATTAATGTGTGCCAAGCCAGTACAAGCGAAAGTGAAAATTCCCAACGAACAGCAAGCGGGAATTTGACTGGTAGTAGTTGCAGTAGTACTAGTTTAAGCTCCTTTGCTGTAAGAACATGTCAAAACGAAAAGAAAGAACTAAACAAACAGGTAGCCAGAGCCATTTTTGCAATAAATTGTTCTTTTAAGTCCATTGAACATAGAGAAATTCGGAAAGCAATTGACATGTTAAGACCAGGGTACTGTAATCGCCACGAGAGAATCTCTATGTAGAGAATGGTATAGATTCAGCGCACGCACCGCTACCATGATTGGTGTTGCGCACTGATAAATATAGGAAGTAGATGCGCAGGTCTCCGATAGGCCGCTATGTTCCCCTACAGTCCCTGTCACTCGCCAAGATCCGTGGCGGGTACAGTATGTCCCGCCTTATAGGTTTCAGTTATCATCAATCTTTTTAAATGAAATATTTGAAGAGGGTAAATCAAAGTGCTTTGAAAATTTATCAGGTCAATCAGTTTGTATTTCTCTTGATGATTAGTCAAATGTTCATAATGAACCGATTTTAACGCCATCTCACGTTTTCAGAATCCTATCAGAAATATTGTAATATGTTGCACCCCTTAAAATTTAAGGTTATGTTACTAAAAAGTAGGCAGACTTCAACAGATCGAATGTCTGAATGAATGTAGTGTATTTGCACCTACTCGAAAAAGAACCTACCAGAAGATTCCAAAGTGACATCTGGAATTCTCTAGAGAATGGTGGCGTCATCACAGAACAATCGAGATCTGTCATTTTTAGGTATAAAAGACCAACCGCATTCTCGGCGAGTAGTTCAGAAATTCAGAAAGTATAGAAAGTGAGGTTAAGAGTTCAAAGATAAACAAAGTAATAAACATTGTGATTTTTAGTCAGTAAAGTGTATTTAAATTAATAATAGTATTGTGAAGTATCCAGTAAATATTTAATAAAGTGTGTTAGTGGACATCTCTTGTTATAATTTTTGGAACCCACGGAATTTGCGAGGGTGGTTTCCTAAGGGTGGAAACACGTTACAATATAAACAAATACCCACTGTCCCACTGTCGAAAAAATAAAAAAAAAATCTGCTTTAGATATAGTTTCCCAGCATTATTCTGGCACAGGGTTATTACCGTTAATAATTAAGTGGGAAGCGAAATTCGATCCGTTCCAAGAAACAATGTTTTCAGAAGAAATATTACAAAATTTTAACGTAGTGCAGTGGTGGAAATTTCAAAAAGATTTTCCACAAATTACCAAAATACTGGATCTGATAACTCCTCGGATAACGAGATAACTCCCTTTGTGTGTGCTGTTGCTTCTTCTGCAGACGTGGAAAGAATGTTTTCTTCACATGGACTTGTTCATTCAGATATTAGGAATAGATTGGGCAATGAAAAAGCATCTGAGTTAGTATTTCTCTTTAAATAATACTTAATATGTCTTGTTTTGTACTGCTTTGAAAAATACATATTTTTATTTTTATATGTTCATATGTTTGTTAAGTTAATGTTTTAATCCTTTAAATTAATGGCTATTCAAAGTTTTATGTTTGCAAATAAAATTTTTACTAATAAAGTTTGTATTTTTTCTTTATAACATTTAAACTTGAAAAGCAAAAAAAAGTCACGATTTTTTAAAATAAAAATCACTTGATTAAAATCAAGATTTTAATACTGATTTAAATCAGTTCAATCCTGCCTGAAATTAATCGTTATTAATATCATCTTAAATCATATTATCAACAATTTAAATCAGTTGTGACGCGTAAAGGAAACAAAGCAAATTAAACCCCGAGGGAAAAACCGAAAACCTCATCCTTCATGTACAACGTTATCAAGAGATATAATTGTTATTGCGGAAACACAACTGATTATGATTTCTAGGAAGTTTCAATTTATTAAACGGCACGCTTTTAAATTAATCCTAATCATATAATCTTGTCCTGTATTAAGATACTTAGGAAGTTTAAAATTAATAAAGTAAGGTAAATAATATCGAGAAAATATATTTCTTAATATAATTAGGACATCACTTTATGAGTTTTTGGGACGATATTTTCATATGTAAAAACGAAATACAACTTACAAATAAATAGATCGTCAGTAATAAGTAATAAAATAACTGTGCTCGAACTCTACCTGTTCCGTGCTTATGGCGTCCCGTACATCAAACTCTTCATGTTCACTAGGTACTAAATATGGGAACAGTTTAACATTTAACTGAGATCCGATCACATATAAGTAGAAGCGGGCAGAGGGTATCACGCATTGCAGTCGGAAACAACGAAAAAATTACGCTTTTTCACTTTTGTTCTGTAAGATTAAGTATTTTTGTTTATTTTTTTGGAGAATATCTTCACTTTTCATCATGGAACGACATGTTATTTCCATTTTATGTGACGGCAATTGTTTATTTGGCGCATTGTTTAGTTAATAATGACGAATATTAATGTCGTCGAAATTTTTTTAAATGATTGGGAATATTAAGGTTTTGTTTGTTGTTTGTATCCCATCTTATAGACTGCCCATTAATAACACAGATCAACATTTGATCTAAGAACAATCACCAGACTTTACCAGAGTATACATAGGTTTTTTGGGTCGCTGATTCCGAATCCGAGGTTGGTTAAGCTTCATCACGTCAGGTTATTGGTCATTTGAAGGTCAAACTGAGAAAAAGTGTTGTAAAAAATTTGAAAAAATGTATGTTTATGTTTTTGAGGTCGCTGAATACAAATCCGCTGTTATCTTTACCCTTCAAGAACATCAGAACATCTATCAGGCATTTTGAGATCATTTTGAGGTCAAATTGAGAAAAAGCGAGTAAAAAATCTGGAAAAATGCTTACATGGGTTTTTTAGGTCACTGACCTCGAATCCGTGGTTGGCTGGACTCTATCCCATCGGATTCAAGGTCATTTGAAGGTCAAACTGAGAAAAAGCTGTGTAAAAAATTTGAAAAAATTATGTTTATGTTTTTGGGATCACTGAGTTCAATTTTGTCGTTATTTCATCTCAAAGTTTCTTTAAGGCCATATCATGATCAAATTAAAACAAGAATGTTGAAAACCAAGAAACTGAAATATTTTAGGTATAGGTTTATTTTATCACTGAATATAAATCTATATTAAGCCATCTGTCATTGACATTTCTGTCAGTTTGACCTTCAAATTACCTTGATGTAATAGAGTGCAGCCAACCCCGGATTCGAGGTCAGCGACCCAAAAAACCCATGTAAGCATTTTTCCAGATTTTTTAGCCGCTCTTTCTCAATTTGACCTCAATATGATCTCAAAATGCCTTGAAATGACCTCTAGATGTTCTTGAAGGATAAAAATAACAGCGGATTTGAATTCAGCGACCTCAGAAACATAAATATAAATTTTTTCAAATTTTTTACAACACTTTTTCTCAGTTTGACCTTCAAATGACCAAGAACCTGACGTGATGAAGCTTACCAACCTCGGATTCGGAATCAGCGACCCAAAAAACCTATGTATACTCTGGTAAAGTCTGGTGATTGCTCTTAGATCAAATGTTGACCTGTGTAATTTAACTAAATATATGAAAATGTGTTATCATTAAAAGGTGAATACGCACGTCAAATTGCTTTCCATGGTTAATTATTTCCTAATTATTTATTTAGGGTATATAGAGACGATAATAATGGAAGTTTTGACAATGGTATGGGAAATATTATGCGTAGCTAATTATAGTCGTGAAAAATCTTTCCGAAATGTCTTCGTATCATGTTTTAGTTTATGTAGTACGAAAATTAAGGTCTTTCAGTTTCGTTTGTCTGTATGTCTGTCGTGTGCGTGTCATCTTCAAAAACCTATTTGATCGACAGAAACAATATTTAACAAGTAGTTCGCGCTGTTTTGCCAAGAAAGAGACCTGATAACTTTTGATGAAAAATATACAGGTTGGATACCAAAAAAAATAAAACGACAGGAAAATAATATCTGGAATATGGTTAAGGATAAAAATTTGGCTTATAATTTTGGTGAAAAAAAAAAATACAAAATGGTCACTAAGAATCTCGCTAAAAATAATAAAATAGTTAATGAATATAAGGTGTCAAGGAGAGAGAGAGAGAGTGAGTGGAGATGTCTGCAAATAGTTTTAAAATTCTTATTATATCCCTGGCTTACCGGGAAGTATTGTAGTGGTGAAAAAATCACTAATTATATATTCAGTATACACTATGTAATAATAAGAACAATAGGCTTAATATGGAATTATTTTATAAGGTATATTACAAGATGATTATAATCTAGTACGTTACTTTTTAAATTTTATATGATTCACTCTGATTTATCTAGAAATAGATAATGCACCTTGTCTTCTTAATTGTGTGTATATAAAATTAAGGTTATCTTTCCTTGGTTTAGTTTTTAAAAGAAAGTATAAGTATTCACATGATAGTAGTGTTTAAAGTGTTTATCTTTTTTTTTTGTTAAAAATGTTTGTTGTAAGTACATTGCACAAAATCGTATATATAACAGTTAAGTAAAATAAAGTACACTTTCTCAGTGTATGTGTTATTAAATCAGTTTTATTTTTTTTAAGCCCACTAGACATTTTCAATGGCTATTAATTGGTACTTATTAAAGGCTATTACAAAACTAGTCTCTTAAAACATCCTTGACAAATGTTTTGATGAAACCGTTAAAAAGAAAAAGGCATCTATGAACCTAAAAAGCAAATCTTAATTCCATAAAACACTTTCTAAAAACTCAATTCATGACAACAAATGTTAGATTGTTAGAAGCATTTCACGACTTGTAATAATTATGTATTTTCTGGAAATGTGGACAAAAATATAAAGAAGTGGCCATACGTTAAAAGAACTGCTAAAAAGCAGAGAGCTGTGTGATGCTGCCGTTTTGATGTATTTGTTTATTTGAAAAAAAAAACGTATATTTATTTATGTGATGGGAATGAAACAGGCAACCTGTTGAGTTTTAAAATAAAAAACATTTGCAACTAGACGAAGAACACGAAATGGAAAAAATTTCACTTAATATGTTATAAAAATGTGTTAGTTTTTATTGTTTTGCTATTATTTAACAAAATTTAAATATTATTTTAATTGACCAAGTACCTACCTCTATTTTACTTCAATATTTCATTTCTAGTTACCTACACAATTTTTCAGAAATTCAAATGACCCGCCATAAAACTCGTCCAATTTAGTTTGAAATTTGACACTTTTCGGGTTTGTAGAGTATTTTTGGCTCTACAGACCTTTTAACTAGAAGTTCGAAATGAATGTACGTCGCTGCAGCACTGGAGCTGTGAAAATTATTTGTAGGAGACGAACATTTATAGGTCAAGTTTAAAGTTCTCAGGTGGATTCGTCTTGGCGGCGCGGCGGCTTTCTTAAATCCCAAAGGTTTTATTACGATCTTAGTATAGCCTTATGAAGCCCATATGATCTTCGTTAAGTGTATTTGTACTTGTGTAAGGAAGGTATTATTTGTGATAATCTACAAAAACACTAAATATATTTCATCTAGAGTACAATGTTCTAGGCCATTACCATTACTAGAATATACCTATAGTTTAATAAGAGGACTGCAAATGACAATTCGGTTTTATTTAATTGGCCGGCCATATTTTCTTGTTATCGAAGTATTCCAGGTCAATTTTACAATCCTACCCAAGTAACAATTTAAGTTTTATCACAATATACAAGAGGTTATTAAGTCTATATAATAAAACTGATCGTATAACTGTTTATACTAGATAACCTCTTAAAAGCTACAATAAACCCGGCATAGAACCAAAAAAGACCTTTTATAAAGGTTATAAATATCTTCCTTAAAACTATCAATAAAACCAACAGTACTTTAGAACCCAAATCTGCAAGATGTTTTCAAGTCTACCTTTTAGAAAATCTTCTTAAAACCGTTAGTGCTTGCAATCAAATTTTAAGTCTGCTTTGAGAACATCATTAATAAATTATGTCTTTAATAATTCTTTGTCGAAAACTTGTTCAACTTAAACTGTCTAAATCAGAAAATGTCGCCAAGTAATAAAATATGTCTGCCTCGATTGAAATATCTGCATGTGCTAATGTTTTAAAATTTGATATTATTAAACAATCTAGTATCAAAAAATTGTCAACGCAGACCACTTTATTGATAAAGTATATCAAAAACTTAAAAAAAAAACACGCGCCTTTCATTTGTTAGCTTATTAGTTATTATTTACAATTAATAAAAAAAATAGTTTTAGCATACGATTTTGGGCTTTTTAGGGGTTTATATGACATATTAACACATTTTAGATAGTTGCAGGCTAAATGTAAACAGTAAGAATAAGAAAAATATAACTAAACACTGTTGCCCCAACTTTGTTCAAACATGCTGCCATAGTTAACAGAAAAAAACATGGCTGAAAAATTAATAAAACCGTTTATTTTAATAGAATACGCTATTAAGAGTTTGTGGCTTTAGGAAATATTTTTATAAAACAAAAGGTTTTGTTAAATTCCAATTGCTTCCCTTTATTACTATTTTAAAGCCTGTAAGACTTTACCCAGCCTTACTACTCTTCTTTAAAACCCTTAAGATTTGTCTCTGACAATCTCCAATCCAAATGTACTTAGCTTAGATAACATAACCTAAAATAACATTATTTATTTCGTGTTTTTGAGCGTGCGATCATTAATTTCTCGTTATTTCTGTGATTATAGCGTTAATTGAGAGAAAAAGTGAAAAACTACAAGCAACTAGATTTTAAACAGTTTCCTTATAATATCCTTTGAATATGTCCCCTCTCTCAAAGTTTAAAGGCGTAAGTGGGTAGACTAAAGGATTTATTTAAGTGCTTTATAAAAACCAAAAAGTTTTAACGTAGCTTAATAAAGCTACCAAAAAGCTATTAGGTTTTAAGGAACCTTTATCAGTTATCGTTAAAAGCAAGTAGTATTTATGATAACATATATTAAGGGCAAGACTACTTAAGAGTTATTAGTTTTATTGCTTGATCATACGGAGTACTTAAAGACCATATTTTAAGACTCCCATAAAACCTAAAGATTTATAGATGTCTACCACAAAACTTAAAATATTTAAAATCCACTATAAAACTTGATGAGTTTATTGTGGTTTTGAATAATGCAGCAATTAAGTAACTATAAAACCAATACGTCTTAAAGAGCAAAGAGGTTTAACAAATTGCTTTAAAGATAACTTGAAGGCCTTTTTTTACGTACATATTATCTGCAGATAAATTGGTATGCACAAAAGAAATAATAAAACCCAGTTCAGTTTATTTACCTTCTTAAATCTGTGATAAAACCCGATAAATACTTGTTGGCATTTAAATTGTTAACAATTTTTAATTTTTCTTTGCCAAATTAAGATACAATCACAAAAATTGACTGAAAGTGACCCTAGGAACCGACAAGTAGTCTATTTTTTTTATTTGCTGATTAACGCGTTTATGCAAATTTTGTCTATTTTTTTATGGATATGAAGTAATCATCATTTCGGGAGCGCTTGTTTTGTGCCCATTTTATGTAGTTTTAACGAGAAACTGTCAAAATTATTTGGATTTTTTCATGAACATTTTATAACTTTTCACTCCTGATTTCCAGTTTTTCTAGAAATGCAAGAAGATCATAAAAAAGTCCATCTGGCTTTAAAATAGGTCTTGACAAAAGTTTTAAAAAGGCCCAGACAAGATTTTCAAGAGTGGGACTATGTCACTCTAAGGAGTTTTATGGCAGAATTTAATGACAGAAATTAAAAAAAAAGCATCTGGTTTCCCTTTGTCCAGACTATAGTATTTTAAAATAGTGTTATACGCATGAATGGCCAACGAATATTTCTTAACACAGCTTTTAAGCTACATATTTTATAATACTTTAGTCTCAACAAAGGGAAACCAAATCCTTTTATGCTTTATTACAGGTTTTTGTCCGCTTCATTAAAACTCTAACAAGTAGTTGTATTTTTGAAGATTCGGCTGGAAACTTAGTGATTTCAATCATATTAGACTCGTAAGCCAGCATCAACAACCGCCCCAGGATTATTTTCATAGAGCGATTATAAAACTACAACCATTTCCTAAATTCTCCAATAGAACTTGATCCTCCTAAGTTGGACTCAACAGCTATAGAGTTTTATTGAAGATTTGACAAATAATTTGATAAGGCACTCATAAGCAAATTAACATAGTTAGATAATTTAGTTTTAATGTGAATTCTTGAATGCCCTTTTAAAACTGCCTGTAGGTGCATTTGATACTTAATAAATTTGGCCTAAATCACTAGTGCATGAGGTGGCCATTATAAAACACGATAAAACCGAAATAAAACTAAAAGGCATTTAAATTCTTAATTGGGTAATGAAATATTGTTGTTTTGCCTCTCTTTCTATGGTCTTATTGTATTAACCACATTAGTTCTATTGGTATTATCTTAAATTGAGTACCCACCTTCCCCTCTCATATTTTTTAAATATAAGTTCGTTCGAATCTCTACAAATAAACATTTACCAACTACCAAAATCAAATCCTATTGTAACTTCTCCCCTCATCAGTCCGCCTATGAGCCAGAGCTGCTTGATCACATTTATTCCTCCTGATAAACTGGAATTCTTACTGATAACTAGTTTTTACTATATAGTATAATCATTCTAAAACCTGTTCTTTGATATTACAGGCAACACCATCGACTTAATTATTGACGTCATCTGGTGAAAAGAGAAAAGTGAAGACAACAAAACAATTAACAATGTGACTTTTTACGCAACAACTACAAAATAAATCGGGTAAAATACCAGTTTTGAATTCGTGCCTTGGGCACGTCTGCTCACCAGTGAAACGATATACAATATATACATAGTGAATTTGTGATTTATATTATTATTATATTTTAAAATGGCGCAAGACACCGTTGACGCGGCGATTTTTTCCAATCCTGCGGATAAAGCCAAAGTGAAGAAGGTGCCTTCTATAGAGACCCTCAATAGCGAGATGCCAAACAAAGAGCTGCAAAAGGACAAGGGGAGACGCGTGTTTAAGTCTTTATTGAATAGACTGAGGTGCAAGAGATACGCCAGTGCGAGCATATCGAGACCGGATCCCACATACCGAGTGGCGTATCTTGGAAACGTCGTCACTGGATGGGCCAAAGGTGAGAGTAATAGTAGTAGTTAAGTCGCGTTTACATTATTAACAATACGTGCTACATCTCAGAAGTTATATGACATGTTACAGAACTATATTGAAAAAATGTTATACAGGGTGTCCAAAAATACCGGTTCCAAATTTCTGGTGCGGATTGTACATGTAAAATTATGAAGAACAGTACCATATAATAGTGCAGTTGAATTGATTTTTTTCGGCGACAACATTCCACCTGAAATTTTATTGTTGATCTTATGTACAACAATCTGACCTTCTGATTACGAAAAAAATATTTGCTTCCAAAAATTCCTTGTGCGTCAAAAGTTATATGCACTTTTTGACACGCTTTTATGGATTTTCAACTTATCTGCTTAATATATCTTGTACTAGTAATCGGATGGGAATTTTAAAAATACTGGTTTATTTGAAATAAAATTCTTAAAAAATATAGACCTGGTCAATTGCCATCTTGGAAAAAAAATAGAAAACACCAAAATAGCCGAAAAAATCAAAATTGAATATCTTTTCTATAAGAAGGAGTAATTTCACCAAAGTTGGCAAAAATAAAACTCATTTATGGTCAAATATAGTGCAAACAACATTTTCATCTTATTCCGGTGAAGGGTTGGGGGGTAAATGGGAGTAAATAGGTAAATCAAGCAGCTAAGAGTTCATAAAATTGGTATTTATTATATACAAGAGAAGCTAATGCCTCAAAAAAAATTTTAACATTAGCCACCCCCATTACTACCCCCACCCCTTTATAAAAGGGGGTGAAAAAAAATGTGATTTAGTGTGTGTACAAGAACCAAAGGCCTCAAAATATTTGTTTATTTCATCCATTTCCACTACCACATATCGTTACGCCCACCCCAGTACCGATGTGGGATATAGTTTTATGGGTTTTTGGGGTAGACGATTTCAAATATATTATTAAAGTTCCATAAACAATTATTTCTACATACAACATTTTTTCGTTGTGACCGACTTGGGTAGCAAATCTCTATGTGGAAGTACCTAGTGATTTTCTCACCAGTCAGTGCCTATGTTAAGCTTCTTCTTTACAGTGTTTTGCTTATTGAAAATGCAACATATCTTTCTAATATAACAAATACTTCGTTTGGCCATCTTTTATTAATGCCAATATTTTTTAGACGTACTTTGTATGGTTGGTATTCAAAATTCTGTTATTTAAAATTAAATTTCATGGATTCTTACTCATTTTTATGAGGTTTAATTTTAATCCAGAGATTAGCAATTCTTTTTCCGATGCGTCGAGAATTGTTTGGACGCCTGTAATTCTGAGCTTTTTTATTACTTTTCTCGAAATATCGTCACAAACGCCTTTGTCGCAAATAGAGATTTAAATTAATTTTGTGCAGATGCTTCCTTTTCTGTAGACAGTATAAATACTTTATATTGTACCTAATTTACTTTTACATTTTAATGACAAAATCTAATTTAAATTTTAAAAATAAACAATTATTTTTCTAGTTGAAACCAGATGCTTAATTGCTGCAATCACTTTTAGTTATTTAAGATAGAAATAAAACATTGATTATAAAAATTCTTAACTGCAATAATTTTCAACATATAATATAAGCACTATGGTTTAAAAACACACAAACTAATTACATTTGCAACCACAAACTGTAAAATATTTATTAAATTATTTAGTTTTATTGCATCTCCAGAAAATAATATCATAATGTGCGAGATGAGTATCTACTACTTACCTCTCCTCGTTTAATACGCCTGCTTTGCCGTATTAGACTGGCGGTACATGACCAGTCAGGTGCAACGTTTTTAAAATGTATGCCAATCATATAAACCGCTGCCCAAGGAATCACTACTTCCACATCCAGATTCTCTATCCAAGTCACTCACATCCTCGCTCACATCGAAAAAACTTTTTATGTGGAAATAATTGTTTATGGAACTTTAATAATATAATATTTGAAATCCTCTACCCCAAAAACCCATAAAACGATACCCCACGTCGGTAGTGGGGTGGGGGTGGTGATAGGGGGGTGGTAGTGGGGGTGGATGAAGTAAAAAAATATTTTGAGGTTTCTGGTGCTTGTACATACTTACACTAAATTACATTTTTTTTCATCCCCTTTAATAATGGGGTGGGGTGGCTAATGCCAAAAATTTTTTTGAGACCTTAGCTTCTCTTGTATACCGGATGACACAGGAGATATGTAACACCCCGTAGCATGTTTATTTAAAAAGATATTATTTTGAAATTCGGTAGATTTATATAATGCGTGATTGTCCTTTTTTTGGTATAAACAAGAAATTTTTTCCACTTCCGGTTTCACCGGAAGTGACATCTACTTCGTTATTTTAAATGGCACCCTGTATATATTTTTTTCCTATCTGATTCTACTTAAATTTCTCTTTTCAACTATGTATACCAAGATGACATTCGTTTTTAAAATGGCTGCTGAAAACCATTTTATTGCACTAAGTCAAGTTGGCTATGGAATGAAATGTGACCGTAATTCATGCTTAATGTGCTGCGATATCAAAAGAACCGTGGTACACAATTTTGTGTTTCATATTTGTTTTGTTCTAATCAGTAGCCGAAGAGACTTTGTACAATTGTTATATTAAAGAAAAATCTCTAGACTAAATCCACGAAATCACAAAAACTAAGATAGAAACACTAATTTTAAATTTTATTCATTTGTAAAATGTTTATTCATATTTCACTTTTACCAATTAGATGGCCACCGAGGTGTCCGGATTTTACGCCACTTGATTTTTTCATATGGGGCCATATCAAGGACATGGTTTATAAAACCCACTGCAAAATAGGGAAGACTTAAAAATGAGAGTTAGGTTAGCAATAAATTAGTTTACTGAAGTGCAGTTAGAAAATGTGCTTAGAGGTAGGTACTGGTTACAAGAATTCGACGCTGCAGGGAAAATAATGGCCAGCATTTTGAGATTCTTCGAAAACAATTTTATTTAAAAGCAAGCAAAATCAGACATAACAATGAATTGTATTGGGTAAAAGTGAAGGATGAATAAATATTTTACAAATGGGTCAAATTTAAAATTAGTGTTTCTATCTTAGTTTTTATGATTTCGGGGATTTAGTCTAGAGATTTTTATTTAATATAAAAATTCTACAGTCTCTTCGGCTACTGATTAGAACAAAACAAATATGAAACACAAAATTGTGTACCAGGGTTCTTTTGATATCGTAGCATATTAAGCATTAATTACCGCCACATTTCATTCCATAGCCAACTTGACTTAGTGCAATAAAATGGTTTTCAGCAGCCATTTTAAAAACGAATGTCATCTTGGTATACATAGTTGAAAAGAGAAATTTAAGTAGAATCAGATAGGAAAAAAATATATACAGGGTGCCATTTAAAATAACGAAGTAGATGTCACTTCCGGTGAAACGGGAAGTGGAAAAAATTTCTTGTTTGTACCAAAAAAATGACAATCAGGCATTATCTAAGTCTACCAAATTTCAAAATAATATCTGTTTAAATAAACATGCTACGGGGTGTTACATATCTCCTGTGTCACCCGGTATACTAAATACAATTTTATGGACTCTTGCCTGCTTGATTTACCCAATTACACCAAATTTATCCCAATTTACCCCCCAACCCTTCGACGGAACAAGATGAAAATATAATCTAGTTCCAGATCTCGTTAAAGTACATATGTGTACCAAATTTCAAGTCAATATCTTAAACGGTTCCAGAGTAAACGTGCGCACAAAAAAAGTTACAGACCGATAGACAGACAGAATTTTTTTTTCGCTCAAACTTAAAATCTCGACGTTTCATGACATTTTAAGCCTATTTGAACAATAAAAATTTTAAAAATGTTTTTGTCGTTACTATACTTCCACTGGATGTGGAAGTAATATGAATGAAATTACCATGAATATGCCAGAAACGCAAATTTTAGGCAGTCGCGTGCAGAGGGGTGTGCAAATCGATTTTTTTTGTTTTTTTGTGTTTTTTTTAATTTTAAAATGGATGCCAATAGTGCCAAACGAAAAGCCGTGAAAAAGAATCCAGCGGAAATTCATTGGCATGCAGTTTCCGCGCGCAAAACAAATTTTGATGCGCACATTAAATCGTAAAATTTTTTGGTATTCTTGATTTTGGATGATTTTGATTTTGGATTTTTTTTCACGGCTTTTCGTTTGGCACTATTGGCATCCATTTTAAAATGAAAAAAAAAACAAAAAAAAATCGATTTGCACGCGACGACTGCCTAAAACTTGCGTTTCTGGCATATTATGGTAATTTCATTCATATATAAATGATTGGCATGCATTTTAAAAACGTTGCACCTGAGTGGTCATGTACCGCCAGTCTATATAATTCACTCTCTCTCGCACCCGAAACGACCAAATTAAATTAGGTGCAGGGTTAAAAGGCCTTAAAAACTTTATTTTTGAAACTACACAACTACACAATTTGTCCCAAAAAGAACTGCTCAGACGAAAATGATAGAAAGAGCAAGTCATTTCATCGACAAAAACCTATATTGTCTAGGTTGGAAAGAACGGCTTAGTTTTGTTTTTTTTCACCAAAATAAATTGTATTTTCATTTATTCTCTGAAAAACCCCATTTTTTTGCTAATCAAAATAATTTGTTGACGACGGTGTTATAACCTTATATCAAAAAGGCATTAATTAGCTTTGCAGAACAATTTTTTTAATGTAAATTGACCGAATAGTTCAAGAACTATGACTTAATTTAGAATTTATGAGATTTTCTATGGGGAAAAAATTTAAAGGCCCACCAAAAAAAAAAAAACCAAGCCGTTCCAACCCAGACTATAGGTTTTTTGTCGATGAAATGACTTGCCCTTTCTGCTATTTTAGACTGAGCACTTCTTTTTGGGACACATTGTATGTTATAGTCGAGTAAACTCTAAGCTGGCGCGTCCAAAGGTCGCTTCATCATATAAACTAAGAGAATGAGACATACGCAACTAGTTCATCTCTGTCACTGCGATAGTTTTATGCTTATGCGCATCGCATATCAAATCGTACGTAGTGTTACCAATTCATACATACGCCACCTTAGAGTTTACCGGACTATATTCGAAATAATATGTTGACAAGGCTTCAATTCAGCTCGACGTACGTACATACCAAGAAAATTAAATTCGATATCGTGAAAAAAAAGTGTTAAATTCTGTGGAGTCACTTCGGCAAAAAAAATATTTCTGTTCTGCTGGTTTCATAAACATTTTTTTATTCCCCAATAATTATTCTATTAAAATAAAAAAAGACAACCCCTGTGAGTGTATTAATGACTCATAAAAAAAAATCGAGAAAAAAATCCTTTGGAAAAATTTAGCTCGTGAAGAAATATACAAATCTCGTATTCAAACGGTCATAACTTTTGCCAGTGCCACAGAAAAATGTCATAAAACGAGATTCTAGTGCCTTTAATGTTCTTCATTAAGATGACCAAGTCCCGTATCATTCTACTCCAGAAAAAAATTCGTGCACATTTTAATGCTCTGCTGCTACACTAATAGAGTGAGTTTAACGAAACTCACTATAAATTATAAAAATATTTTCCTTTTATGTTCTTTTAATTATTAAATAACTGAAAAATATTATGCAAATAACATAAAAAAACAAAGCTAGGAACATTTTGGTATAATCCTCGGCATAATCATTCATTTTATAGATTCGCCTTTTAAGCGGTTTATATGTCATGAAATATCTCAAACTGTAAGGTATGATGGCTCAGCGGAGGTCCCATATTAATTTCATTAAACTAAGTACGTCTAGTATAGGGTGAGCAAAAATAAGAACAAGATTTTTTAGTTATGAAAAAAAAATTCAAATTTCGTCGGAAATGCATTAAAATCAGGGTTGGAAAAAACAGTTTTTTTTTATTTTGAACAAAAAAAACTTGTTTTTTGTTTTAAACAGTTTTTTTTCAATGTTTTAAATGGTATGTTTAAAACAGGTTTAAAACTCTATTCAGCTAAATTTAAATGGTGCCAAGTTACTGTGTTTGCTATTACTACTTGATGCCAGATGGCGCTCTTAAACGAATTTTACAGCACTACAAATAAAATGCTCGGTGTAGTGCATGTGACACTATCGTATACCATTGTGAGTTAACTATGGATCTGAACTGGTCGGAATGGACTATCATCGGCACTTTTCCTGCTTTTCCGCAAAATATTTGTTTAAAACATTGCACTGCATATTTTAAACTGTATTTTAAACAGTGGTTTAAAATCGCATTGTGTATTAAATATGTTTTAAACATGTCAACCCTGATCAAAATTGGTGTAGAGTGAAATTACTTTGAGAAAATAACACGTCACGGCTTCGCGCATCGAGTATATATTTGTGGACACGATATCAGTGCCGTGTAAATTTGTTCTTTTTTAAATAAAATAAAACTACTAACTTTACTATTTTCGTTTAATAATATTGGACAGTCGCAACTAAAATAAATTTCAGTGTATCTGTTTTATTCGTAGAAACAGTTGAATATTCACTAGGTTGGTTGGTTGAGTTTTGTTGGGTGGCTTTGGTGGTGTGCCAATCAGCCAGACTTAGAATATTCACTATTGTATAATAAGTACCGAACACGAAAAACGCTAGAAAATATATTCCTAGAATATCAAGCAGCACAAGCTATTTAACGCAATCATGCGATACCACTGTCATCGGTCTGTGCGCATTGTGGCGTACGTTATCTTCTCTAAGTAATTTCACTATAGTTAGGCATTTGAGAAGTAGCTGATAACGAATCTGATGTCAAAAGTTGAGAATTTAAATTGAATAAAACAATATGGCTGCGATAGATGCAATATTTTTCTAGATTTATATGAAATTTGAGACATAATGATTACAGGATTCTCTAATAACGAGCTTAATGTTAAAGCTTAAAAGGTCGCAGCGATGGGTTTTTCCCAAACAAGGAGGCCACTAAAAAGGGTGAAAAAAAAAAATGATTCACTGTGCATTTGTAATATTGCAATTTCATGTGTAATAAGACATTTAGTTTTTTACAGCTACATCTAACTAAATTTAATATATCTGGTGGAACGCAGTCTTATAGGCAAAAAATCGGTACAAGATGGTCCGTTTTATTTTTTCTCATCCAAAATTAGTGGGGTGGGCTAAATTTCGAAAAATTAAAATTAGGGAGGTTGGTAGTCGGGGTCGGTTTAAGTAAAAAAAAATATTGAGGCCTTTGGTTCTTGTATATACATCACAATTTTTTTTTTCACCCCCTTTAATAATGAGGTGGGGGTGGCTAATGCCAAAAACATTTTTGAGATCTTAGCTTCTCTTTATAGGTATACTAAATACCAATGTTATGGACTCTTACTTGCTTGATTTACCTATTTACCCCAATTTACCTCTCAGCCCTTCAGAGGAATAAGATCAAAATACAATTTAGTTTCAGATTTTGTTAAAATGCATTCGTGTACCAAATTTTAAGTCATTTTCCTAAACGGTTCCAGGACAATTGTCCGCACAAAAAAAAAAAGTTGCAGATAGAACGAGACAGACAGATTTTTTTTCCTCAAACTTCAAATCTCCACGTTTCATGACATAATGACAATATAATTTGAACAATAAAAATTTTCAATTTTTTTTTGCGGTATTATACTTTCACTGAATGTGGAAGTAAAAAAAGAAATTAATTTTAAGCAGATTAGAAAATAATTTCGCTGGCTCTCGTACTATTAATTAACTCATAGAAAATACTTGTAACGATGAGTTTCGAAAAAACCGGGACTAAGTATTACCTATTAGTGTTTTTATCTACACAATCACAAACAAACATCCATAAAAGTGCTTCCTGGATATTTTTTGTGTTTATGCAATAATTTGCCAATGTCATATTTTTTGTAATTATTAATATTTTCTTAACATTACTAGTAGGTACAACAATCTACCTATTTACTTATTCAATAGTTAAAGGCTCAAACAGTTATTTCCACATATGCAAGTATAGTATTTTTTCGTTGTAAAAGACTTGGATAGTAAATATGAATAATGTGGAAGTGGTAATTTCTTAAACAGCGTTTTTTTTTGTTTTTCAACGTATCTAAATAACCGTCAATAATATAGCTATATGCAAGTTTATTGTTTCTCCATAACGTATCAAAGCTTCACATCTAGAGTCATGCTACATCATTATATGCAGTAAAAAAAACAACCATTGATAATGATAATACACCGGGTGTCCCAGAATTATAACAGGCGATATTTTGGTTATTTGAAAAGATAAAAATATAGATAAAAAAACCTCCAAAAGACATGAAAGACTCCATCTTATAACCCTCCTGGAACCGCATTGCCTCTTGTAACCAGCCCCCCGTATGGGGGGGTCTATTGGGTAACGAGTTTAGGGGCCCGGCTTGCCAGGCGCGTGCTGGCCCACCAGGAAAAGGGAATTTTCCTTTGAGAACGGGTTCAAATAAAAATGCTTAATTAACAAAAAAAAGAGGAAAGCAAATTGAAAATGAGTTCATATGGGAAGTATTGCATTGAAGTATGCTCTGTCTATTTCAGGCACCCATTTGAACATGCTCATAATAGCTTTGATCTTGTTATCTGACATGCTCATTTGTGACAGAAGAACGAGTTGGTAATATTCAGCATCTTATATAAAAAACACCTGCAACTTGTTGCTGGTTCGACATATTATATCATAACATGTCCAGTCTAACAAAGTTTTATGTAACTCGTAACTCGCACTAAAATAAAATTCTGAAATCACAAAAGTTATGTGCGTCACATATAATTAAGTAATAGGGAAAATAATATTTGAACAGGATACAACTATGTATTTTTAGTTGCATACTTTACCACATTTCTTGAAACTTGGAGACAGAGTTTAACGTATGTACATGCAACATGCAACTCGGTGACATTCTTAATTCGAAAATGACAAAAATGTTACCTAAATGCAACAGTATAACTCTGAGGTAACGAAATGGCACCCTGTGCAGCCAGAGCCTGGAATGGCATCCCACATCATTCTGATAAACAGTGATATACTATACTTGGCATGTTTGGAGGATCTTATGGATTGGATTTTTGAAGCTAGCCGTAGGGTAAGACCAGCTATGTTTAGAGCAACCTGCACCCGAGAGTCGTTGCAACACTGGGAAGCTTGTATGGAGGCCAGAAGTGCCCAGTTTGAACATTTGGTTGCATACTCTCTTAATTTATTAAAATGGTACATAATCATTTTTTGTCACCATTTTGCAACATGTCTTATTTGTAACTGTCAAGGTAACAGTTAACTGTACCTAATATACCAAGTATGGTATATCACTGTGCTCAGAATGACGTGGAGATCCGATTTCAGGCTCTAGCTAGACAGTGTGCCATTTGAAAAAGAAAAGTTAGGAGCGGTTTCTTAAGGGTTGAAAAAAGCAATACAGTTCCACGGGTATTATCAGACGGAGTCCTTGATGCCTTTTGCAAGTTTTTTTTATTGATATTTTTATCTTTTCAAATAACGGAGAGATCGCCTACTAACGTAATTCTGGGACATCCGGTATATATAAGAGTTGGTAAGGTATGCAGATACATTAAATAATGGAACACAAAGGAAATGCCTGAGGAAATACGTTAAATACATTGTGCACGGTTTTAATTTCTCTTTGTACTAGTACTTAAAATCTGCTCCACTTTCACAAATATTCAACTGCATTTGCAATGCTAAATAAACTAAATTGAAATACGTGTTCCTCAGAACTGTTCATAAGGACTTTCTACAAGCTTCCATGCCTTTGGAAACAAAACATTTGTGGAAGATTATTATAAATCACAAAATCACATGTATTAATTATCTACAGGGTAGGTAAGCTAGTAAACAAGATGGTATGTCAGTGACGTAGCCAGGATTTTTATTCGGGAGGGGTCCGAACGTTTTGAAGGTATTACTCAGATACGAATAGAGTAATTGTTTTTAAAGTTCTGTTGAAAGCCGAAATTATTTCAAATATAATAATAATCGAATCGAATCATAGCAATCGAAAACAAGTGGTCAAAATTAAGAAAGAAAATATTGAGAGAAAATCTGGGGAAGTAACAACTAATATGAGGTAGCATAGTGAGACCTTTGCTGTTCTTTATGTACGTGAATTAACTCAATAATGTCATACTAGATAGTAAAAGTTGTGATCTAACTAGCTATGTAGTAGATGGCAAACATTTTGAAGAGTGCATCTGATATGAGAAGGCTCATTTTAACTGCAGAAGAAGAACTAACTATAACAAAGGATTAGTTTCTAATTAATAAACTGCAACATGGAGCCGTGAACAACTGTATAAAGATATATCTATAATAATGTCACATATTGAAATCCGTTATTGAGAGGGGCGTTAAATTTTGATTCCACACTTAGGCGACCAAGCATGTAGGAAGAAACAATTTTCTTTACATTACCTTGTTATTTTATTTATTATTTTGAAAAAAGATATAATTGAGGAATCTCTGGAACGCTTCATTATGAAAAGGAATTAGGTTTATACAATCACATCACATCCGTCATACTTATATGCAGCAGGTTACTTAAGACTAAATCAGATTCAGATTGCGCATATGGCTGCAATAAAATTGTAAGAAACCACGATTTACAACGGGGCTTGCTGGAATAGAAATTTGAAATCAGCCAGAAAAATTTTCAAAAAAAACCGTAAATGAAATTAATTTGTTAATTTTAAATATCATGGCTGCCGATTATTCAAATGTCAATTAATTTCGGGGGGGGGATCCGGACCCCCTGGACCCCTCCCCTGGCTACGTCACTGGGTATGTATACCTTGGAACCTTGTTGACAATATTGATATAGTTGAAGCAATCAAAATAGTGATCGACGCACCGCCTATCTGGGCGGTGTTGTAGAGACGCAATGGTTGCAGAACGTAGAGCCGGATTTAACTATATTGTTTGCTCGTTTACTTTTTCAATGTATAATAGGTATTTGTCAGCCGCGGCTTGTGAAATTTAGATTGGTCATATCTTAGTATTGAGTCATGGGACCCAAATCATATTTTGTGACATGAGTACCAAGATAAAATAAAGCAGTTTTGCGAAAAAAAAAATTACATCGAAATTTGCGAAAGAAAGTTTTAAAAATTAGTTGAACGCGCCCTGGGTTTTTGTAAAAAGACTCATTTAAGTTTTATTAATTTTTTTTTTTTTCAGAAATAGGAGGAAAACAATATTTAAGTAATAGAATTTAAATAAGTCTTTTTACAAAAACTCATTTGTTCTGTGGTGTTCAATTAATTTTTAAAACTTTTCTCTTTGCAAAATTCGATGAAATTTTTTTTTGAAAAACTGCTTCAATGTACAAAAAACGTATTAACTTGAAATAAAAGTAGTGACTACACCTATAGTAGTTACAGTATCTACAGTTCGCTTAATATAAATTGTTACTATCCAGCAAGAACCGCGAGAAGGTATGAGCATTTCTCGCCAGGAAAAGATGGGTATGGAATATTAATATAGAATAAAGAGATTATTTAAAAAGTAACAAGAAACCTTTAAAAACAAAATAAAAACAAAATATATACTCTAAAAATAGTACCTACCTAACAGAAACAAATATTTGTCTCATTAAATAAACTAAAAATAAACTGTAATAGTAAAGTTATTACTACAATAAAAACAGAAAGACGAATCATTGCAAAAATAAAAAAAAATCATACCAAGTTTCATCTAGATAATAAATGGGTCTATTTTCCCTGAGTTGTTTTATCTCTTCTAGATATGAATTTCGCCAATATACTATTCGTCTGCTTTCCATAATCGCCATTCGTTTATTAATAGTTTGATATTTAAATCCAATTTTTATCATCCAATTTCCTAATGTTATTTTGGTATATTTCAGAGGATAATCCATTTCCCTTAGTTTTCTGTCTATTACGTCAAGAGTTGGAATTTCATTTTTCTGATACGCGTCGTAAACTACACATTTTAACAGTTTTGCTAAAGATGGGTCCAGAGTTTTGCGATTTACCGGCGTCGGATCGTTGTTTTCTTGGGAGATCACCTTCTTTCACCAGGGGAACTTTTGTCAGAGATGCTGTTTCACCTATTAGATCTAAATCATCCAAATTAAGGTCATTAGCTTTTCGTTCCAAAATACTACATTTAAGCAGATTTGTTTCCCGTCCACGTCCAAATGTACTCGTTTTGTCTTATTGAAAACATTGATGGATTTTGATTTTCTTTATCACTGTAGTCTCTATCACTTTCATTTTCACAAACACGATTAGACTTACTAAAATTATTTTCAAAAACACATTACCAAATAAAGAAATATAATTATCGAATTATATCTTCACCCCGACAGTATAAGCTCGACTGCGGTATTTCAAGTGCGGTCCTGAATTAAAAATAACAGTCTAACGGTTTACGCCTACACGCCTCGTCAGATGCCGACATCGATATCAAATTAATGTAAGTGGAGTACAGACGGGAGATCTACTTGCCTGGCCTATTCATTCCTCTCCCCTCATAATGTCATAACCTCTCACGCTATTAAGACTTAACTTTCACTTTCACTCAACTATAACTTTGAATATGAGGGCGTATTGCTATTGAACGTGTCGTGCGGCGAAGAGAGGCCAACTAGAATAATGTATGGGTCATAAAAGTCTGTCGAGACGTTGTGAATTAGAAATTAGAACACGTTTTTGTACATGGCATATATCCCGCCATTAGCATGTTTACACTCTTTTTTGTAATTAATGTATCATTAAGGTAATAATGCATTTTCCACTTGAATTATCTTCTATGCAACGAAAAAATAGTTCACCTAGAAAATGCGCGACAATTAATCATTTAATTGCTTTAATTTCAGTAATTACAGTAAGTGAAATATCGTTCTTACGGCAGCTCTATGTAGGCGAATGATGTTAAACGAGAGTTAATTTGTGTTTTGTGATTACCAGAGCTGATATCTCAAGTTGCGATTCCAGAAACGTATTTTGTGTACAACGTGAATTGTTCAGATTTACTGTTCTTAGTTTATTAATTAATTTATAACACTGGAATTGTGTACAGACAATTTTTTACTTTCAAGTGACACTAGGAGTTAAGAAAATATTGTAATCGCCCGAAAATTCGAATTCGAGTTTTTTTACAAATGATGATTCTGTCACTCCCAGATACTAAAAAAGTGGTTTAAAAAATGTCTGTGTGTATGTGTGTGTCTGTATGACCGTGCTGAATCTAGCGCCGAAACTAATCGACGAATATCTAGAGTCCACTTATAAGTATATCCAACCGTTTTATTGTGGTTTTTCGGGAAAATTCAGATAAGGGTAGTTTATTGTAAAAAAATAAAAAATTTCGTTTTTCTCAAAAACGGCTTTAACGATTTGCTCAAATTTTGTACGATAACAGTACTTTAAAAACCTAACAATATGCCATTAGTCATTTTCCACAGTAAAGTAATTTAGTCATGAACAAAAATTTCGGCGTTGCCGTATCATTTGGTTGCAGTTTAGGGTTTGGGTCCCGGGACGTCTTGTGTCTCGAAGTCCCGGGACTTTCCCCAAATTTAATTGTCTGGGACCCGGGACTTTCGGGTCGAGACTCGAGACACGCTTGTAATAATTTTATTAACAAAAGATCATAGTAAGCTTCATTAGTTCAGGCTTCCCGCACTCTGTCACTGAGAGCGCCATCTGTTAGATTAACAAGTAATTACTTGATACTCGTACGTACTATACACAATAAAACCGACATCTCTTGAAAACAAGAGAGTGTTCTCTTTCCGGAGGCATTATTACAAAAATCAGAAACGGATTGTCGGACAAAGTTGTTAATGCACTCATTTTTTTAAAAGAATATTTTATTAAATTAGGAAGAAAGACTAACTGCGACGCAAGTGCGACGATCGCGGCGAACCGCGACCTCCTAGTAAAATCACATTGTTTTGAGCCTTTCCACTCTCGGAACTCCAGGAGATATCGTTGCCGCCTTCGACTAGAAAGGATATGGCCTTAGAGGCGTTCAGGCATAATCCCACGGATCGTAGCTTCGCACCACCGCCCGCCCGCTCGAGCGAGTGCGTGAACCAAATGTCTCGTACTGAGCAGAATTATTATCGCAACGACGAATCATCAGTAGGGTAAAACTAACTAACCTGTCTCACGACGGTATAAACCCAGCTCACGTTCCCTATTATTTTATAATAAGATTTTATTTCCAGAAAATGAATCTGTGTATGAGAATTAAACATACGAATTGTTTAGACTCTAGCTAACGTTAGAAATGTTAGAATTTGATTTTATGTTCAATACATGTTGATTTTTACTAAAATGGTGATTTTATTGATACATCTCGCCAAAAATGAACACGATTCTAATTTTATTTTGAAAAGTCTCGAAGTGTTGGGACGTCCCGGGACTTTGATCTTGCGATGTCTTGTGTCCCGGGACTTTGAAAATGTCGAGACTTCACAAACCCTATTGCAGTTACACGCGTAGACTTAACTTGATGTACCTGTTTATTTATTTTATTGCATGAAACAATTCAGTTGTAACGAGAGCCACACGTGCAGGGTGTTAATCTAGAAGAACCTAGCACACAGCGTCTGATAAACGCGACATCAATTTATTTATTAAGGGAGCCAGTCGCGTTCTCCCTTGATTGTGTGGGGTTGTTTCCACTCATGTATTTATGAGATGTTTGATAGACGATGAAGGTAAAAGCTGTACTTACCGTAGATTGCTAATTGCCTCCTCCCCAAAATTAGCTTCTCTTTCGATGCACTTTACCTTATATTTTGAACACTGTAGTGAATCTTGTGCTTAGAGATCTCTTAATCACTTTTATACAAGACTCTCTCGAGCTTTCGCGATCCGATCGGTGCTTTGAATTTTCAGATTTGCGAGGTCAGGAGACACATGATATTCAATGCCGACCTAACACACAAAAGCCCTCGAGGGAAAAGACTTAAAGTTAATCATTCAATCAGTAAAATGCAACAGTTCAACTAATAGCATTTATTGGTTTGATCCAAAATTAATACAGATAATGTTTGGTTATTTATGCAATCCTATGTAAAGAAAATATATTTGAAAGAAGCGATTTTCTCTATAACTTCGCAATCTTTAAAGACCCGAATTTGCTCTTGCTACTATCGCTTTCTGCGGATTCAGCAACGCTCTCGCCCAAGCGACAAGTCGCTGGATGAATCCAAATTTATTTTATTCCAGAAACCGGCCTTGACCATTTTTGTTAATTTTTGTCTAATATTTGCAATTAGACGCTTTGCGCCTTTGTCACATTTTTCGGTCTCGCCTTTGAGTACTTCGTCTCATTAAAATTGTATTGCCATTCTTCCACAATTACTGTCCCCAATTTTAACATGTTCCGTGAAGGGATAAAAAAAAATAAAAATATTTAGTGAAATTTCGCCATACCTTTGAAAGTATAATATATTTATCCCCTGACCAAAAATATACTTTTATTTTTAATACATGATCAAAATATGCTTTTATTCTTACGTCCTGGACATAAAAATATTTTTCTAAGTGGAATATGGTTAGTTATGCTCTAAAATTGTTTTTTCAATAAAATTTTCCTTAGTCGAACTTTTTATTTATTCCTCAACTTAGGTGGATTATGGGAGGTTCTATAACATTAATATTGGAAGTCCAATTTCCGTTATTTAAATTTTCTAATTTGCAACTAGTGGCATATAGAGGACCCATTCGTAGATAGGTAGTGACGATTTGTACAGTCTCATAATTATAAAAGTGCAATTTGACATTTGAGTACTCTGGACTGATTAGTGATTTGACTTCATTTATATTAAAAATAATGTACAGATAACTTACTTATTCTCTCTTCTCACTAACTTAAGTGTTATAAAATTTATTATTTGTCATAAAACAACTTTCACTTTAGTTAGACATAAATGATAATGGCTGATGTAACTGTGAGTGTTAATTTTACTGAAAATATAAATAAAACATACTGTAAAATAAATATTTAACTACCACAATGTCATATCTGGCTCGGTTACTTTTTGAACACCATATATGGTTGATAAATATTTATAAAAAAATACATTATCTACAGTCATTATATAATTGTTACGTAAAGATACTACTAATATAAGAAATATTTTGCACAGATGGAAGTAAAATCAACCTGTCCCATAACCTTGCACGTATACCTATAAACCGGTTACTTTTTTAACAATGAGCATAACTATAACTCTGTACATTGTATACAAAATATTTGAGTAGCACGTAAACATATTGGGAGGAATGTCCAAAAATTGAACTATATACTTGGAACAATTACTCGCCTTGCAACACCGAAAATACAACGTACATTTACATGATACTATCATATAGTTGGCACGTAACGTCCCGACAGTAGCTCCATGAACGTGCGGGTTTGCGGGGCTAGCAAATTCCATAATAGGGGACATGCGAATATCCGTTTTACACCCAAAAGTGTTTTTATCAGATGTTTGAAAATCTATAAGTATATTACCTACAATATAAATTGTTTACACATCCAATAATTAATAAATAATAATTAAAATTTAAATTATTTGAATCTTTACGAGGAACTGGCGAGTTTTGACGAGTTTATCCGACCCGCGCGTGACGTATGATCCCTTATTTATTTAGAAGTGTTTTTAAACATTATAATGGCAGAAAGCGATTTTGTGAAAGCACAAAGTGATAATTTACCCGAGTTCATTCGCTCAAATGATTGCTTTAATGCCGAGGGGGCAACCGCTGAGGGGAAATAGTGTACAAATCGGAGGAATTAGGAAGGAATTGAAGGTATTTCGGAAGGAATTATTAGGTATTAAGGGAATTACAGGGGAATTTGAAAGAAATAAATATTATTACGAGGTATTAGAAGGGAATTAAGAGGAACTAAAAGGTATTAGGAGGGAATTAGAGCGAAAAAATATTGAAATGGAATGTTTATCTTGAAGAATTACATACCAGTTCTTATATAAACGACGTCAGTGTTGTAAAAACATTAGCACAGAGATTAGCGCTAAAAATATCTAGTAAAGAAAAAATATTTAATTTAATTAAACTACCGATGATACTATGGACTTCTAGTTCAGTAATATAACGATTTATATCGGACAAAATTCATAAAGTTTTGAAAATTGGTAGAAATGTTAAGGATAGCATAAGAATTACTAAACCGAAAAGTTCCCACCCCTAAATAGTGTGTTTCATCCCCTAGGACGCCGTTTCCACCTCCATTTTGAGGTTTTCTAGATTATCTCGGGAACGGTGCACTTTTTGATCAATTATTCCTTATAAAATTATCTATAAAAAACGTATCTATACTTTTTTCCTAAAATTAATAGTACCGTGGGAAATAAGGCGCACACATAAGGGTTGGTTACGTTCAACACAATAAATTGTAATCTTTACCATAATCTACTTTAAAGTTCAATGCTTAACGCTAAAGCAGTAGCTACTAAACTCCACCTAAAATTATAATAAATGTACCACTTCCACCCTCTCATCTCTATAAAATAACGCGATTTTTAAAGAAACGAGAATATTGTATATTGTACTTGTTTCCACGCCACCCTAGAGGTAAAGTACTTGGCGTGTGGTGTCCTCTGTAGGCCGAATCCACTAATTATCAAAAGGTTACCTACGTTAATTAATATTCATCGTTTTCCATAGATTCGACATTCATGCATGCTTGTTCGTGGTAATGGTAACACATTGTGGAGCAACGTAAGCCTGCTCTTCTTCAACTGCACCTGTTTGCATGAACAAGAAATTAGTGTTATAACAGATTCGGGAGCCGGTTCTTTTGTTGTCATAGTTCGGATTAATATACCACCAACTTTTTCCATCCCAAATCAGTAGCTTCTAGCGCAACGTTTTTCCATGTTTGAATTTGGTAAAAAAGGCGATATGAGTGTTGCCGAGCAGCAGCAAAAGTTGTTGGTAGTTTTGATAATACTACAGTATTGTTCGCTTTACCAACAAGTTTGTTAAAAGTCATGAATGTGTATACATCTAGGCTTTTTTCTGCGGAGGTAGAGTTGTATAAAGCTAGAACAAATCGCTCTCTTACGTCTACAATTTCTCCGTGACTAGCTTTTTCTTATTAAAACTTTGCACGATGTCTTGTAATACTTCAGTAATATAACAGTTAAAATTGTAATATATGGGACAAAATTCATAAATTGCGTGCTTCATCCCCCGAGAGGACGTCGTTTCCACCCCCATTTTGAGGTTTTCTAGATTATTTCTGGAACGGTGCATTTTTGCATAAAAAAAAACTATATACAGAATTATTCCTTATAAAATTTTCTATAAAAACTTCTCTAACCTTTTTTCCTAAAATTAATAGCACTTTGGTAAATGAGGCGCAAATGTAATCAGCGCAGGTCATATAATTCGCTGAATATCCGTATGGCTATTTCCAAAGCTGTCTTTACGCGAAAAAAGTATAAATATCTATACACCACCACAATGTAAAAAATTTCAAGTTCTCCCACTACATCTCAGATGACCCAAAGTCACTGCATTATTTTAGAGCTTGCTGTAAACGCTGTTACTGTTCAGGGCTGCCAATGTGCGAGATTTTACGCAAAAACCGGGTATTTTAAACCCACTTTCGGGTAAAATCGAAACCGGAAGTCGGCCAAATTTGAAAAAAATCCATTCGCCCATTCAAAAGATACAACAGTGTCCATATCGGCTGAGCGACCCGGTATACAATATTCTCGCTTCATCAAAAATCGCGTTATTTTATAGGGGTGAGAGGAATTTATTTTAATTTTAGACGGACTTTAGTAGCTACTGCTTTAGCGTTAAGTATTGAACTTTAAAGTAGATTATAGTAAAGATCACAATTTATTGTGTTGATCGGAACCAACCCTCATGTGTGCGCCTTATTTCCCACGGTGTAATTAATTTTAGGAAAAAAGTGTAGTGACATTTTTGATAGAGAATTTTATAAGGAACAATTTTGTATATAGGTATTTTTATCAAGAAGTGCACCGTTCCCGAGATAATCTAGAAAATATTAAGGTATTGGAAGGAAATAAAGGTATTTGAGGAATTAGGGGAATTACAAGGAATTAAAGGGGAAATAAAGGGTATTTTTTTAGAATAGGTATTAGGTGTACAAAATTTCGCCAGCGGTTGCCCCCTCGTTTAATGCCAAAGAAATTCGAGGAGTTAAGTTATTTCATTTCATTATTTATCCGTCCATCTTAAAAATCAAAAGTTACACGCATTTACCACCGAATAAATGTTAAAAACGCTTTACTTTATCACGACATTCACGGCTCCGTCAAACGTAAATAAATGGCATGACGTCATGACTGGGCATGTCAACCGTCAAAATTAAATAGTGACATCACATGCATTTTCCCGCCCGGGTAAAATTTCATTTGTTCAAATTAAATTTTATGCCAAATTCAACTTATTTCAATAAAATTAATAATCAAAATGGTTGTTTTAATAAAAATAGATTCCTATTTTATTGGCATTAAAATTTGTGTGTCCCCTATTTCCCAAGAAGCATTCAAAGACACATTCTGGGTTGTGTCGACTATGCATGGAAACTTATATTTGGACACGACACTTTTCAAAAGCACAGTACGATACAGAGTCCAGAGTCCACACCGTGTAGGACATGTGCCCAAAATGGTGATGAAAATGTGTTCTAGCTTGATTCCAATATGCGTACTAAAGCCTTGAATTGAATGTGATACTTTTTGGAACCGGAAGCAGTTAGAAACAGATAATAGCCGACACATGCAGCTTGTTTTAAATATATTGCATAAATAATAAACACTGGTGGTACGATTTTATCATATAAGTTATTTTGAGATACAAATAATATGCTTTCATGTGCGAATAAGTAAAGTGTATGGTCCAAAAATATTAAACAATTTTTTTTTCCGTCAGGATTGATAAGATTCTCATAAAAAATAAACCAGCTGCAAAAATAATGAAATTAATATAATTAATAAATAACTTCATTGTAATTTTCAAGGAAAATACTATTCCTAATGTATGGTCCAGTGCAATTAGGTTTATACCTCGGAACACAGCTATAATGAATGGATTTGAATGTTTTTTTTTTTTGATTTCTAATGCCATAAACTAAACAGTTTACCCATTAAAAATTATCGCAATTTCGAAAATCCGTAAATTAAAAAAAAAAATTAGAAATCTCAACGAAAAATACAATTATCGGAATTGTTGAATATTTCTTTTAAGAAAACAATGATTGTTATAGTTTTCGAGGTTGTTTATAATGAATTTTTTAACTTTTTAAAATTAATTTTAAACTAATTTTTCTACATCCAAAAGCAGAGCCACATCCAGTTTCACATGAACAAAAAATCACTTTCAATAAATTTTCAGAAGCTGGTGGTTGGTTCATTGTAACTGGTACTAGTGAATTATCTTTTTTTTTCCATCCCCATTCTGTTGGCAACTTATCATGTCCCATCCACAACTGTACTTGTAAAGGTGTAAATACATTTTTTTTATAGTTCTGAACTAGCATCGAGTATCAATGAAGCCATGCAAGTTGACACAGGTATTTTTACTTGTGGCTTTAAGAAACGATTGGTATTGAAAATTATTTATGTTTTCTTGATTTTTAGGAGCACCGTATAATGCTAAAACGCACAAAATACCCGATTGCAAAATATTAGTGAGGTCAGCGTTTTTATCAGTAAAGATAATAGCCAGCATCTTGTAAAACTGTACGATTTTCGAATAATTTAGCAAATTATTTTTACCCTTTTTGTAAAACGCTGAAGTTGTATCACATCCAGTTAATGCATGTAAAAACAAAATATGCTTCTTGCTGTTAACAACAAAATTAAAGTTTATGAGGAAGTCATTCCAATAGATGAATTGTTGCTCTTTCAACGTATTTGTGGTTTAAAAAAATCAGAAGAACTTCAAACATTCATCAATTTTGAGTTAGCTTCATATCCTGTAACTCTGTTCGATCAAGGTTTAATGCGAAAGACAACTAAATCAAATTTTTATGATTTATTTACAGAGCTCAATGTTAGTGTACCTAAATGATAACAATACATTTTCGTACTTTATTGATGGCGGAATGTTATTACATTGTTGCAAATGGCAATTAGATGAAAAGTTTGAGACGTTATGCAATTATTACATATTACATACGATATTTGAGAAATAATTATGGAAACAATGTTTTTGTCTTTTTTTGGCGGATATCGCAACATCAACTGCACTAAACCAGCTGAAAGATATCGTCGATCATTGAAAAATGCCTCAACAGATTTTATTTTTGATGAAAATATGCCTTTTAAAATTCGCCAAGAAAAGTTCCTTGCAAACAGCAATAACAAAAGCAGATTCATCGAAATGTTAAGGAAGAAACTAGCTGATAGCAATATTTTCTCGTGTCAAGCAGAATGTGATGCTGATATATTAATCATACAAACGGCAATTAATATTAATCAGAAAATGTTGTTATTGTTGCTGAAGATATTGATGTGTTAGTTTTATTAACAGCTTTAACACCTCCTCATAGAGAAATATATTTTCTCAAACCAGCAAAAGGCACGGTATCCGCAAAAATTTATTCTAATAAAAGCCTTTAACAAACATTACCAATGTGTAAGAAACATATTTTGTTTCTACATGCATTAACTGGATGTGATACAACTTCAGCGTTTTACAAAAAGGGTAAAAATAAATTTGCTAAATTATTCGAAAATCGTACAGATTTACAAGATGCTGCTATTATCTTTACTGATGAAACCGCTGACATCATTAGTATTTTATGCATTTTAGCATTATATGGTGCTCCTGAAAATCAAGAAAATATAAATAATTTTCGATATCAATTCTTAAAGCTACAAGTAAAAATATCTGTGTCAAATTTTGCTTCATTGATACCTACACTCGATGCTAGTTCAGAATATGTAAAAAGAGTGTATTTACAAGTACAATTGTTGATGGGACATGATAAGTTGCCAAAAGGATGGGGATGGAAAAAAAAGATAATTCACTAGTACCAGGTACAATGAACCAACTACCAGCTTCTGAAAATTTTTTGAAAATGATTTTTTGTTCATGTAAAACTGGGTGTGGCTCTGTGTGTGGATGTAGAAAAAGTGACTTAAATTATTCTAAGCATGTGAAGAAGTTAGCTGCTTAAATGCTCCACCAATGATATCAATGAATGACATCGAAAACGAAAACGTCGGAGACAATTAATTTACATAATTATCCTTATGATAAAAATTTATAATTATTTATGTCATTAAAATTTATAATAATTATTATTTAGCATAAGTTGTTAATAAATTATTTTCTATAAATTGATGTATTTGTATTATTTAACGTTTCTTTCATTTATTTCGTTTTTTGGAGCTTCTATTATCTTCAAATTAATTTTAAAAAGTTTCATTTTTTTTTACAAGTTCTTTATAAACAACCTGGAAAACTATAACAATCATTATTTTCTTAATGCGCAAAATACATGTCATGTATGTTTCTTTCATAAAATTTCCCGTTCTTTCGAATGGGGCTATCGGTTTTTTCGTACAAATAAAATTTAAAAAGTTCTTTGCAAAAAAACGTATTTTTGCACTTAAATTGTTAAATGAAAATAGGACGCGTACACTTTTTTGCGGTAGACTTTTCACTACGTTATTCTAGCATACTTGAATATTGTTCACCAAAGTTTACCTGGTTACAAATTCTTCCGAAGTGAAAATTTTCGTTTACTCCACTAATTAGAAATTAAAAAAAAATCATTCAAATCCATTCATTATAGCTTGGGTTGTCATTTTCCATTTATAATGACTAATTGCACTGGATTAGTATTTTTGGCGTTGCAAAATACAAAAATGTATATATTTTAAGAATATTTGCGAATCAAAATGCATAAATTGTTAAATTTTAAAATTATTATTTTTCATTAGTCCCTTTTTTCTCAATATGGATGCCCATTTATCTTAAGAAAATATGGCCGATTCGTTTAGTTTAGTGTGTCTAAATGAGATCACGATTCCTAATTTGGAATGATTTTCACCTAAAATTTGCCTTTAGTGGCTATTGGCTACATATCAAACAAAAATCCGACTCGAGTTCCTACTATTTGAATAAACATTTAAGTACTTTAATGTGTCTATGTAGGTATATACTTACATATGCCTACATATTGGACGAAATTTGAACTCTTCTGGCTAATATTGGTACGCATTGTTTCTAAAGTATTACTTATATGAAAAAAGTTATAGATTTGACATAATTCAAAGACCTCTAGTTCCAAAATGTGTAGAGAATTTAATTCTCTATATTTTCTTCTGCAATATTTTTCATATCACTGTTTTCCATATATTGGTCGTCGTATTTTGCCGCCATTTTGTATTTTGCAAGTATTGGCATTTTCTAGATATTGGAAAGGTACTCCCTACTTGCATACCAAATTTCAAGTTCAAGCTCATCGGAAAGTACCCAAACAATTCACCTGACAGATAAATATAGGTAAAAACACTGCTACACAATGCAGTATAAATATAGAAGTAAAATATAACTATGTTCTTATATCTGTCCAGTTCATGGGCACATTTAGCATTTTTTTTTTAATTCATATTTCTTTAGTACAGTCGAATTGATTTAATTTAATTTTTTTCGGCGGCAACATTCCACCTGAAATTTTATTGTTGATTCTTATGCATTATGACCTCCTGATTACGAAAAAAATATTTGTGCCCAAAAATTCCTTGGCGTCGACGTCGGCCGTTTCAAATATGTTACAAATATGTTACGAATTGGAAATCAAATATTAGAGTTAATACAATATTAACGCTATCTGCCTAATTTTTTCACTATATACTTAAAGGGTTAAATACTTCCGAAAAATGCAAAAATGAATTATAAAGTAAATATCACTAAATGGCAGAGCTGGGTAATTCCTGGTGAAAAAATAATTAGCAATTACAATTCCTTTTTTTTTCGTGTAATTGTAATTGTAATTAAGTACTTTTTTTTATTAAAGTAATTTGGAATTGTAATTGTAGGAAAATTGTTAAAGGAATTGTAATTTGTAATTGTATTATTTGAACTATCCAATTACAATTACTTTTTCCAATTACAATTACTTTTTCCAATTACAATTACTTTTTCCAATTACAATTACTTTCTCCAATTACAATTACTTTCTCCAATTACAATTACTTTTTCCAATTACAATTACTTTAAGAACATGCGTATGTGATTTAACAAACAAGAATACATTAAAGCAGAATTTTACAGTTGCATAGTTTAAAATGAATCTGAAAAGTCCAAAAAAAGTTACTGACTAAAAACGAGTTTTCGCCGTGGTCCGCTGCACATTTGTTTTTTTTTTTAAGTACACAAATTTTTGTATTTTTGTCCAATAAACTTTTAAAAACTAAATGTGTTTACTGTTTATTATTATCATTCTTTTTATTATTAGGCATTGTTATTATAGTGGAGTCGATTTAGTCAATAAAATAGCGAGGTTGGGAAATTTTTAAGATGGATGCAGACCCGGCGGAAATTGTTTGTCATGGCGAGTATAACAAAACCCTAAAATCTTGATTTCCAAATAGGGGCGGAACCGTGTTTTATTGGCCGAAAAGAGGTTTTTTTGGACATTTTAAGGGTCAAATTTGCAGTTTTAATTTTTTTTGACCACTTAAACAATTAGTTAAGGAACTAAAAAAGTATCCTTTTATTCTTAATATTAAAGGAACCTCCAGTTTAAATTTGGTGAAGACGAGACCACCCCCCCTCCTGATAATATCTATAAAAAATTGAAAAAATTAAATTTTGGCTATCTTGATCAGATCTCAACCGATTTGGCTGAAATTTGGAATGGAAGTAGTCTTTATCACACAAAAATTATTTACCAGATTTCAGCCAAAAATATTAAATAGCTTGGCTGAAATTGCAGTTTCAGTCAAATTTTCTGAAATGTTCAAATTGAAATATCTCCGGACCTAAAAGACGGATCGAATGGAAAAAGGTAGGTTATTTTATGTACTTTTACATGGTATAAGTCAAGAATCACTTTTTTTTACATTCGGTCGTTTTTTAGTCATTTGCACTATATATATAATATATGTGTACTGAGTGACTATGTGTGCGCGCACTGGTATGTATAAAGCAGAAAACAATTGTATTTATTGTTTATAAAAAATATATACAGTGTGTCCCACTTTGTATTAAGCCACCTCTATAACTTGGCTATTTGTGTTTGGATTTGTATATATTTTTTTATAGCACATAATACCCATAATGAACTACCTTTGGAAGGTAGAACTGTTACTCAATCTCTATTTCAAAGCCAACTGTGATGTTTTTAAAATGGGAATTTTGCAAAAGTAACATTAGCGATTGAGATAGAGGAAAAATGTATTTGGAAAAGTCGTTCAGAAAAATTAAGTAAGTTCAAATATGAATTTTCATTTAAAAATTGATTTTTTTTTTTTTGAAAAATATTGCAATTCAGAAAAATTCGAGGTTTGGGTTAATTTAGAGCATCCAGATTGCTATGAATTCCAGAAAATAGTTGAAAATTTTTAATTTAATAAACCATTTTACATAATGTTGATAATTTATTTAATTAAAAGAAACAAAATTTCTGACTTGCAATATTTTTCAAAGAAAAAAAAATAATATTTTTAAATGAAAATTCATATTTGAACTTACTTAATTTTTCTGAACGACTTTTCCAAATACATTTTTCCTCTATCAGTTGGCTTTGAAATAGAGATTGAGTAACAGTTCTACCTTCCAAAGGTAGTTCATTATGGGTATTATGTGCTATAAAAAATATATACAAATCCAAACACAAATAGCCAAGTTATAGGCTTAGTATGAAGTGGGACACACTGTATATTTTTTATTTGTATAGTCGTGACTACTGCTTTGACTAGGTATAGATAAATGTATATTATATTATATATGTGTGTGCGTGCGTGTATTTAGTTCTGTAACTATGTGAATGTGTTACAATTTTTATTATTTTTTTATTTTTACATGACTCAGATAGCCGCTTCATGTATAATCGAAGGGTAACCGTGGTCTATCTTTTACTTTTCAAAACGAGTGTTTTGATATTGTACCACGCCTACCTTTTGCCACAAAGCAAATTTTGATCCGACTTTTAGGTCCGAAGATATTTCGATTTGAAAATTTCAGAAAATTTGACTGAAACTGCAATTTCAGCCAAACTATTTAACATTTTTGGCTGAAATTTGGCCAACAGTTTTTGTGAGATGAAGACTACTTCCATTTCAAATTTCAGCCAAATCGGTTGAGATCTTTCAAGATAGCCGAAATTTGATTTTCTCATTTTTTTTCGTATATATATATTAATATCAGGAGGGGGGATGGTCAGATATCCTTCCCAAATTTAAACTGAAGGTTCCTTTAATCTTGAGAATAAAAGGATACCATTTTCTTTTCTTAACTAGTTGTTTAAGTGATAAAAAAAAATTAAAACATCAAATTTGACCCTTATAAATGTCCAAAAAAGCATTTTTTGGAAATACAAATTCAGGGTTTTATTATACTCGTCATGACAAACAATTTCCGCAGGGTCTGCATCCAACTTAACAATTTTTCCAATCCTTTCCTAAACCGACTCCACTATTAAGCTGCCTTTTCTATATATTTATTTAATTTTTCCTGGTTACTCTTAAGGTCAAACATTCTAATAACGATTCTAATAAATATTAAAACGCAATATTACACAACACTTTTAATTAAAATTTTTAACTTACCTTTTTGTCTGTTTGGTCACTATAATTTGCTTTATCATAAAAGTAATTAGAAAAGTAATTGCTAATTCCTTTTTTAAAGACATGTACTTTGTAATTGTAATTAATTCCTTTTTTAAAAAAGTAATTTGTAATTGTAATTAGTTCCTTTTTTAAAAAAGTAATTTGTAATTGTAATTATTTTTAAATTACAAGTAATTACCCAGCTCTGCTAAATGGTATGGTATTTCACGACGAGCTACGAACTCAGGAAACTAAATGAATAAACAACAGCCAAAACAACTTATGGATTTTGCGTTTCCATAAATCCGCAAGTTCGTGGATCCACTGTCAGGACTTTACGTGCCAACTAACTATACGTGGATATGTAAAATTTCCCTTATTGAAATATCTATAAACTATGGCTTGTGGAATATTTTTGGTAATTCGCAATTTAATAAATCAGGCATAAACCACTGGTTTTCGATCGGTTCAGGTATGTAGGAGAAATTGTCGAATTACGAAATCATTTTCTTAAGCACGGCACCGCCACCCTTACCTTGAAGGCTGTTAAAACAGTTTCAAACATTTTTCAGTTCGCTTAAAAGATACTGATGAATTTTTTAAAACATTATTGCAAAGTTTCGACATTTGGATACACAAATAATATGCATTATGTCTACCAGTAGAAAGCATTCTTCGATTCTTAATTAAAATTCAATATAATACGTTATACATTATAGTATTGTCTGACGTTCTGTTTTCTATAAGGAAAGGAATTCGTAATAACAGTTCACTGACCCAGTGGGTAGTTATTTATTTGAAATTATAAACAAAATCGCGCAAAATACAAATAAGACGAAAAAATTTGAAACTAAATATAATTACAGGATTCATTGTTCACAGAGTTTTGAGGGAAATATGCATGACTGCACAAGAAATAAAACTTGAAAAGGAAATTCTGTTGCCTTATACGAAACGGTTGCTTCACACACAAATAGAAAATAACTTAGTCGAAATAGTTGCAGGCAGGTAGTGCCTAATCTGATTTAGTTTAGAGAACTACTTGTAATTTATTACCAAAAATATTCCAGTTATGCCAGTCTATAGATATTATAGTAAGGAAACTTTTATTGTATACAGCAGTTTTTCTTTATAAAGTGGTGGTTTTGAGGGTGAATAGGCCAGTAAAATTATAGAAAATTCTCCATCAACATTTTGTGCCCGTCCTAAAAATAGTTGATGTATAACTTGAGAAAAGAAAATTATGATTGTAGATCGATTAAATATGAGGTTGTAAACAAAAAGGTATCCAAGTAACATCTTTAGTTTTAAATTTCTATAAAAGATATTCTAAAAGCTTATTTTTAAGACTACTTATAATCGTAAATGGTATGAAAGGACTCTTAGTAGAGTTGAAAACAAGATCTTTGTTGACTTCCGTGGAACATTGAAAGGTAAAAATATGCTGATTACTCAATTACATAATACTTGACGTGTATGTACACTATTGTACATCCCTTAAATTCCTCCTGTGGACATCGATGTCCAAACCACCTCCAGAAAAAAAAACGAAAATTAGATATTTGCCTCATCTTTAACATAAAAATGTCAGCGCCTTTGACAATCAAACATGCCGCACCGCACCGCCAAAGACGCCGACATTTTTTACTCGCATTCATTAGCACTCAAATTAGAGATTTTGGTCATTTTAGCCAGTGGCGGTCTGGTCAGGTCGGCGAGTCGGCAAATGCCGACTGGGCCTTTTGCCTTTTGAGTACGTAATACGCTTATACAGAGTGTCCCATAAGTCGTGGATAAAACGAAGAGGGATGATAGATGAGGTCATTTCTAACCAAAATAACTACATATGTTGTTATCCAATTTTCGATGGTTCAAAAGTTATATCAACTTTTGTATTTTTGTCCCTTAACGCCTAGTATGTTTAGTAAGAAAGTGGTACAAAAGACTGTAAGTTTTTTTGCTTTTTTTTTCTTAAAGCAGCTACTGAAGGTTGTACCTTTCTGATGGAGGCATTTTTATGAAGTCCAGTTAGCAATTGTCCATTATAATAAAGTCAATTATAATAAGAGATGTTATGTTTGTCATAAAAACATACCTTACTTACTTGTAAAAAACGGAAAAAATTGTTAATAAAAAGTGTTGTTAGAATTTACGTAAATTGCAATAGTTTTTATCATTAAGGGAAATATTTTTGTAGTTATTTTTTTTTCTACGAGGATCATTTTAAAATTCAAATAATTTCTGATGAACCGAACAATGATCGTAACATCTTTTATTATAATTGACAATTGCTAAGTAGACTTTACAAAAATGCTTCTATGGGAAAGTTACAACCTTCAGTAACCTATTTAAAAAAAAAGCAAAAAAAACTCTGTTTTATACCACTTTCTTACTAAACGTACTGGGCGATTGTGGCCTAACGTACAAAAGTTGAAATAACTTTTGAACCATCAACAATTGGATAACAACATATGTAGTTATTTAGATTGGAAATGAACTAATCTATCATTCCCCTTCGTTTTATCCATGAGTTATGGGACACCCTGTATACATGCGAAGCAAAAACATTCAAATCGCTGACGAACTGCGTTTGAATATTATTTATTTCTAAAAGTTTTGGCATATGTGGTGAGCTGGCGAGTGTGAGTACTTTTGGCTTCTTTTGGCCGTTCCGCCGGCTAAGAAGTATCATATGACTCAAGACTTTCTGGAGCCATTGATGTTAATAAGCATTGAAGCAGAAATGATTCCAAATACAGATGAAATTTTAAATAAGATAGCGCAATCGTCTGAAGAATTGACAGCTTTATTTATTTAATTTCTAATTCTCGTTCACGTTCTGTTTTCATAGTTTTAGTTTTCTAGTTTGATATTAGTTAAATTGTTCTTTGTTCCTGATATTCCTGATAGTATTTGTTTTTTTATAAAGGTTTATATTTTTTATGTTTATGATTTTATTTTTTTATTTTAATAAATAAATCGTTCTGCAGTTCTAAAGAACCTATGATTTTATTTATCCTTAAACATTATAATAAAAAAAATATTTACTGAATATTAAAGTTTGGTGCCAAATTCCCACCCCCCGAATAAATGGCCGGCGTGAAATCCAAAAAATTCTTGCTTGCTTCGCTTTTAAAATGCCGACTAAGCCCTAGACACCCAGACCGCCACTAATTTTAGCGCTCCGTTGACTGGACTACATTTGACGTTTAATCCGTACTGTTATTTGAAGACTCCATATTTTACAATAATAGGGATGTTCACAAGAAAATTAAATCTTCTTTAAACACAATAAAAACATCCAAATTAGTCTTAAAATCACATGTATAAAATTTAAGGAAATTCTAAAAAAGCGTTCTGTTGAAAAAAATCCATGTGAATATACCGTAATTATTTAAATCCGCTAAACGCTGTCTGACGTCACTTGCTCTATCGAGAGGACGGCGCCAGTTCTTGCGCTATGCAAACGGTAGGACGCTGGCATTTCTATAAGTAGAGGAGCGAAAAAGAGGTAAAATCGTGTCGTTTTTTTTTTATGAGCTTAGAACAAGATCAGACACAATGGGTATTACCAACAACATCATTTTACACATAAAAACACAAAATACGACATTTTTTAGTGGTCACAGATATTCTTATTTAAAAAAAAGTGTAAAATTTATTTTCTTTTTTAAATCATGTTTTTTTGTACATCCATTGCCATTTCTCAGAAATGAATTGAGCTATCGATGTGAACTTTTTTTTGTTGTAAAACACACACTTAAGCGCTTCTCTCTATTTATAGGATTGCTAATAAAAAAAATGTGAACATGCCAAAAACGTAGATGACCCTGAAAGTTTAGAGAATACGCCATAAAATTTTTTGTTTTTGAAAATTGTGTGTAACATGCTGTGAAGAAAATGAAGTCAATAGACTAAAAAAGTTTTTAGAAAAAAAATATTTTCATTATTAGCAATAGTTTGCTAGTTACGAATTTTTTAGTATGGAGGAATTGTCGAAGCGTACGCGCGCCGTACTTAAGAATAATAATGATTATGTATTGTGTGTAACGGAACTTTTCATTATTATTTTTTTATGTTTAGGACTGTTTTATCACGTTTTAGAATCTGAAAGGATAACTTATTTTTTCCAGTGACACATTAAGGACTAAGGTTGAAGGCAAAAAGGAATTAAAAATCTTAAATGGAGTATGCATTGCATTGGGATCTCGGAAACGGTGAAAAATAATATAATAGTAAAATGGAAAAAATGTTGCGCAACTAGGGGGTTAATAAAATCCCATAAACAGAAGTTTAGGAAAAGTAATAATTTTGGAGTGTTTTGATAAAAAGTAAACTATCGAGTTTTCCTTTTTTTGCGTTATTATTGGAGCTAAATAAAAAAGACAGTTTCTTAAAGCACGTGGCAATCTTCATATTTGTATCCGACATTTCCTGTGTCAAAGTCCCTATCCGAAACTCCCATGCATTGCATTTTTACCCTAGATCCACACAATAACACAGGTCGACAAAAAAAAATCT